>JAFHLA010000032.1:0-388261 GCA_021432705.1 Caranx ignobilis | reverse complement strand
TTTGAACGGGTGGCTGAGTGTCTCTGCTGAGTAGGGCCCGGTCAGCGTGGCTCACTTACTATTCTCACCGGGGGCCAGCGGCTGTGGCCAGCTGCCCCCGCCCCCTGTTTCCTGCTCTGTACAGTGTGCCCAGTGTTTGAACGGGTGGCTGAGTGTCTCTGCTGAGTCCGGCCCGGTCAGCGTGGCTCACTTTATATTCTCACCGAGGGCCAGAGGCGTTGGCCAGCTGCCCCCGCCCCCCTGATTCCTGCTCTGTACAGTGTGCTCCAGTGTTTGAACGGGTGGCTGAGTCGTCTCTGCTGAGTCCGGCCGGTCAGCGTTGGCTCACTTACTATTCTCACCGGGGGCCAGCGGCTGTGGCCAGTGCCCCCCGCCCCGTTTTCCTGCTCTGTACAGTGTGCCCCAGTGTTTGAACGGGTGGCTGAGTGTCTCTGCTGAGTCCGACCCCGTCAGCGTGGATCACTTACTATTCGACGGGGGCCCAGAGGCGTTGGCCAGCTGCCCCGCCCCCCATTCCTGCTGGTACCCCAGTGTGCCCAGTGTTTGAACGGGTGGCTGAGTGTCTCTGCTGAGTCCGGCCCGGTCAGCGTGGCTCACTTACTATTCTCACCGGGGCCAGAGGCTGTGGCCAGCTCCCCCGCCCCCCGTTTTCCTGCTCTGTACAGTGCCCCAGTGTTTGAACGGGTGGCTGAGTGTCTCTGCTGAGTCCGACCCGTCAGCGTGGCTCACTTACTATTCTCACCGGGGGCAGAGGCGTTGCCAGCTGCCCCCGCCCCCCGTTTTCCTGCTCTGTACAGTGTGCCCCAGTGTTTGAACGGGTGGCTGAGTGCTCTGCTGAGTCCCGACCCGGTCAGCGTGGCTCACTTACTATTCTCACCGAGGGCCAGAGGCGTTGGCCAGCTGCCCCCGCCCCCCTTTTCCTGCTCTGTACAGTGTGCCCCAGTGTTTGAACGGGTGGCTGAGTGTCTCTGCTGAGTCCGACCCGGTCAGCGTGGCTCACTTACTATTTCACCGAGGGCCAGAGGCGTTGGCCAGCTGCCCCCGCCCCCCTGATTCCTGCTCTGTACAGTGTGCCCCAGTGTTTGAACGGGTGGCTGACTGTCTCTGCTGAGTCCGGCCCGGTCAGCGTGGATCACTTACTATTCTCACCGAGGGCCAGAGGCGTTGGCCAGCTGCCCCCGCCCCCCTGATTCCTGCTCTGTACAGTGTGCCCCAGTGTTTGAACGGGTGGCTGACTGTCTCTGCTGAGTCGGCCCCGGTCAGCGTGGCTCACTGACTATTCTCACCGGGGGCCAGCGGCTGTGGCCAGCTGCCCCCGCCCCCCTGATTCCTGCTCTGTACATTGTGCCGCAGTGTTTGAACGGGTGGCTGAGTGTCTCTGCTGAGTCCGGCCCGGTCAGCGTGGCTCACTTACTATTCTCACCGGGGGCCAGAGGCGTTGGCCAGCTGCCCCCGCCCCCCTGATTCCTGCTCTGTACAGTGTGCCCCAGTGTGTTTGAACGGGTGGCTGAGTGTCTCTGCTGAGTCCGGCCCGGTCAGCGTGGCTCACTTACTATTCTCACGAGGGCCAGAGGCGTTGGCCAGCTGCCCCGCCCCCCTGATTCCTGCTCTGTACAGTGTGCCCAGTGTTTGAACGGGTGGCTGACTGTCTCTCTGTGTAGACCCCGTCAGCGTGGCTCACTTACTATTCTCACCGGGGGCCAGCGTGTGGCCAGCTGCCCCCGCCCCCTGATTCCTGCTCTGTACAGTGTGCCCCAGTGTTTGAACGGTGTGCTGAGTGTCTCTGCTGAGTCCGGCCCGGTCAGCGTGGCTCACTTACTATTCTCAGCGGGGGCCAGAGGCTGTGGCCAGCTGCCCCCGCCCCCCGTTTTCTGCTCTGTACAGTGTGCCCAGTGTTTGAACGGGTGGCTGAGTGTCTCTGCTGAGTCCCGACCGGGTCAGCGTGGCTCACTTACTATTTTCACCGAGGGCCAGAGGCGTTGCCAGCTGCCCCCGCCCCCTGATTCCTGCTCTGTACAGTGTGCCCCAGTGTTTGAACGGGTGGCTGACGTCTCTGCTGAGTCCGGCCCGGTCAGCGTGGCTCACTTACTATTCTCACCGAGGGCCAGAGGCGTTGGCCAGCTGCCCCCGCCCCCTGATTCCTGCTCTGTACAGTGTGCCCCAGTGTTTGAACGGGTGGCTGACTGTCTCTGCTGAGTCCGGCCCGGTCAGCGTGGCTCACTGACTATTCTCACCGGGGGCCAGGGGCTGTGCCAGCTGCCCCCGCCCCCCTGATTCCTGCTCTGTACAGTGTGCCCAGTGTTTGAAACGGGTGGCTGAGTGTCTCTGCTGAGTCCGGCCCGGTCAGCGTGGCTCACTTACTATTCTCACCGGGGCCAGAGGCGTTGGCCAGCTGCCCCCGCCCCCCTGATTCCTGCTCTGTACAGTGTGCCCAGTGTTTGAACGGTGGCTGAGTGTCTCTGCTGAGTCCGGCCCGGTCAGCGTGGCTCACTTACTATTCTCACCGAGGGCCAGAGGCGTGGCCAGCTGCCCCGCCCCCTGATTCCTGCTCTGTACAGTGTGCCCCAGTGTTTGAACGGGTGGCTGACTGTCTCTGCTGAGTCCGACCCGGTCAGCGTGGCTCACTTACTATTCTCACCGGGGGCCAGCGGCTGTGGCCAGCTGCCCCGCCCCCTGATTCCTGCTCTGTACAGTGTGCCCCAGTGTTGAACGGGTGGCTGAGTGTCTCTGCTGAGTCCGGCCCGGTCAGCGTGGCTCACTTACTATTCTCACCGGGGGCCAGCGGCTGTGGCCAGCTGCCCCCGCCCCCCGTTTTCTGCTCTGTACAGTGTGCCCAGTGTTTGAACGGGTGGCTGAGTGTCTCTGCTGAGTCCGGCCAGGTCAGCGTGGCTCACTTACTATTCTCACCGGGGGCCAGCGGCTGTGGCCAGCTGCCCCCGCCCCCCTGATTCCTGCTCTGTACAGTGTGCCCAGTGTTTGAACGGGTGGCTGAGTGTCTCTGCTGAGTCCGGCCCGGTCAGCGTGGCTCACTTACTATTCTCACCGGGGGCCAGCGGCTGTGGCCAGCTGCCCCCGCCCCCGTTTTCCTGCTCTGTACAGTGTGCCCCAGTGTTTGAACGGGTGGCTGAGTGTCTCTGCTGAGTCCGGCCCGGTCAGCGTGGCTCACTTACTATTCTCACGGGGCCAGCGGCTGGGCCAGCTGCCCCGCCCCCTGATTCCTGCTCTGTACAGTGTGCCCCAGTGTTTGAACGGGTGGCTGAGTGTCTCTGCTGAGTCCGGCCCGGTCAGCGTGGCTCACTTACTATTCTCACCGGGGGCCAGAGGCGCTTGGCCAGCTGCCCCCGCCCCCCTGATTCCTGCTCTGTACAGTGTGCCCCAGTGTTTGAACGGGTGGCTGAGTGTCTCTGCTGAGTCCAGCCGGTCAGCGTGGCTCACTTACTATTCTCACCGGGGGCCAGCGGCGTTGGCCAGCTGCCCCGCCCCCCTGATTCCTGCTCTGTACAGTGTGCCCAGTGTTTGAACGGGTGGCTGAGTGTCTCTGCTGAGTCCGGCCCGGTCAGCGTGGCTCATTACTATTCTCACCGGGGGCCAGCGGCTGTGGCCAGCTGCCCCGCCCCCTGATTCCTGCTCTGTACAGTGTGCCCCAGTGTTTGAACGGGTGGCTGAGTGTCTCTGCTGAGTCCGCCGGTCAGCGTGGCTCACTTACTATTCTCACCGGGGGCCAGCGGCTTGGCCAGCTGCCCCCGCCCCCGTTTCCTGCTCTGTACAGTGTGCCCCAGTGTTGAACGGGTGGCTGAGTGTCTCTGCTGAGTCCGGCCCGGTCAGCGTGGCTCACTTACTATTCTCACCGGGGCCAGCGGCTGTGGCCAGCTGCCCCCGCCCCCCTGATTCCTGCTCTGTACAGTGTGCCCCAGTGTTTGAACGGGTGGCTGAGTGTCTCTGCTGAGTCCGGGCCCGGTCAGCGTGGCTCACTTACTATTCTCACCGGGGGCCAGCGGCTGTGGCCAGCTGCCCCCGCCCCCTGTTTTCCTGCTCTGTACAGTGTGCCCCAGTGTTTGAACGGGTGGCTGAGTGTCTCTGCTGAGTCCGGCCCGGTCAGCGTGGCTCACTTACTATTCTCACCGGGGGCCAGCGGCTGTGGCCAGCTGCCCCCGCCCCCCGATTCCTGCTCTGTACAGTGTGCCCCAGTGTTTGAACGGGTGGCTGAGTGTCTCGCTGAGTCCGGCGGCCGGTCAGCGTGGCTCACTTACTATTCTCACCGGGGGCCAGCGGCTGTGGCCAGCTGCCCCCGCCCCCCTGATTCCTGCTCTGTACAGTGTGCCCCAGTGTTTGAACGGGTGGCTGAGTGTCTCTGCTGAGTCCGGCCCGGTCAGCGTGGCTCACTTACTATTCTCACCGGGGGCCAGCGGCTGTGGCCAGCTGCCCCCGCCCCCCTGATTCCTGCTCTGTACAGTGTGCCCCAGTGTTTGAACGGGTGGCTGAGTGTCTCTGCTGAGTCCGGCCCGGTCAGCGTGGCTCACTTACTATTCTCACCGAGGGCCAGCGGCGTTGGCCAGCTGCCCCCGCCCCCTGATTCCTGCTCTGTACAGTGTGCCCCAGTGTTTGAACGGGTGGCTGACTGTCTCTGCTGAGTCCGCCCGGTCAGCGTGGCTCACTTACTATTCTCACGAGGGCCAGAGGCGTTGGCCAGCTGCCCCCGCCCCCTGATTCCTGCTCTGTACAGTGTGCCCCAGTGTTTGAACGGGTGGCTGAGTGTCTCTGCTGAGTCCGGCCCGGTCAGCGTGGCTCACTTACTATTCTCACCGGGGGCCAGCGGCTGTGGCCAGCTGCCCCCGCCCCCCTGATTCCTGCTCTGTACAGTGTGCCCCAGTGTTTGAACGGGTGGCTGAGTGTCTCTGCTGAGTCCGGCCCGGTCAGCGTGGCTCACTTACTATTCTCACCGGGGGCCAGCGGCTGTGGCCAGCTGCCCCCGCCCCCTGATTCCTGCTCTGTACAGTGTGCCCCAGTGTTTGAAGGGTGGCTGAGTGTCTCTGCTGAGTCCGGCCCGGTCAGCGTGGCTCACTTACTATTCTCACCGGGGGCCAGCGGCTGTGGCCAGCTGCCCCCGCCCCCCGTTTTCCTGCTCTGTACAGTGTGCCCCAGTGTTTGAACGGGTGGCTGAGTGTCTCTGCTGAGTCCGCCCGGTCAGCGTGGCTCACTTACTATTCTCACCGGGGCCAGAGGGTTGGCCAGCTGCCCCGCCCCCTGATTCCTGCTCTGTACAGTGTGCCCCAGTGTTTGAACGGGTGGCTGAGTGTCTCTGCTGAGTCCGGCCCGGTCAGCGTGGCTCACTTACTATTCTCACCGGGGGCCAGCGGCTGTGGCCAGCTGCCCCCGCCCCTGTTTTCTGCTCTGTACAGTGTGCCCAGTGTTTGAACGGGTGGCTGAGTGTCTCTGCTGAGTCCGACCCGGTCAGCGTGGCTCACTTACTATTCTCACCGGGGGCCAGAGGCGTTGGCCAGCTGCCCCCGCCCCCCTGATTCCTGCTCTGTACAGTGTGCCCAGTGTTTGAACGGGTGGCTGAGTGTCTCTGCTGAGTCCGGCCCGGTCAGCGTGGCTCACTTACTATTCTCACCGAGGGCCAGAGGCGTTGCCAGCTGCCCCCGCCCCCTGATTCCTGCTCTGTACAGTGTGCCCCAGTGTTTGAACGGGTGGCTGAGTGTCTCTGCTGAGTCCGGGCCCGGTCAGCGTGGCTCACTTACTATTCTCACCGGGGGCCAGAGGGCGTTGCCAGCTGCCCCCGCCCCCCTGATTCCTGCTCTGTACAGTGTGCCCCAGTGTTTGAACGGGTGGCTGAGTGTCTCTGCTGAGTCCGGCCCCGGTCAGCGTGGCTCACTTACTATTCTCACCGGGGGCCAGCGGCTGTGGCCAGCTGCCCCCGCCCCCCTGATTCCTGCTCTGTACAGTGTGCCCAGTGTTTGAACGGGTGGCTGAGTGTCTCTGCTGAGTCCGGCCCGGTCAGCGTGGCTCACTTACTATTCTCACCGGGGGCCAGCGGCGTGGCCAGCTGCCCCCGCCCCCCTGATTCCTGCTCTGTACAGTGTGCCCAGTGTTTGAACGGGTGGCTGAGTGTCTCTGCTGAGTCCGGCCCGGTCAGCGTGGCTCACTTACTATTCTCACCGGGGGCCAGAGGCGTTGGCCAGCTGCCCCCGCCCCCCGATTCCTGCTCTGTACAGTGTGCCCAGTGTTTGAACGGGTGGCTGACTGTCTCTGCTGAGTCCGGCCCGGTCAGCGTGGCTCACTTACTATTCTCACCGAGGGCCAGAGGCGTGGCCAGCTGCCCCCGCCCTGATTCCTGCTCTGTACAGTGTGACCCAGTGTTTGAACGGGTGGCTGACTGTCTCTGCTGAGTCCGACCCCGGTCAGCGTGGCTCACTTACTATTCTCACGGGGGCCAGCGGCTGTGGCCAGCTGCCCCCGCCCCCCTGATTCTGCTCTGTACAGTTGTGACCAGTGTTTGAACGGGTGGCTGAGTGTCTCTGCTGAGTCCGGCCCGGTCAGCGTGGCTCACTTACTATTCTCACCGGGGGCCAGAGGCGTGGCCAGCTGCCCCCGCCCCCCCTGATCCTGCTCTGTACAGTGTGCCCAGTGTTTGAACGGGTGGCTGAGTGTCTCTGTGAGTCCGGCCCGGTCAGCGTGGCTCACTTACTATTCTCACCGGGGGCCAGAGGCGTTGGCCAGCTGCCCCCGCCCCCCTGATTCCTGCTCTGTACAGTGTGCCCCAGTGTTTTGAACGGGTGGCTGAGTGTCTCTGCTGAGTCCGGCCCGGTCAGCGTGGCTCACTTACTATTCTCACCGGGGGCCAGCGCTGTGGCCAGCTGCCCCCGCCCCCCTGATTCCTGCTCTGTACAGTGTGCCCCAGTGTTTGAACGGGTGGCTGAGTGTCTCTGCTGAGTCCGGCCCGGTCAGCGTGGCTCACTTACTATTCTCACCGGGGGCCAGAGGCGTTGGCCAGCTGCCCCCGCCCCCCGTTTTCCTGCTCTGTACAGTGTGCCCCAGTGTTTGAACGGGTGGCTGAGCTGAGTGTCTCTGCTGAGTCCGGCCCGGTCAGCGTGGCTCACTTACTATTCTCACCGGGGGCCAGAGGCGTTGGCCAGCTGCCCCCGCCCCCTGATTCCTGCTCTGTACAGTGTGCCCCAGTGTTTGAACGGGTGGCTGAGTGTCTCTGCTGAGTCCGGCCCGGTCAGCGTGGCTCACTTACTATTCTCACGGGGGCCAGCGGCTGTGGCCAGCTGCCCCCGCCCCCCGTTTCCTGCTCTGTACAGTGTGCCCCAGTGTTTGAACGGGTGGCTGAGTGTCTCTGCTGAGTCCGGCCCGTCAGCGTGGCTCACTTACTATTCTCACCGGGGGCCAGAGGCGTTGGCCAGCTGCCCCGCCCCCCTGATTCCTGCTCTGTACAGTGTGCCCCAGTGTTTGAACGGGTGGCTGAGTGTCTCTGCTGAGTCCGACCCGGTCAGCGTGGCTCACTTACTATTCTCACCGGGGGCCAGAGGCGTTGGCCAGCTGCCCCCGCCCCCTGATTCCTGCTCTGTACAGTGTGCCCCAGTGTTTGAACGGGTGGCTGAGTGTCTCTGCTGAGTCCGGCCCGGTCAGCGTGGCTCACTTACTATTCTCACCGAGGGCCAGAGGCGTTGGCCAGCTGCCCCCGCCCCCCTGATTCCTGCTCTGTACAGTGTGCCCCAGTGTTTGAACGGGTGGCTGAGTGTCTCTGCTGAGTCCGGCCCGGTCAGCGTGGCTCACTTACTATTCTCACCGGGGCCAGCGGCTGTGGCCAGCTGCCCCCGCCCCCCTGATTCCTGCTCTGTACAGTGTGCCGCAGTGTTTGAACGGGTGGCTGAGTGTCTCTGCTGAGTCCGGCCCGGTCAGCGTGGCTCACTTACTATTCTCACCGGGGGCCAGAGGCGTTGGCCAGCTGCCCCCGCCCCCCTGATTCCTGCTCTGTACAGTGTGCCCCAGTGTTTGAACGGGTGGCTGACTGTCTCTGCTGAGTCCGGCCGGTCAGCGTGGCTCACTTACTATTCTCACGAGGGCCAGAGGCGTTGGCCAGCTGCCCCCGCCCCCCTGATTCCTGCTCTGTACAGTGTGACCCAGTGTTTGAACGGGTGGCTGACTGTCTCTGCTGAGTCCGGCCCGGTCAGCGTGGCTCACTTACTATTCTCACCGGGGGCCAGCGGCTGTGGCCAGCTGCCCCCGCCCCCCTGATTCCTGCTCTGTACAGTGTGCCCCAGTGTTTGAACGGGTGGCTGAGTGTCTCTGCTGAGTCCGGCCCGGTCAGCGTGGCTCACTTACTATTCTCACGGGGGCCAGCGGCTGTGGCCAGCTGCCCCCGCCCCCCGATTCCTGCTCTGTACAGTGTGCCCCAGTGTTTGAACGGGTGGCTGAGTGTCTCTGCTGAGTCCGGCCCGGTCAGCGTGGCTCACTTACTATTCTCACCGGGGGCCAGCGGCTGTGGCCAGCTGCCCCCGCCCCCGTTTTCCTGCTCTGTACAGTGTGCCCCAGTGTTTGAACGGGTGGCTGAGTGTCTCTGCTGAGTCCGGCCCGGTCAGCGTGGCTCACTTACTATTCTCACCGGGGGCCAGCGGCTGTGGCCAGCTGCCCCGCCCCCGTTTTCCTGCTCTGTACAGTGTGCCCCAGTGTTTGAACGGGTGGCTGAGTGTCTCTGCTGAGTCCGGCCCGGTCAGCGTGGCTCACTTACTATTCTCACCGGGGGCCAGCGGCTGTGGCCAGCTGCCCCCGCCCCCCTGATTCCTGCTCTGTACAGTGTGCCCCAGTGTTTGAACGGGTGGCTGAGTGTCTCTGCTGAGTCCGGCCCGGTCAGCGTGGCTCACTTACTATTCTCACCGAGGGCCAGAGGCGGTGGCCAGCTGCCCCCGCCCCCCCTGATCCTGCTCTGTACAGTGTGCTCCAGTGTTTGAACGGGTGGCTGAGTGTCTCTGCTGAGTCCAGCCCCGGTCAGCGTGGCTCACTTACTATTCTCACGGGGGCCAGAGGCGTGGCCAGCTGCCCCCGCCCCCCTGATTCCTGCTCTGTACAGTGTGCCCCAGTGTTTGAACGGGTGGCTGAGTGTCTCTGCTGAGTCCGGCCCGGTCAGCGTGGCTCACTTACTATTCTCACCGGGGGCCAGCGGCTGTGGCCAGCTGCCCCCGCCCCCCTGATTCCTGCTCTGTACAGTGTGCCCCAGTGTTTGAACGGGTGGCTGAGTGTCTCTGCTGAGTCCGGCCCGGTCAGCGTGGCTCACTTACTATTCTCACCGGGGGCCAGCGGCTGTGGCCAGCTGCCCCCCCCCCCGTTTTCCTGCTCTGTACAGTGTGCCCAGTGTTTGAACGGGTGGCTGAGTGTCTCTGCTGAGTCCGGCCCCGGTCAGCGTGGCTCACTTACTATTCTCACCGGGGCCAGCGGCTGTGGCCAGCTGCCCCCGCCCCCCGTTTTCCTGCTCTGTACAGTGTGCCCCAGTGTTTGAACGGGTGGCTGAGTGTCTCTGCTGAGTCCGGCCCGGTCAGCGTGGCTCACTTACTATTCTCACCGGGGGCCAGCGGCTGTGGCCAGCTGCCCCCGCCCCCCTGATTCCTGCTCTGTACAGTGTGCCCCAGTGTTTGAACGGGTGGCTGAGTGTCTCTGCTGAGTCCGGCCAGGTCAGCGTGGCTCACTTACTATTCTCACCGGGGCCAGCGGCTGTGGCCAGCTGCCCCCGCCCCCCGTTTTCTGCTCTGTACAGTGTGCCCCAGTGTTTGAACGGGTGGCTGAGTGTCTCTGCTGAGTCCGGCCCGGTCAGCGTGGCTCACTTACTATTCTCACGGGGGCCAGCGGCTGTGGCCAGCTGCCCCCGCCCCCCGTTTTCCTGCTCTGTACAGTGTGCCCCAGTGTTTGAACGGGTGGCTGAGTGTCTCTGCTGAGTCCGGCCCGGTCAGCGTGGCTCACTTACTATTCTCACCGGGGGCCAGCGGCTGTGGCCAGCTGCCCCCGCCCCCCTGATTCCTGCTCTGTACAGTGTGCCCCAGTGTTTGAACGGGTGGCTGAGTGTCTCTGCTGAGTCCGGCCGGTCAGCGTGGCTCACTTACTATTCTCACCGAGGGCCAGAGGCGTTGGCCAGCTGCCCCGCCCCCCTGATTCCTGCTCTGTACAGTGTGCCCCAGTGTTTGAACGGGTGGCTGACTGTCTCTGCTGAGTCCGGCCCGGTCAGCGTGGCTCACTTACTATTCTCACCGGGGCCAGCGGCGTGGCCAGCTGCCCCCGCCCCCCTGATTCCTGCTCTGTACAGTGTGCCCCAGTGTTTGAACGGGTGGCTGAGTGTCTCTGCTGAGTCCGGCCCGGTCAGCGTGGCTCACTTACTATTCTCACCGGGGCCAGAGGCGTTGGCCAGCTGCCCCCGCCCCCCTGATTCCTGCTCTGTACAGTGTGCCCCAGTGTTTGAACGGGTGGCTGACTGTCTCTGCTGAGTCCGGCCCGGTCAGCGTGGCTCACTTACTATTCTCACCGAGGGTCAGAGGCGTTGGCCAGCTGCCCCCGCCCCCCTGATTCCTGCTCTGTACAGTGTGCCCCAGTGTTTGAACGGGTGGCTGACTGTCTCTGCTGAGTCCGACCCCGTCAGCGTGGCTCACTTA
Source organism: Caranx ignobilis (assembly GCA_021432705.1). NCBI lineage: Eukaryota > Metazoa > Chordata > Actinopteri > Carangiformes > Carangidae > Caranx > Caranx ignobilis. The sequence continues at coordinate 377,621 of JAFHLA010000032.1, read as the reverse complement.
CTATTCTCACCGGGGGCCAGCGGCTGTGGCCAGCTGCCCCCGCCCCCCTGATTCCTGCTCTGTACAGTGTGCCCCAGTGTTTGAACGGGTGGCTGAGTGTCTCTGCTGAGTCCGGCCGGTCAGCGTGGCTCACTTACTATTCTCAGCGGGGGCCAGCGGCTGTAGCCAGCTGCCCCCGCCCCCCGATTCCTGCTCTGTACAGTGTGCCCCAGTGTTTGAACGGGTGGCTGAGTGTCTCTGCTGAGTCCGGCCAGGTCAGCGTGGCTCACTTACTATTCTCACCGGGGGCCAGCGGCTGTGGCCAGCTGCCCCCGCCCCCCGATTCCTGCTCTGTACAGTGTGCCCAGTGTTTGAACGGGTGGCTGAGTGTCTCTGCTGAGTCCGGCCCGGTCAGCGTGGCTCACTTACTATTCTCACCGGGGGCCAGCGGCTGTGGCCAGCTGCCCCCGCCCCCCTGATTCCTGCTCTGTACAGTGTGCCCCAGTGTTTGAACGGGTGGCTGAGTGTCTCTGCTGAGTCCGGCCCGGTCAGCGTGGCTCACTTACTATTCTCACCGGGGCCAGCGGCTGTGGCCAGCTGCCCCCGCCCCCCTGATTCCTGCTCTGTACAGTGTGCCCCAGTGTTTGAACGGGTGGCTGACTGTCTCTGCTGAGTCCGGCCCGGTCAGCGTGGCTCACTTACTATTCTCACCGGGGCCAGAGGCTGTGGCCAGCTGCCCCCGCCCCCCTGATTCCTGCTCTGTACATTGTGACCCAGTGTTTGAACGGGTGGCTGAGTGTCTCTGTTGAGTCCGGCCCGGTCAGCGTGGCTCACTTACTATTCTCACCGGGGGCCAGAGGCGTTGGCCAGCTGCCCCCGCCCCCCTGATTCCTGCTCTGTACAGTGTGCCCCAGTGTTTGAACGGGTGGCTGAGTGTCTCTGCTGAGTCCGGCCCGGTCAGCGTGGCTCACTTACTATTCTCACCGGGGGCCAGCGGCTGTGGCCAGCTGCCCCCGCCCCCTTTTCCTGCTCTGTACAGTGTGCCCCAGTGTTTGAACGGGTGGCTGAGTGTCTCTGCTGAGTCCGACCCCGTCAGCGTGGCTCACTTACTATTCTCACCGGGGGCCAGAGGCTGTGGCCAGCTGCCCCCGCCCCCCGTTTTCCTGCTCTGTACAGTGTGCCCCAGTGTTTGAACGGGTGGCTGAGTGTCTCTGCTGAGTCCGGCCCGGTCAGCGTGGCTCACTTACTATTCTCACCGAGGGCCAGAGGCGTTGGCCAGCTGCCCCCGCCCCCCTGATTCCTGCTCTGTACAGTGTGCCCCAGTGTTTGAACGGGTGGCTGAGTGTCTCTGCTGAGTCCGGCCCGGTCAGCGTGGCTCACTTACTATTCTCACCGGGGGCCAGCGGCTGTGGCCAGCTGCCCCCGCCCCCCTGATTCCTGCTCTGTACAGTGTGCCCAGTGTTTGAACGGGTGGCTGAGTGTCTCTGCTGAGTCCGGCCCGGTCAGCGTGGCTCACTTACTATTCTCACTGAGGGCCAGCGGCGTTGGCCAGCTGCCCCCGCCCCCCTGATTCCTGCTCTGTACAGTGTGCTCCAGTGTTTGAACGGGTGGCTGAGTGTCTCTGCTGAGTCCGGCCCGGTCAGCGTGGCTCACTTACTATTCTCACCGGGGGCCAGAGGCGTTGGCCAGCTGCCCCCGCCCCCCTGATTCCTGCTCTGTACAGTGTGCCCCAGTGTTTGAACGGGTGGCTGAGTGTCTCTGCTGAGTCCGGCCCGGTCAGCGTGGCTCACTTACTATTCTCACCGGGGGCCAGCGGCTGTGGCCAGCTGCCCCCGCCCCCCTGATTCCTGCTCTGTACAGTGTGTCCCAGTGTTTGAACGGGTGGCTGAGTGTCTCTGCTGAGTCCGGCCCGGTCAGCGTGGCTCACTTACTATTCTCACCGGGAGCCAGCGGCTGTGGCCAGCTGCCCCCGCCCCCCGATTCCTGCTCTGTACAGTGTGCCCCAGTGTTTGAACGGATGGCTGAGTGTCTCTGCTGAGTCCGGCCCGGTCAGCGTGGCTCACTTACTATTCTCACCGAGGGCCAGAGGCGTTGGCCAGCTGCCCCCGCCCCCCTGATTCCTGCTCTGTACAGTGTGCTCCAGTGTTTGAACGGGTGGCTGAGTGTCTCTGCTGAGTCCGGCCCGGTCAGCGTGGCTCACTTACTATTCTCACCGGGGCCAGCGGCTGTGGCCAGCTGCCCCCGCCCCCCTTTTCCTGCTCTGTACAGTGTGCCCCAGTGTTTGAACGGGTGGCTGAGTGTCTCTGCTGAGTCCGGCCCGGTCAGCGTGGCTCACTTACTATTCTCACCGGGGGCCAGAGGCTGTGGCCAGCTGCCCCCGCCCCCCTTTTCCTGCTCTGTACAGTGTGCCCCAGTGTTTGAACGGGTGGCTGAGTGTCTCTGCTGAGTCCGGCCCGGTCAGCGTGGCTCACTTACTATTCTCACCGGGGCCAGCGGCTGTGGCCAGCTGCCCCCGCCCCCCTGATTCCTGCTCTGTACAGTGTGCCCCAGTGTTTGAACGGGTGGCTGAGTGTCTCTGCTGAGTCCGGCCCGGTCAGCGTGGCTCACTTACTATTCTCACCGAGGGCCAGAGGCGTTGGCCAGCTGCCCCCGCCCCCCTGATTCCTGCTCTGTACAGTGTGCCCCAGTGTTTGAACGGGTGGCTGACTGTCTCTGCTGAGTCCGACCCGGTCAGCGTGGCTCACTTACTATTCTCACCGGGGCCAGCGGCGTGGCCAGCTGCCCCCGCCCCCCTGATTCCTGCTCTGTACAGTGTGCCCCAGTGTTTGAACGGGTGGCTGAGTGTCTCTGCTGAGTCCGGCCCGGTCAGCGTGGCTCACTTACTATTCTCACCGGGGGCCAGCGGCTGTGGCCAGCTGCCCCCGCCCCCGTTTTCCTGCTCTGTACAGTGTGCCCCAGTGTTTGAACGGGTGGCTGAGTGTCTCTGCTGAGTCCGGCCAGGTCAGCGTGGCTCACTTACTATTCTCACCGGGGGCCAGCGGCTGTGGCCAGCTGCCCCCGCCCCCGTTTTCCTGCTCTGTACAGTGTGCCCAGTGTTTGAACGGGTGGCTGAGTGTCTCTGCTGAGTCCGGCCCGGTCAGCGTGGCTCACTTACTATTCTCACCGGGGCCAGCGGCTGTGGCCAGCTGCCCCCGCCCCCCGTTTTCCTGCTCTGTACAGTGTGCCCCAGTGTTTGAACGGGTGGCTGAGTGTCTCTGCTGAGTCCGGCCCGGTCAGCGTGGCTCACTTACTATTCTCACCGAGGGCCAGAGGCGTTGGCCAGCTGCCCCCGCCCCCCTGATTCCTGCTCTGTACAGTGTGCCCCAGTGTTTGAACGGGTGGCTGAGTGTCTCTGCTGAGTCCGGCCCGGTCAGCGTGGCTCACTTACTATTCTCACCGGGGGCCAGAGGCTGTGGCCAGCTGCCCCCGCCCCCGATTCCTGCTCTGTACAGTGTGCCCAGTGTTTGAACGGGTGGCTGAGTGTCTCTGCTGAGTCCGGCCCGGTCAGCGTGGCTCACTTACTATTCTCACCGGGGGCCAGAGGCGTTGGCCAGCTGCCCCCGCCCCCCTGATTCCTGCTCTGTACAGTGTGCCCCAGTGTTTGAACGGGTGGCTGAGTGTCTCTGCTGAGTCCGGCCGGTCAGCGTGGCTCACTTACTATTCTCACCGGGGGCCAGAGGCTGTGGCCAGCTGCCCCCGCCCCCCTTTTCCTGCTCTGTACAGTGTGCCCCAGTGTTTGAACGGGTGGCTGAGTGTCTCTGCTGAGTCCGGCCCGGTCAGCGTGGCTCACTTACTATTCTCACCGGGGCCAGCGGCTGTGGCCAGCTGCCCCCGCCCCCTGATTCCTGCTCTGTACAGTGTGCCCCAGTGTTTGAACGGGTGGCTGAGTGTCTCTGCTGAGTCCGGCCGGTCAGCGTGGCTCACTTACTATTCTCACCGGGGGCCAGCGGCTGTGGCCAGCTGCCCCCGCCCCCCGATTCCTGCTCTGTACAGTGTGCCCCAGTGTTTGAACGGGTGGCTGAGTGTCTCTGCTGAGTCCGGCCCGGTCAGCGTGGCTCACTTACTATTCTCACCGGGGGCCAGCGGCTGTGGCCAGCTGCCCCCGCCCCCTGATTCCTGCTCTGTACAGTGTGCCCCAGTGTTTGAACGGGTGGCTGAGTGTCTCTGCTGAGTCCGGCCCGGTCAGCGTGGCTCACTTACTATTCTCACCGGGGGCCAGAGGCGTTGGCCAGCTGCCCCCGCCCCCCGATTCCTGCTCTGTACAGTGTGCCCCAGTGTTTGAACGGGTGGCTGAGTGTCTCTGCTGAGTCCGGCCCGGTCAGCGTGGCTCACTTACTATTCTCACCGGGGGCCAGAGGCGTTGGCCAGCTGCCCCCGCCCCCTGATTCCTGCTCTGTACAGTGTGCCCCAGTGTTTGAACGGGTGGCTGAGTGTCTCTGCTGAGTCCGGCCCGGTCAGCGTGGCTCACTTACTATTCTCACCGGGGGCCAGAGGCGTTGGCCAGCTGCCCCCGCCCCCCTGATTCCTGCTCTGTACAGTGTGCCCCAGTGTTTGAACGGGTGGCTGAGTGTCTCTGCTGAGTCCGGCCCGGTCAGCGTGGCTCACTTACTATTCTCACCGGGGGCCAGCGGCTGTGGCCAGCTGCCCCCGCCCCCCGTTCCTGCTCTGTACAGTGTGCCCCAGTGTTTGAACGGGTGGCTGAGTGTCTCTGCTGAGTCCGGCCCGGTCAGCGTGGCTCACTTACTATTCTCACCGGGGGCCAGAGGCGTGGCCAGCTGCCCCCGCCCCCGATTCCTGCTCTGTACAGTGTGCCCCAGTGTTTGAACGGGTGGCTGAGTGTCTCTGCTGAGTCCGGCCCGGTCAGCGTGGCTCACTTACTATTCTCACCGAGGGCCAGAGGCGTTGGCCAGCTGCCCCCGCCCCCTGATTCCTGCTCTGTACAGTGTGCCCAGTGTTTGAACGGGTGGCTGAGTGTCTCTGCTGAGTCCGGCCCGGTCAGCGTGGCTCACTTACTATTCTCACCGGGGGCCAGCGGCTGTGGCCAGCTGCCCCCGCCCCCTGATTCCTGCTCTGTACAGTGTGCCCCAGTGTTTGAACGGGTGGCTGAGTGTCTCTGCTGAGTCCGGCCCGTCAGCGTGGCTCACTTACTATTCTCACCGGGGGCCAGAGGCGTTGGCCAGCTGCCCCCGCCCCCTGATTCCTGCTCTGTACAGTGTGCCCCAGTGTTTGAACGGGTGGCTGAGTGTCTCTGCTGAGTCCGGCCCGGTCAGCGTGGCTCACTTACTATTTTCACCGAGGGCCAGAGGCGTTGGCCAGCTGCCCCCGCCCCCCTGATTCCTGCTCTGTACAGTGTGCCCCAGTGTTTGAACGGGTGGCTGAGTGTCTCTGCTGAGTCCGGCCCGGTCAGCGTGGCTCACTTACTATTCTCACCGAGGGCCAGAGGCGTTGGCCAGCTGCCCCCGCCCCCCTGATTCCTGCTCTGTACAGTGTGCCCCAGTGTTTGAACGGGTGGCTGAGTGTCTCTGCTGAGTCCGACCCCGTCAGCGTGGCTCACTTACTATTCTCACCGGGGGCCAGCGGCTGTGGCCAGCTGCCCCCGCCCCCCTGATTCCTGCTCTGTACATTGTGCCCAGTGTTTGAACGGGTGGCTGAGTGTCTCTGCTGAGTCCGGCCCGGTCAGCGTGGCTCACTTACTATTCTCACCGGGGGCCAGAGGCGTGGCCAGCTGCCCCCGCCCCCCTGATTCCTGCTCTGTACAGTGTGACCCAGTGTTTGAACGGGTGGCTGAGTGTCTCTGCTGAGTCCGGCCCGTCAGCGTGGCTCACTTACTATTCTCACCGGGGGCCAGCGGCTGTGGCCAGCTGCCCCCGCCCCCCTGATTCCTGCTCTGTACATTGTGACCCAGTGTTTGAACGGGTGGCTGAGTGTCTCTGTTGAGTCCGGCCCGGTCAGCGTGGCTCACTTACTATTCTCACCGGGGGCCAGAGGCGTTGGCCAGCTGCCCCCGCCCCCCTGATTCCTGCTCTGTACAGTGTGCCCCAGTGTTTGAACGGGTGGCTGAGTGTCTCTGCTGAGTCCGGCCCGGTCAGCGTGGCTCACTTACTATTTTCACCGAGGGCCAGAGGCGTTGGCCAGCTGCCCCCGCCCCCCTGATTCCTGCTCTGTACAGTGTGCCCCAGTGTTTGAACGGGTGGCTGACTGTCTCTGCTGAGTCCGGTCCGGTCAGCGTGGCTCACTTACTATTCTCACCGAGGGTCAGAGGCGTTGGCCAGCTGCCCCCGCCCCCCTGATTCCTGCTCTGTACAGTGTGCCCCAGTGTTTGAACGGGTGGCTGAGTGTCTCTGCTGAGTCCGACCCCGTCAGCGTGGCTCACTTACTATTCTCACCGGGGGCCAGCGGCTGTGGCCAGCTGCCCCCGCCCCCCTGATTCCTGCTCTGTACATTGTGACCCAGTGTTTGAACGGGTGGCTGAGTGTCTCTGTTGAGTCCGGCCCGGTCAGCGTGGCTCACTTACTATTCTCACAGGGGGCCAGAGGCTGTGGCCAGCTGCCCCCGCCCCCCGTTTTCCTGCTCTGTACAGTGTGCCCCAGTGTTTGAACGGGTGGCTGAGTGTCTCTGCTGAGTCCGGCCCGGTCAGCGTGGCTCACTTACTATTCTCACCGGGGGCCAGCGGCTGTGGCCAGCTGCCCCCGCCCCCTGATTCCTGCTCTGTACAGTGTGACCCAGTGTTTGAACGGGTGGCTGAGTGTCTCTGCTGAGTCCGGCCCGGTCAGCGTGGCTCACTTACTATTCTCACCGGGGGCCAGAGGCGTTGGCCAGCTGCCCCCGCCCCCCTGATTCCTGCTCTGTACAGTGTGCCCCAGTGTTTGAACGGGTGGCTGAGTGTCTCTGCTGAGTCCGGCCCGGTCAGCGTGGCTCACTTACTATTCTCACCGGGGCCAGAGGCTGTGGCCAGCTGCCCCCGCCCCCCTGATTCCTGCTCTGTACAGTGTGCCCCAGTGTTTGAACGGGTGGCTGAGTGTCTCTGCTGAGTCCGGCCGGTCAGCGTGGCTCACTTACTATTCTCACCGAGGGCCAGAGGCGTTGGCCAGCTGCCCCCGCCCCCCTGATTCCTGCTCTGTACAGTGTGCCCCAGTGTTTGAACGGGTGGCTGAGTGTCTCTGCTGAGTCCGGCCCGGTCAGCGTGGCTCACTTACTATTCTCAGCGGGGGCCAGCGGCTGTGGCCAGCTGCCCCCGCCCCCCTGATTCCTGCTCTGTACAGTGTGCCCCAGTGTTTGAACGGGTGGCTGAGTGTCTCTGCTGAGTCCGGCCCGGTCAGCGTGGCTCACTTACTATTCTCACCGAGGGTCAGAGGCGTTGGCCAGCTGCCCCCGCCCCCCTGATTCCTGCTCTGTACAGTGTGCCCCAGTGTTTGAACGGGTGGCTGAGTGTCTCTGCTGAGTCCGGCCCGTCAGCGTGGCTCACTTACTATTCTCACCGGGGGCCAGCGGCTGTGGACAGCTGCCCCCGCCCCCCTGATTCCTGCTCTGTACAGTGTGCCCCAGTGTTTGAACGGGTGGCTGAGTGTCTCTGCTGAGTCCGGCCCCGTCAGCGTGGCTCACTTACTATTCTCACCGGGGGCCAGAGGCGTTGGCCAGCTGCCCCCGCCCCCCTGATTCCTGCTCTGTACAGTGTGCCCCAGTGTTTGAACGGGTGGCTGAGTGTCTCTGCTGAGTCCGGCCCGGTCAGCGTGGCTCACTTACTATTCTCACCGGGGGCCAGCGGCTGTGGCCAGCTGCCCCCGCCCCCTGATTCCTGCTCTGTACAGTGTGCCCCAGTGTTTGAACGGGTGGCTGAGTGTCTCTGCTGAGTCCGGCCCGGTCAGCGTGGCTCACTTACTATTCTCACCGAGGGCCAGAGGCGTTGGCCAGCTGCCCCCGCCCCCCTGATTCCTGCTCTGTACAGTGTGCCCCAGTGTTTGAACGGGTGGCTGAGTGTCTCTGCTGAGTCCGGCCCCGTCAGCGTGGCTCACTTACTATTCTCAGCGGGGGCCAGCGGCTGTGGCCAGCTGCCCCCGCCCCCCTGATTCCTGCTCTGTACAGTGTGCCCCAGTGTTTGAACGGGTGGCTGAGTGTCTCTGCTGAGTCCGGCCCGGTCAGCGTGGCTCACTTACTATTCTCACCGGGGGCCAGCGGCGTTGGCCAGCTGCCCCCGCCCCCCGATTCCTGCTCTGTACAGTGTGCCCCAGTGTTTGAACGGGTGGCTGAGTGTCTCTGCTGAGTCCGGCCCGGTCAGCGTGGCTCACTTACTATTCTCACCGGGGGCCAGCGGCTGTGGCCAGCTGCCCCCGCCCCCCGTTTTCCTGCTCTGTACAGTGTGCCCCAGTGTTTGAACGGGTGGCTGAGTGTCTCTGCTGAGTCCGACCCGGTCAGCGTGGCTCACTTACTATTCTCACCGGGGGCCAGAGGCGTTGGCCAGCTGCCCCCGCCCCCCTGATTCCTGCTCTGTACAGTGTGCCCCAGTGTTTGAACGGGTGGCTGAGTGTCTCTGCTGAGTCCGGCCCGGTCAGCGTGGCTCACTTACTATTTCACCGGGGGCCAGAGGCTTGGCCAGCTGCCCCCGCCCCCTGATTCCTGCTCTGTACAGTGTGCCCCAGTGTTTGAACGGGTGGCTGAGTGTCTCTGCTGAGTCCGGCCCGGTCAGCGTGGCTCACTTACTATTCTCACCGAGGGCCAGAGGCGTTGGCCAGCTGCCCCCGCCCCCCTGATTCCTGCTCTGTACAGTGTGCCCCAGTGTTTGAACGGGTGGCTGAGTGTCTCTGCTGAGTCCGGCCCGGTCAGCGTGGCTCACTTACTATTCTCAGCGGGGGCCAGCGGCTGTGGCCAGCTGCCCCCGCCCCCCTGATTCCTGCTCTGTACAGTGTGCCCCAGTGTTTGAACGGGTGGCTGAGTGTCTCTGCTGAGTCCGGCCCGGTCAGCGTGGCTCACTTACTATTCTCACCGAGGGCCAGAGGCGTTGGCCAGCTGCCCCCGCCCCCCTGATTCCTGCTCTGTACAGTGTGCCCCAGTGTTTGAACGGGTGGCTGAGTGTCTCTGCTGAGTCCGGCCCGGTCAGCGTGGCTCACTTACTATTCTCACCGGGGGCCAGCGGCTGTGGACAGCTGCCCCCGCCCCCCGTTTTCCTGCTCTGTACAGTGTGCCCCAGTGTTTGAACGGGTGGCTGACTGTCTCTGCTGAGTCCGACCCCGTCAGCGTGGCTCACTTACTATTCTCTCCGGGGGCCAGAGGCGTTGGCCAGCTGCCCCCGCCCCCCTGATTCCTGCTCTGTACAGTGTGCCCCAGTGTTTGAACGGGTGGCTGAGTGTCTCTGCTGAGTCCGGCCCGGTCAGCGTGGCTCACTTACTATTTTCAACGAGGGCCAGAGGCGTTGGCCAGCTGCCCCCGCCCCCCTGATTCCTGCTCTGTACAGTGTGCTCCAGTGTTTGAACGGGTGGCTGAGTGTCTCTGCTGAGTCCGGCCCGGTCAGCGTGGCTCACTTACTATTCTCACCGGGGGCCAGCGGCTGTGGCCAGCTGCCCCCGCCCCCCTGATTCCTGCTCTGTACAGTGTGCCCCAGTGTTTGAATGGGTGGCTGAGTGTCTCTGCTGAGTCCGGCCCGGTCAGCGTGGCTCACTTACTATTCTCACCGGGGGCAAGCGGCTCTGGCCCTTTCCTCCGTGTTCGCGCGCTTATATTTACGAGTCTTCTTCTTCTTCATCTTGTACACATTTACGATTGAATCAGCTAAATCTTTATTTACGCTGTCCATTATAATACATCAATGTCCAGCACCCTCCCTTCAACATCCGTGTCGTACAGTAACTTCAAAATAAAACCGAGGGAACGTCTCCCTCGGTTGAAATGGGGAAAACGATCACGCTTCGGACTGTAGATATTCCGTATATTCTTGTGCAAAAATAAATGAGAAACAAAATAAAATCGATACTGAATTAGCAAAACAACCTAATGAAGCCACAGATACCAAATACGCCACGTTTACCAATGTAGTAAGCCCGCGCAAGCTGAAACTGCAGAAGAGGAGCGGGTCGGGGACGCCGGCGTCCCCGCGGAGTGGAAGAGGTTAATGATACTGATTAAAAATAGATAATATCACTTCCTGTGTTTTTTCTAGACGTGGCTGATGTCCTGAACCGTCTCACACGTAACTGACATCACCTGGTAAGGGAGTGAGTGCAGAGGGCTGCACGGGCTCCAAGTGATGTAGACACTGAGGAGACAGGAGCTGGGGACAGACCATGGTGACCTGCCCATGATGGAGATGTTTCATCTTCTCCCTGTTTGTGACTGAACAACAACACACAGCTCTCTCTCTTTGATCTTTGTTTATGGATGTCACTTCCTGTGCTCTGATACCAGCTGGTGTCAGGTGTGAGACTGTAAAGACTTTTTACCTGTCTGAGTGTCACTGGTAGAGCTGTGAGAGAGGAGCTGCTGCTCACTGGTTGGTTCTGGTTCTCTGTGCTCACTTCCCTCATGAGTAGGAGTCAACATCAAGGAGTCAGTCTCCTGCTTCAGTAGCAGCTGCTCTCCCTCCTGACTGCTGCAGACCTCCTCCTCCTCCTCTTTAATCTGTGGAGGCTCTGGCTCCTGCTGCTCCTCCTCCTCCTCCTGCTGACAGGCATGCTGCTGTGGGAGCTCTGGATGGACAAGGAGACATGTGAGCTGTGGACTGTTAACTGTCTTTTGGTTGCATGTCCTTCAGCAGGTTCTCAGTGGACCAGGTCGTCATGGTCTTTCAGTGCTGAAGTGAAGTTCCTCTTGTCTTCTTCAGGACATGTCTTCTACAGAACTGAAGGACATGAGCCGCCTTCACCTCAGCACTTTAACACACTGTTGCTCACACAGATGGATAGAGAGATGGATGGACAGACAGACAGATGTGTTGACATCTGTTACATTCACACACACAGTTACATTAACACGTATGAAGTGTGTGTGTGTGTGTGTGTGTGTGTGTGTGTGTGTGTGTGTGTGTGTGTGTGTGTCACAGTCTGACGCAGCAGAGACAGACACACAACAAGAGACCGGACATAAACCGGATGTGGGTCAATGAGCTCCTGCTTGTTTTACTCACCTGTCGTGAGGAGCTCCATCCAGGTGTCCACCGCTCATCCGCTGCCCAGTCTGCGCTGTGTCCCCCCGCTGTGTCCTCCCGCTGTGTCCCGACCTGCTCCTGGTTCTACAGACCTGTCCTGTGGAGCTTTATCTCTGGTTTGAGGACGATATCCAGCAGTCTGCGCTGACGACCGATCTCCTCCTCGTACTCGACGACAGTTTGTTTAAAGACTCTGAATATTTCTTCAGCAGCAGCAGTTAGTCGCTCGCTGACAAAGTCTCTCAGAGACTCAACTGAAGACATCGCTGCTTCATCCACACTCAAGTGTTTCTCTGAGACACGACCACACCGACCGGCTTCAAGACAGCTCACACACACACACACACACACACACACACACACACACACACACACACAGCTAACGCTGCTAGCAGGCGGTCTTTGTTTACTTCCGCTGGGTGTCACACTCTGAAGCTCCGGTGCGGAGCGTGCGCTAGCCTTCAGTTCCGCCCTCAGCTCTGCGGGGTGTCCGCTGGTTTTCTCTGAACTCCAACATGAGACTGACTCGTTGAGCTGTTTGACAGACAGGAGGCAGGGAGCCGTGTCTGTGTTGCAGTGATGACGCCACCAGGTTTGACTCACACCTGAGTGGCTCAGATTCAAATCAGCTCTTTTCCTTCATGTGACATTTGGCTCAGACTGTTGAGTCCAACACATGTAGTGAACCCCAACAATAACATTTGTCTGTTAGATGTAGAAGAGTGTGTGTGTGTGTGTGTGTGTGTGTGTGACACAAAATAGAGACTCAAACACCAAAAACCTCTGATTAATGTCCTGGTTAATGACTGAGCCCATGTGAGCTCAGTGTATCTTCACTCCTACATTTGTTTGACAGCACACAGTTTGTTTTTTTAGCAGCTTTTATGAAACTATGTCGTCCATCTTTTACAGCGTGTCACTGGCTTTACACCTAAAACACAAATGACATCAAACTGACTTTATCACAGAATGACTGAATATAGACAGATGAAGGGACGCGGCGCACCTTCTCAGCTTCACACACATCACAGTTTGCTCCGATAAATGTGCTTGAGTATAAACAGTCATTCACATGATTCAGTGTAAAAGGAAAACTCTCCAGTTCCCTTCACATGTGCGCGGTCAGTCCCCCTGAGCCTGATGGCGTCAGGCCGTCAGTCCCCTCTGAGCCTGATGGCGTCAGGCCGTCAGTCCCCTCTGAGCCTGACGGCGTCCCACATTCAGTCAGCAAGTGCCTTTGCATTTGTGTTTGAATGGATCATCAAGTGTCTCACTAAGTTTGTCTTCTGGCTGAACCTTTTCCCACATGTGTGACAGGGGTACGGTTTCTCACCCGTGTGGATTCTCATGTGCACCAGTAAACGTGTGCTGGTGCTGAAGCCTTTGCCGCACGTTTCACAGGAATACGGCTTCTCACCCGTGTGTGTTCTCCTGTGGACCAACATGCGTGTGCTGGTGCTGAAGCCTTTGCCACAGCTGTCGCAGGAATACGGTTTCTCCCCGGTGTGAATCCTCATGTGGACCGACAGGATCGAACTGGTGCTGAAGCTTTTGCCACACGTTTCACAGAAATACAGCTTCTGATCCGTGTGTGTCCTCGTGTGCTTCGTCAAGGCCGACCTGTTGTTGAACGTTTTCCCACAGGTGTTGCAGGGGTACGGCTTCTCACCTGTGTGGATCCTCATGTGGATCACCAGGCCTTTACTGGATCTGAGACTCTTCCCACATGTTTCACAAAAATACGGCTTCTCGTCCGTGTGAGTTCTCAAATGACTTTTCAGAATCGGCCTGTTACTGAACTTTTCCCCACAGGTGCTACAGGAATAAGGCTTCTCACCTGTGTGGATCCTCGTGTGCTTGCTGAAGGCTGAGTTGTCGGTGAATCTTTTCCCACAGGTGTTGCAGGTGTAGGGTTTCTCACCTGTGTGGGTTCTTCTGTGGATCAACAGGCTTGTACTGGTTCTGAAACTTCTCCCACATGTTTCACAAAAATATGGCTTCTCACCCGTGTGAGTTCTCAAGTGATTTTTCAGTGTTGAAGTCCGACTGAATGTTTCCCCACATGTGCTACATGAATACGGCTTCTCACCTGTGTGGGTTCTTAAATGTCTCGTCAGTGTCGACAGGTGACTGAATTCTTTCCCACAGGTGCTACAACTAAATGTCCTTTCACCTTTGTGGCCACTCTGATGTTTCTTCAGTTTAGACTTACACCTGAAGTCTTTTCCACAGGCGTCACACTTCAAAGTCTTTTTCCCCGTCTCAGTGTCACAGTGACTCTTTGTTGGAGGAGAGTTGTGTACGTTGTCATTTGTGTTTGTGCGACGTCTCTTCTGTGGTTGTGTCTCTACATTTCCAGGTGGTTCTGGGTCTACATGTCCACTTCCTTCCTGATGTTGGTTCTCAGCTACAGGAGAGCTGTGAGAGAGGAGCTGCTGCTCACTGGTTGGTTCTGGTTCTCTGTGCTCACTTCCCTCATGAGTAGGAGTCAACATCAAGGAGTCAGTCTCCTGCTTCAGTAGCAGCTGCTCTCCCTCCTGACTGCTGCAGACCTCCTCCTCCTCCTCCTCTTTAATCTGTGGAGGCTCTGGCTCCTCCTCCTCCTTACAGACATGTTGCTGTGGGAGCTCTGGAACAACAAGGAGACAGACGTTACCACTGCGACAGTGAAAAAACATTTGGTCTCATTAAGTCCTGACTCAGCGTAAAAAGCGTCCAATAAAAGAAACTGAGTGAAGACAGTAGAAACAACCCAACAACACCAACCGGCTCAACAGCTGCGATCAGACGTCCACCTGCCCGCTGTGTTGAAACCACACACACTTCTCACCTGGATCCAGTCAGACACCTGTCCCTGTAACATCTCAGGGGTTAATGGATGACAGATCCTGGAGCCTACCACATCTGCAGACTGGAGTCGGTGTCATCCACTCCTGCTTCAGCAGCAGCTGCTCTCCCTCCTGACTGCTGCAGACCTCCTCCTCCTCCTCCTCCTTAATCTGTGGAGGCTCTGGCTCCTCCTGCTCCAGACTGGACAGAACCTCCTCCTCCTCCGTCTTACAGACATGCAGCTCTGGACAGACAAAAAGACAGAGTGGAGAAGGCCAAACACAAAACTTGAACAGAGTGGAGTATGGATGTGAAGCTGGGATCAGGGTGCAGGACATTGACAGTGTGAGGACGTCCAGGACTGGACAGACTCTAAGTGTCTGGCCTGTTTATGTTCTGGTGTCAGGTGATTGTTGTCACTGTGTTATTGACTGTATGGTTCATCAGACAGGACAGTACACGTCTGCAGCGCCACCTGCAGGGGAGACATTAGAGTTGTGTGGTAGCTGAACACCTATAATCTGTGATGGAGTCCTGGTCTCCTACTGAGGTCTGATCCTGTCCCTCTGGTGGCGTAAGAACCAGCAGAACAGACGTGGTCCACGAGAGTGGACACATAATCAGGGCCTGGTTTCTCAGACCTGTCCGGTGTAGCTGTCTCTCTGGTGTCCACACGACGTCCAACGCTGGAGTCCCTGTCCTGGTCACAGACATGTTACTGAGGGAGCTCTGGGGGGACAAAGGGACAACAGCACCAGGTTACTGATGTGATGATGCTGGATCATCTCAGACCTGGGTTTGGTCTCACTCACTCAACATCAGTCCAAACAGTCAAAGTAAGAAAGTGAAGTAAAGGAAGAACGAAGCGCAGGAACAAGTGGAAGAGAGACACAAAGAGCTGTGTCCTCCCGCTGTGTCCCCCCGCTGTGTCCCGACCTGCTCCTGGTTCTACAGACCTGTCCTGTGGAGCCTTATCTCTGGTTTGAGGACGATATCCAGCAGTCTGCGCTGACGACCGATCTCCTCCTCGTACTCGACGACAGTTTGTTTAAAGACTCTGAATATTTCTTCAGCAGCAGCAGTTAGTCGCTCGCTGACAAAGTCTCTCAGAGACTCAACGGAAGACATCGCTGCTTCATCCACACTCAAGTGTTTCTCTGAGACACGACCACACCGACCGTCTTCAGGACAGCTCCACACACACACACACAGCTAACGCTGCTAGCAAGCGGTCTTTGTTTACTTCCGCTGGGTGTCACACTCTGAAGCTCCGGTGGGGAACGTTATTTGTTTTTTTACGCCTTTAAGTTTCGATGGATCAAAATCTTCTAAAAGCAAACCGGAAGAAGTCACTTTCTATGTATTGTAAATGTAGGTGTGAAAGACAAAAGCATTCACGTACAGTTGTCTCTAATATTTCATGATACACACATGATTTCATTCTAATTTCTTTACGTAAACTTTTATTCAACAAAGTGACCAACACAGCCAAGTCCTGTTAATACAGTGAATTAAAAGAACAATGTTAGTCTGTGAACATAGTGTAATATTAGCATGTTTAGCACAAAGTGAAGCACCAGAGTCAGAAATGAGTTGTTGAACTCAGGTGGTCAGTGTGTATAATGTACCTGCAGTGTGGGCCGTCTGGAGCCATCATCACATGTAACTGTGGTGGAGTATAGAAATATGAACAGGAACATTTCACAGCTCACTTATTTACATTCTTAGAAACTAGACTCAAAGTAACACTGATTTCTCCAAACCTCTACAAGTGGTCTGTGAACTCCCCATTGAGTGTGAAAGCTGTCCCGCACGTTCAGTCAGTCTATGACTTGTTCTCTGTATGATCATTATGTGTTAGCACATGTGGTCTGACTGAAGCTTCCTCCGCAGATGTGACACAGGTGCAGCTTCTCACCTGTGTGGATACTTGCATGCTTTTTCAAGTCTGACTTGGAGCGACAGTGTCTCCCACAGTAGGTGCAGGTGTACACCTGTTCACACTACTGTGACTCTGCTACGCTGCTGATCAATAACCTCCTCTTTCCAGGTCCAAACACGTCATCAGCTAATGTTTGGTTGACTGTTACCGGGCAGCCATTGACTGCAGGCTGGAGGAAACACATTCATTAACATACAGTTCACTCATTTCCTTTTGTTTCCCCATTTCTTCACTGATCTATAGACCACTGACTGTGACCTGCAAATGTGAACAGAGCTCTGATGAGGATCCTACATCATATTATTATGAGAAATGCTGACGACCAGGGGTTATGCTGCTGATGTGCAGCGCTCAAATTACCTGCATCTTGTAGCACCTATAGCACTGACAGGTGAACAAAGCTGAAACATCTGAGAAGGTCACTTCCAAGTCTGCGAAGCGTTTCTTTACTTGAAAAATAACAGATAAAGTGAATCATCATCATTATCAGAAACACACTGAACTGTTTTACAGGCATCCTCCTCTGCGTTTGATCCATCAGACATGAACATGAGCAGCATTAGGACCCAGAGCAGAGCAGCTGTCAGAGTCCATGCTCTAAATATAGCCGCGCTGTGGAGGGTTGGGGGTCATGATCAGACCTGAACAGACTGGATCAGTTCAAACCCTGTTCTCCGTCTGTGAGGAGCGAACTGGAAACACTCTCCTCTGAAAAAAGCCCCATGGAGACTGAGTTCACCTGAAGGCAGCGGGAACCTGAAGATCGGCTGGATGTGAGTCAGTGTGTCCTTGATGTTAACAGTGTGAGTGAGGCGTTCACTGACTGCTGCCTCTGTGGTTTCAGTCTAGATTTGCTCTTTCAGAGGAGACGGTGTATGTCAGTGTCAGTGAACCTGACACTAACTTTATGTTTCATTATTTACCTAACATTTCCAACACGTTTGAATCCTTCTGTGCTTTATTGTTATCTGAACACACCTATAATGGAAGTTAAGACAAGTGTCTCACACTGGAGTGAAGGTGTCTGATTGTGATCTGAGCTGCAGCTCCAGATGAATGATGATGTTGTTCTGTAAAACATCTGGTTGGTTTGGTTTGTTTCTGTTGAAAACTGGTCAGTAACAAAAAAAAAAAAAAAAAATCAGCTGTTGCAGGTTTAACAGATTCAGTGTCATGGTCATGCAATGATGAGTCTGAGGGAGGAGGTCGAGGTGGATGGACGATACTGACAGACACTTCCTGTAAAGAGTCTCCATCACCAGCCTGATTTGTTTTGTCTACACAAGCTGACCGAGTGGAAACAAAGGTCACAGTGGAGGTTGTGGCAAATTAGTTGGATATCAGAACCGCTGAGGTTGTCTGCCTTGGCTGGTCACACTGGTTTGTTCTTCTGGAGTCATACAATCAGAATAATATACATAAGTAATGGTTAAGATGTGTTTTGTTGGGTCACAATGGCCTTGACCTTTGACCTTCGACCATCAAAATATAATCAGTTTCTTTGATGCATTGCTCTAAAACTCGGAAAGCGGAAAGTTCCCTGTCGGCTCCATCATCACAAACGTCGCCTTAAGTCGGAACTAAAACTTGGAAGAACTCCAGTAACCCTGAGCTCTAAATCCAACATGGCCGCTCTGAGCCGTCCTGTCAGTGTTGTTTTGTGTTGTTAAATTAGTTGTAGCAACAGTATCAAGTAACCTGTAAACTATATTTAGTGTTTTGTAGTTGGCTGGTGGCAGCTAACGATGCTAACAATAACAATAGCTACTCATCAATGAAATATGGTTCACTGGTCACCATGGCCTTGACCTTGGACCTTTAGCCACCAGAGTATATTCAGTTCATCCTTGTTGTCCTGCTCCTCTCTCCCTGTCTGACCAGGTAGCAGTCACCTGTGAGCCTCGGTGCCTGACTAAGGAAGCCTGTGAGGGTCAGTTCTTCCACCAGGATGCTGCAGCTGTGTAAAGTCACCAACGCCCTCTTCATCAGTAACGCCCGTTCAGCCTGCAGTGATGAGCTCATCCAGCAGGAGGCGGTGACGCTCTGCATCAACGTGTCCAAGCAGCAGCCGTTCCCCTCCACCGGCGTCACCAAGCTGCAGATCCCGGTCTACGACGACCCCAACGAGGACCTCTACAGCCACTTCGACCGCTGCAGCGACGCCATCCAGAAGGAGGCCAACCGCGGGGGACGCAGCGTCGTCTACTGCAAGAACGGGCGCAGCCGCTCGGCCACCATCTGCATCGCCTACCTGATGAAGCACCGCAAACTGACGCTGATGGAAGCCGTACAGGTGAGACAGGTGTTCCGGTTCCCAGTGGTGCCTCATCCTCATGTCCAAAGGGTCAAAGGTCAGCGGTGTCCTCCGTGGCATTACAGTGTGTTTACCCTGCAGGTCACTTATACCTCCAGCACGATGCTGCATTCATGTGCTCCTCAGATTTCCTCAACACTTGCCTCTGTTTGTTTGTTTGTTCGTTGTTTCTCCCAGAGAGTGAAGACGGCTCGTCATGTGATCGACCCGAACCCCGGCTTCATGTCTCAGCTGCAGAGATACGAACAGGAGCTGAAGAAGAGACGAGGAGAGACAGAGTCCTGATGGTGGGCCTCTGAGGGCCCTGTGGTGACACGGTCCTGACCGTTAAAGTCAGGCTTTATTAAACTCAAGATTCTGGCTTTAACTTCTTTCAAAAATCTAAAATCGTACGATAGATTCTTCCGTCTCTCTCAAGTAAACAAACATCCAATAATCAAAGTAGGTAGTTTATCAAATATTAACAGTTCAGGTAAGACGACTCTCTTCTGGATATAAACTGCTCTGCAGAAGGAGCATCAACCCATTCTCCATAATAATCCTAATAATCATGACACAGATTTAATAATTAGTCATTTGTTTCAGTGTGAGGATCCAGTGCTGCTCTGTGATTGGTTGGTTGATGGTTAATGGTTAAAAAGCCATTTCCTTTTAGCTGATGCAGATTCAACAGAAACAGTTTTCACCTGTTCTCTGACATCAGCAAAGCTAATCAACAGACTCACTGACAAAGAGTCTGAATAGTTGTGTTTTAGCTTTTTACATAAAAACAGAAAAAACTGGAGATTATTAAACAACAACAACAAACAGGTCAGTTTTTATCTGAGACACATAGCAGTGCAGCTTTATTCTGCAGCAAACAAGTGAAATAATTAAACTTCAAAAGGTCTTTTTGTTTCAGTGCCGACCTCAGAGTAAAACTCCTGTATTTATTTAGCACAGGGCTGAAACAAGGTAAAACTGTTGGTCATAATGTTTTTGTGTGTGAAGCCACAGACCTGAGTTCATGTGTCTGTGGCTGTAGTTCCACCTTCTACCTCTAGATGATGATGCAGTATATCAAACAGGTGATTCAGTGATGCTACTTCCAGCCTTATGCAGGGACTGAAATATCTCCTGTTTTTAATTTGCTTGTACAGGATCTAGTTTTACAGGAAAACTTTAATTAAGCACATGACCTATATATGTAATATTAAGCCATCAAATGTCTTATACTGTACTGGAGTTATAAATGAGCTCAGGTTAAAACATCCAAGGTGCATATTTAACAAACTGTGAAGCTGAAGTGTTAACGAGCAGCAGCACATGACGGGTGGACGAAGAACTCACGCTTCTGACATCAGGAAAAAAACCTTTAGATGCTGAACCTCAGTAGTTTTAAGTGTTAATGCTGTTTTCTCTTCATACTGTGACTGAATGTAAATATAGGAACACACTCCATGTGAGGTGTGTGTGTGTGTGTGTGTGTGTGTGTGTGTGTGTATTACATGTGTTGTGTTGAGTCTGTGATGTGAAGTCGTCTGTGAGTTTAATCTGTGGATGAATTCAATAAAGTCGTGTTGATGCTCAGTCAGTTCTGTGTCTCTGTGTCTGAGTGACTTACTGTTAAAAACACAGCTATTACACTGAGACTGAGGCCAGTGGAGTGAAAATATCACAACTGATGATGCGTTCAGGGGAAGCACCTTCTGTTCAGTCAATATCTGGGCCGATATCGGATCAATGACTAAATCTTCTAACTCACTCAGTAAAAGAAGGCGACTGAAGCCTCTTAAGACAGAATG
Organism: Caranx ignobilis; assembly: GCA_021432705.1. NCBI lineage: Eukaryota > Metazoa > Chordata > Actinopteri > Carangiformes > Carangidae > Caranx > Caranx ignobilis. The sequence goes on along the minus strand of JAFHLA010000032.1, from coordinate 357,600 downwards.
AGTTTATTGAACGATGTGGTACATTTCTGCTGCTCTGAGGCCTGGGGGGTGGGGTGGGGTGGGGGTGGGGGGTCTCAGATGGTGGGGGCTGCTTGTGTAGAATGACTACTGTCCCATTCTTCACGCACTTTGCTGATCCAGTCGTTGTAGTTGGACACCTTGGTGTATATGCCCAGCTTGTCCTGCCTGCCGCAGCCCTCGCCCCAGGACACCAGACCAATCAGGAACCAGGTATCCCGGTACAGAGTGACCATCGGACCCCCGCTGTCCCCCTCGCAGGCGTCCTTCCTCTGTCCCAGGATCCCGGCGCAGAGGACGTTGTCGGTGATGTTGTTGGACATCTGCTGCGAGCAGATCCTGTGGCTGACCAGAGGGATCTTGATGACATTGAGTGCCGAGCTGAACGTGTTGCTGTCCAGGTCGTCTTTGCCCCAGCCGGTCACCACCGTGGTCGTGCCGTTGAGGTGGAGCACGCGCTCGGCCATCTGGCGTCCCGGGAGGCAAACAGGGAGGATGAACTCAGAGAAGGGGGCGGGGGCCTCCAGACGCAGGAGGGCAATGTCGTTGTCCACAGTCATGCTGTTGTAGGCCGGGTGCTTGAAGTACTGGATGACCTTCAGGGTCACCTCAGTGCCTTCAAGTCTCAGACGCTCGTAGTCACCTGCAGACACAGACCAGTGTGTGTGTGTCAGTGACTGCTTGATGGCGCCCACTAGTGGTTTTACCTGAGTTACTCCAGCAGTTTGACCTTCCTCTCCCTGACCTCGGTCTGATCTCAGACCAGAAACTTCACTGCCTACAGTCTGAAACAGACAAACTGCTCCACGAAGGGCTGCGCGGCTGCAGCTCACCAGACTTGACTCAGTGAGTCAACTGATCTCAGTCTTCAGACAGGTGACTGGTTGGAACAAAGACCTGCAGCCACAGCGGCCCTTTGAGGAGTGGTTCGCCCGTTCCTGGTCTAAGAAGACTTTCAGTGCATCAAGCTTCAGACTGTGCGACGCCCTCAGAGGGAGGGAGAACTCACCGAGTCGCACTCTGAACCTCAGGTTGTTGTCGAGGCAGTGAGCGGCGGTCAGGACCCAGCTCTCATCGATGAGGACGCCCCCGCAGTGAAACTCTCCTCTGGCGTTCAGCAGCAGCACCTGCACACAAACACACTCTGTCCAACCTGCTGATGATGCAGCAGAGGCAATGAGGAAATACACACATTCATTCTTTACCTGCCAGGGGCTCTCTCCCTTCTTCCCCACCTCCCCTCCAACCATCCATGGCAGCAGACCGTCCATCGGTTTGGTGTACGACGACCGGCCGATCAGCAGCTGACCACAGGACGATTGACCTGCAGGGGAAATGGAGAAAGTGTGTGTGTGTGAGAGAGAGAGAGAGAGAGAGAGAGAGAGAGAGAGAGAGAAACTGGGGTGCTATTGGGTGCATTTAACTCTCTGGCGTTGATTTGATTAGTTGTTTCTGGAGCCCAGTGATGTCATCATGTATGAATGAATATTTCTGTGTTTACTGATTAGCCGACAGCAGAGAGCAGTGACCTGCAACTAACGTCACGGCCTGGACTCAGGAAACAGGGAAGAAACTACACTGTGTTGTAGGAGCAGCTGGAGCTGAGGGAACAGGAAGTGACCGTCATCCATCATCAGCTGAACCAATCAGAGCTGACGAACCTTTTTTAAATACACACACCTTTACGACCTCCTGCACAGCTGCAAACTAGATTTGCTGAACGTGTTTGTTTTTTTTGCCATTGCCAAAACACACCTTAAGGCCACCTTTGACCTTTCTCCACCACAGTCTAATCACCACTGCCAAATTTGATGAAGTTCAGTCGAGGTGTTACTGAGACATTTTGTCCAGGAGACAGAGATGATGGACGGACAGACGACCTGACACACAGCGGCTGCTCTGACTGCCACTGGTGCTGCAGAGCAATAAAAACTCTGAACATCTGGTTCTGGATTCGTCAGGTGACAAAACATCAGCCGGTCCTCCCTCACTTCCTGACCTTTGGGGACACACTTCTTGGAGTCGTCGTGCATCTTGTATCCGTTCACACAGCTGCAGCTCCTCGTCTGGCTGTCCTCACTCTCCCTGCAGTCGTGGTCACAGCCTCCGTTGTCCACAGAGCAGTTGGTGGCTGTTTGAACTGAACCACAGACACACAGTCACGTTTCCAACACAGAACAGATGGACACGCACACACACACTCACACACACACACACACACTCACCATGGTCACAGTATCTGCCTTCATATCCAGCGTTGCAGCGGCAGGCGTAGGTCTGGTACAGGTCCACACAGGCTCCATGAACACACATGTTGGAGTTGCACTGGTTTCCATCTGAAACACACACAGAGAGCAACATGAGATATGTTTCCCATGATGCTCGGCAGGTGCTGCAAAGAGACAAGATATCCAGACAGATCAGTGTCACATCATGTCACCCATGAACCAAAGGAAACATCCTGAACGTCTCCATCAGTGACAGTTCTCCGGACGGCTCTTTGTTTCTGTCCGGCTTCAACACAACAACTACAAAAGCTGCTGACGATTAGCACTGATGCTAACCAGTTGGACTTATGTATGTCTCCTGCTTCCTGTTGTGGACTGATCCCAGCTTTTCATGTTAAACCAGATGATTGGAAACAGAAACTTGATGTTGATTATTTTACAGTAGATGTTTGAGTGTGTTATACTGAGGAAGCAGCTCTTCTTACCTGTGTACACGGTCCAGAACTCCAGCTGCAAACACAGAGCAACAAGTCAGCGATGAAGCTGCTGAACAGAGTCTGACTGGGACAGTTTATAACAAGATGGAAACTTAATGTCTGCACTGGTGAAACACTGTGACTTCATCTTCAGAGCAAGAGAGAGACACGTGGCAGGTAAACGCCGCCTGAACATGAGTGTGTTGAGAGTGGCTGTTGTGTTGTGATTGTGTAATGAAGGTGAAAACTGCTGGAGTCTGTTTGTTCACTAGATAAAAAGTAATATTACATCACCCTGATCATTTTCTGAATCATCAGCTATGTTTACACTGCTTCCTCTTCCAGGAAGGTGAAAGAGAAATGCACACAGCCTGTGTTCAGAAACTGAGCCTTAAAACCAGCCGTCAGGACTTCCTGTCACTTTGTGATGTCACAACAAAGCAGTCACACCAAGCCCCGCCCACCACCTGGACCCACCATCCATCCAACACTTTGCAGGATTTGGTTTCTCTGAGTCTTTTATTCTGAAATCTGCTCTGTTTTTCAGTGGAAGAACAGTCAGCCAATCAGAAGAGAGGCTCCTTAATCAATCCAATCAATTCTTCAAAATAAAACACTAAAGATAACAGAAAAATCCCTGTTCACATCTGTGTGAACATGACAGATGCATCCAGCAGTTTTTCAACCTTCAAGCTGAACATACAACATGTAAGAAAGATGTAAGACCACCCACAGAACGACCATAAAGACAGTGAGTATGAGATGTGTTCATGAGACAGTGCTGCAGGCGAAGCATAAACACTTAGAAACCCCAAGCATCTTACTGTGGCTTCCCTGGTTTCAAAAATCTCTCTGGCTTCTTCAAAGTCACACCTTTCCTCCACACATTCTCGCTCCATGTTCGCAGGTTTCAGCTCCTCCAGGAAGGTGTTCGCCCGACGGGACCGGAGCAGCATGTGAGCCTTTGGCGGGTCGGAGAACACTGAAGAAGACACGGGATCAATGTTAAACACCACAGAGCTCATCATTATTTTCTCTCCATGCAGATAAGTTTGGTTTAATGGGTCCATTATGTCTCTTACAGTTCTGTGTTTACATCAGCACTGTGCAGGGGAGAAGAATCTGGTTAAAGGTGCTGAAAACTCTTGGGAAAAATGACATTTTTAAACTTCAAACTCCTGGGACAAGTATCTGAAAATCACCACCTTTCTTTGCCAATTACAGTTTGCTGTCTGACTAAACCCTGCTGAGAGCAGCAGCTGCTGCAGTTAAAAGAATGGAGGTCTGGAACAGCTGGACTGGACGTTTCCATCTTGCTTTACAACTGGATAGAAAACAAACCTGCAACATTTTCTGAAGGAAACTGGAACCAGCTTTTCAAGACGTTGAAAATCAAACTGAAAGCAATGTGGTTACATATCAGTTCAAAGAGAGGTCATGCACGGTGGGCCCCTGCACACTCACCTGAGACGCTGAGCACTGAAGCCGACCACAGAGCGACAAGGACGGAAACGCAGAGCATGAGGCGGGACATGATGTCAGTCGTCCCTGCAGCCAATGAGACGAGACAGACATGAGACATCTTTTATCTCCTCAGCATTTATATTTCCTGGGTGTCTCCGGTAACACAGACATTAATAATCATGATTCACACCTGAGTGATGGTGCTGAGGGTTCATGTGACTTACCAAGTCAAAGTGGCTCAAGAAGCTGAATCCTGGAGAAGCTGAGACAGAAAAACCAAATCAAAACCACATCACATGCACATCTTTCCTCTCTCTGCGTCAAATGCTTCAATTAATTCCTCTGCAGCCTCAGTCAGACATTTGAACAGTATTGATCCGCTTGGGCTGAATCTGCAGAGGCCTCTCGAAGTGACGCACAGCAGGAGACAGACCCTGTTTGAACCTCTATGACCTTTGACCCCCCCTAAACTGAAAGACAAAGGTGATAGAGCCCGGAGCGGGGGCAACAACGATATCCTACAGCTGTCACAGCACCATGAAACCAAAACTCAAAAAACGAGCGGACCTCTGAGACGGACGAGTGTTTTCGTACTTACGTGTCAAAAATCGGAGCAGTAGACAGAGATGAGAGTTCGCTCTGTTTCTACTGTTAATAACTAACTACCAGTGTTTACTGAGAGTCCACAGTCTGCAGCTGGACACTGTCAACACACAAACACAACCTCCACCCACTCATCTCTGCAAAAGATCAGACCTCCTTTTCCCCAAAGCTGCAGCTCGTATGACATTCCTGGCTTCCGTAGCTCGAAGTTCACAACAGACGTGCACATGACAGACATGAACACCAACCGTGTTGATTTTTTTCAACTGCAATGAGTTTTATACACAGCCCAGTAAATGTGTCAGCATCAAACACCCTGTGTGAAGTACAAGCCTTATAAAGAGCCCCAGAGGCAAAATAATGCAGTGAAGTCAAACCTAAATTTTCCATCTTTTTCAGTGATACGTAAAAAACGATTAATGTTACGATTAATGTAAATGAATCCAGTTGAATGGGATCAGTCCAGACTGTGGCTCAAAGGTTATGTTGACAGTAGCATATACAACTCTGAACTCCTCAACCATCTTGACTTTCTTCGACTTCTGGTGCCTCATTCTGACAAGAGGGATCAGAGGAGAAGAGTCAGATCGGTTGGACCTGACAGAAAGGCTACGGTCACTTAGATAACCATTCCTCATAACTGTGGTTGGAGGGACCAACATGTCCAACAGGGGTTCAACAACGCTGGACAGATGAAGACACAGCCTGGTCTGATGCATGTGGGTTTGGGTTTGTGCTGAGGCAGCAGGGTCGGGACTGTAATCCATGGACTCAACAGTGTCAACAGTCCAGGTTGATGGTGGTGGGGTGATGATGTTGCAAGAGTTTTCTTGATTCATTTTGGGTGTAAATACAAACCAGTTGTGGTTTCAATCCCAGTTTGTCCCAGTTTATCATCTTCAGATGGTGACCTTTAGGCCAATGTTTGGGATGGAGTGGAACAGGAGATTGGCAGTTGCTGAATCTGCAGAGATTCAGTTAGTGTTGTATTCAAGACCACCTCACCCGAGACTGAGCCAAGACCAAGACCAAGATCAGACCAAGACTTTGAGGGAGGTGAGACTGAGACCAAGGCCGATCTCGAGTACCAGAACACCAGATTTTTTCATGTCGAGTGAAGAGCCCAGTGTTATTACAGTGTGCTTTGTAGTTATCTCGATCACATGATCTTCTAAAATGTAACTTCTCAGCCTCAGGTAACAGTGATGACAGGTGTTTTGTGAACGTGGTTCACCTGAGGCTGCCCTTCTGTGAATGGAAGAAACCTTCGACCAGGAATGCAGGTCTTGTTGTTCTCCTGCTGTTAACTCACAGAGATGGAGCAGGTGCAGGTGTGAAACCAAGGCGGGCCTCCAGGGTGTCGCTGAGCGCCACTGGCTGTGGAAACCAGGACACTTATTAAGGTTAGCCATTCATCTGCTTGTCTTCTTTTGTGGCTCAGCCTTGTTCCCTTGGCTCAGTTTACTTTTGTGTCCTCAGCTGTTTTGATTTTTCTGGCCTGTGGACATAAAAGATCAGTCTCTAGTTCCACAGGCGATTCTGCGATGAGGTGACTAACAGCGATTTGAAGGGTGGTGAGGGAAGGCGTGGTCTTCCCAAACAACACTCTCTTATGATGGTAAGCTGGTCTGAGACCTGGCCTGCTGCCTCCTGCTTTGTGTTCAGACCAGTTTCCTGTTTGTCCCCTTGACTTCCATAAACTGTTTTCTATAGATGACATCTATGTTTACAGGGCGGGTGGGATCCAGGTGTGATGTCCTGATGCAGTCAATGTACCTACCTCAACAAACAAATCAGGCAACCACTAAGCACAAAGACTAAAATACCACCTCTCAATCTTTTCTTTCCTATGAGCCATGAACACAACAGTCAAATAACTGTCATTTAATTTTAGAATAATCGTATTTTAAGGCGATTAGATGAGCTCCACCTTAGGGCTTTGGTAAATAATTACCTCAGAGTCAAGTGACATCTTCAAATGTGTTTGGTTGAAATCTAAAGTCCTCCACATCAGATTTGACTGGATCATTAATTGATTTGCAAACTTGTGGTGTACCATCAGACACACCACCAACAAGTGGTATTACAGGGAAAAACTTGTTGGAAATTTTTGCTACAGTCATTGTGATGTCCATGGATTAGGACTGAACAAACTGATTTTTCGACTTTGCCCCACTGCTGTCTGATCTACTCAGTTTGGCCTTCCAATCGCACATGGACACCAAAAGTGACAGAGAAGGGACAAGTCTTGCAGTGTGTGTGTGTGTGTGTGTGTGTGTGTGTGCAGTTTTGCCCACGTTTATAATTAGTTTTGTATCCAGATAGTCCCAGGAGGTGCTGTTACAGAATAAACGCTGGAAAATAAAAGTAGGCTGCTTTTTGTGAAGGATTAGATTACTGTATTGTTGAGCTGCTTCTTCTACCAACTGAGCTGCTTGTTTACAGAGTGACACACACAAAGAATTCATTTTTGTTTCCTGTTCTTTCAATCTGTTTCCAACACACAAACCTGTTGTGCAGGCTGGTGTCAACAAGGCAGAACAAGGGAGGTCTTCTCAAACACTGCACCTGCAGCAAGGTGGTGGGGATGTTTTTATTGTTATTATATATTGAATCTAGGGGCAGATTTATTATCAGGTTATTCAGGCTACTGAAAGAATCAAAGTGGCACATGCTCCAGGAAATATACAGTCTGTATTTTGCTATAAGAGTCAGGTTTTGAATGTTGAATCATTTGTATTTTGTAAACTACAAAAAGGGGAACAGGGCAATATTTCTTTTAGGGGCAAATATTTTTGCCTAACTGATGACTGGATTTACTCCCAGCTGAGTATTGGCTTCCTGCAGTAGAAGTGGAAAATTATAATAAATATGACATCAGTTAACCAGATGTATTAATAAGAAACACTGCTGGTGATTTCAGGTCCAGTTGTTCATTATGAAGCTAAAACATCACTGTAGGAGTGTGGACCCACTCTGCACTGACACAAAATCCTGCACTCTGAGAAATCAGGCAGAATCCTCCACAGGTCTTAAAGGAGAAGACAGAGAAAGGAGGGTGGAAAATGATGGCAAGAGAAATAGAGAGGTGTCTCTTCTTTCTGCTCTGAATATATTTTTGCTGTTTCATGGTGAAGAAGGTCACATTGGATGCAGAAGGCCCAGTTCTTCTTCAGCAGGACAATGAAGACACGCTTCCCCTCCCTCCCCCTGTCCTCAGCCTTTGTCTACAGGCCCGGCAGGTGAGATGAACCCTAAAGCAAGTTTTTTTTTTTTTGGGCGAGGCTTATAAATGGATCAAAGCCTCCTCATCTTCACACAAATCCCACTCTAGACGATGCTGTGTAACTCGGACGGAGCGGTGAGTTATTGAAGATACTTTATTGTCATTATACACGTGTGTACAAAGAAATTAAGGTGCACAGTCAGGGTAACACTTCTGAGGATCTTGTTTTGCAGCTGATGGAATATGAAGTAGTTTCATTTTTTAAATTCAGACATGAAAAACAAAGTCGACAAAATGTTTCAAAAAGACAAAACTTTTTTCTATTGAGATGTTTTTTTTTTTTAAATCTTAGCCTAGAGCGTAGGAACGCTAAGATATTACCATCATAGATGATGCATTTGCTCTGGCTCTTGATCTTTATTACTCCTGATTTGACCATGTCAGTAAGTCTGTAGAAGCAGCCCAGCAACTTCAGCACCTACAATCACAGGGAGCAGTGATTTGTGACATTCAAGGAGCTAAGGCAGCTGCAGTAGCATTAAGTCCTACTTCTGGACTCAAGGAGGGTCAATCTTGATTTACACGCTGTCAAGAAAAAAAAAAAGATGGATTGCATTCAGATTTTTGATGGTATTTTACGCTGCAGAAAAACTCATAAGTGCTTCACATAACTTTGGTTAAAAAAGACTTGATGGATGTTCCCATTGTAAAGATCTTACCTCCTCCCCCTGAGCTCTTTAAGTCACCCTCTTCTTCCTCCAGATGTTGTCAAGGCTGTTGGGACTCCTCGTCCTGACCTCCCTGTGCTCAGCCATGCTGCGACGACATCCTGCTAAAATGGAGTCCAGTGAGGAGTATGGCTCCGCCTCAGACCCCAACACCTACAACTGGTCTGGATCAGATGAGAAGGGCCCTTCTGAGTCATCAGAGGAAGCATCTCCCTGGTCACCCGTCTCTCGCAGTGGCCCGCTGCCAATGCCCCCTGAACAACCATGGCCACCCATTAACAACATGACACGTTTCCACATCGATCCCAGAGAAGGGCAAGATTCTGACTCCATGGTGCTCCCCATGCCTGATACAACAATCTGTGACTTACTGTTGAATGCAGCAGTCCCACCACCTATGGACCAGATTCCATTTTTCTGCATCTGTTCCCGCTGTAAAGGCACTGTGGGACCCAAAGGGGACCGTGGAGACCGGGGTCTTCCAGGCATGTAGACCACTTTAAATCACCAGCTGAAATGCTGAAATGCAAAATGAACTGACCAGACTGTGGTCTTTGATCAGGTGAACCTGGGAGTCCTGGGAGAAGAGGATTGATGGGGTTCAAAGGACAAACAGGATTCATGGGCCCTCAGGGGATGAAGGGTGAGTTACTTGTCACTACACTGATGAAGACAAAACTTCATACCTGACATTGACCTGTTCACCTACTGGTTAGCTTAACATTGGACACAGCTCTATCCTTGCAGTTCATAAGTAACAACAGAGCGGTGCAGGATATGTTTGGCTTAACATAGAACCTGAGAGTAGAGGGAGACTCTTAGCCCAGCACCCTCTCTACAGAGTAAAACACACCTTCCAATAACTCCAGAGCTGCCTGATTTTATCCATCTCATCGGACTCTGGATAAAACAATAACCAGTGTTGGACTCTGAAGTTGTTGCAAACTATGTGTTTGCAATCAGCCCATTCATCTCAGCATAACTGTCCGCATTCAGATCCACAAAGGAGTAGAGATGTCTGCAAGTGCAAGATGATACCATCTGATGACACCAAATCCTCCATATAATGGCTTTTAATTAGATCAAAAGACAATGCAATGGCTGCTATGTGCTGTTCCCTGTTTACCTCTTGTTTTGCTGGAAACCAAACTTCCAGCACCAGTTTGTCTCGTTCTGCTGCCAATGGACACACCCACAAAGGCATCATCAAAACTAATCAATGGATATGACCTGTGACGCATTAGTTTTGACATCTCACTCAAAGAAACATTCATGTGCAGTGTCTTTATGTGTTTGTCTGTCTGTCTGTTATAGGTCAGAAGGGAGACATGGGGCAGGAAGGGGAAGAGGGCCCCAGCGGTCTCCCTGGGATGAAGGGCGAGCGAGGCATGAAAGGTTTGCTGAGATCACTACACAAAGATCATTCTGTATAAACAGGGCATTATATAGATGGCAGCCATTTGACAAAGTTGTGGTTCAGGCGTTGGTATGTGATTAAAGCCAGGTCATGGTTTAAAGACCAAAAACCAAACCAACATACTTGGCTGGGGACTAAGATGGTTTTGTTTTCAGTTCTTAATTCTCTCTTCATCCAATAATTAAAAGAAATAAGGCTTAAGGGTCACCAAACCTATACAGTATATACACACCTATGAGAAATGTCAGTCAGCTTAAACTATGACAATGCGCTGATAGTCTCCAAAGTCTCCAAAGTCTTATATAAATAATCAAATGGCACTCAATAATTTGAAGCATCATCGAAAGCCATCACATGGTAGAGGTGAGAAATGAGGCTTCACCCATCAACAGTTCAGTCATTTGTCATTACATAGTGCGTTGACACACGATTCACTGAAAAAGCTCAGCTATACTCCACACACTCTTTGAAGCCTTGACCTCTTATTCAGCATCAGAGTTTGTAACAGCAGACACTGATGGTAATGAAACTGTTCTGAAGATTCTGAGCTGAAAAATACCACAGAAATGAAGCAACACCGGTAAGTTTATGCCATCATCAGCAATTGACAGTCGGTTTGATTTTAATAAAAGATGTGGCCTCTGTGCATCAGGACCATCAAGGTGAGAAAAAAGAGTTACGATGCTCAGGGGTTTCATACTTCACTGTCTGACTTATAGATGTGTTTTTGTGTTTCCAGGGGAGAAAGGGGACAGAGGAATGATGGGGCCCCCAGGTACACAAGGTCCCCAGGGAGAAACCGGCACATGCCCTGCCTCCTGTGACAGTGTCCAAGGTCCACCAGGTGTACAAGGCCTCCCTGGACCAGCTGGAGCTCGCGGCTTGCCTGGTGTAAAGGGAGATGGGGGGTCCAATGGTTTAAAGGGAGACAAAGGTGACATGGGTGGACCTGGTGTCCCCGGGATAAACGGTGATAAGGGTGATCAAGGTGAGCAGGGGATATGTGAATGCACCGATGGGATAGATGGCGCTGAGGGAAAACCAGGACAGAAGGGGGATAAAGGGGACAAAGGTGACACTGGTGTCCGAGGTGTGCAGGGCTCCATTGGGCCAAAAGGCAACCAAGGCATCATTGGTCCCATTGGTCCACCTGGTCCCTGCTCCCCAGCTATCCAATCAGCATTCTGCGCAAAAATGAATGAGTCATTTCCTGAGAAAGACATGCCCATTCCTTTCAGACTTGTCCTCACCAATATGCAAGGGCACTTCAATCCAAGTGGCATCTACACAGCCCCTGTCAATGGCACATATGTCTTTTCCTACTTCCTCTCGGTTGCCTACAAGCCTCTAAAAGTTGGCATTTTCCTCAACCTTTATCCTGTAGTCAGAATAACAGAAGGACAGGACAAAACCATTGCCAGCCAGTCTATTGTTCTCCACCTCTCTATGGGAGACCAGGTATGGCTGCAGGTGAAGAATAATGACACCAATGGCATTTTCATCAACAGTGAGAGCAGCAGCACGTTCTCTGGGTACCTGCTGTACCCCGACTCCTGCGAATTTCCCCTCGGCCGACATCATATGCATATGAAGAAGTTTCACACAGATGACTATAGCTGGGACGGCCCTGCAGGCAACCCTCGGCCATAGTAGGCTTCCATCAGTCAGTCAATTGAAAAGATATAGATGAAGCATTTATTTCCAATCAAACACTCTGTGTATTTATGACTGCAACTTTAAAGGAGGGGTATTTGAGAAAAGCTGAATGGTCTGAAACAACAACAACTGAAAAAAGTAATTCTAGTGACCTGTGTTATTCTGTTGTTGGATTCCCTACTTTGGTTCAGACTGAAATATCAACACACATTGGTTCAGTATTTGCTGTTATAGATGATTTTTTTAAATTACTTTTTTAAAAAACGTTCATGTTTTGTGCAAATGAGTGAACCATACAACCAGGCAAAACTAAAACTGTGGACATGGTAAAACTTTAGTTTTAAGATCTAAACATGCTTTTCTTAAAAAGTTTGGGAACAGCACGTCCATTTGATACTGATTATAGGAAGCCAAACAGCTTGTGTGGGAGAATACCCCTCGTTTAAGTGCAGAGATAAATTCACCATCCTGATTCAACACTCCCTGACTGACATGTGACAGCTTGACATCTACATCTGATCGCGCTGGTGTGATGAAGTTTAGACTACTACATTGGCTGCAGACGCTGCACAGGTTCAGACATGCTATAGTGGTTAATGCTTTAAAAACACTTTGCATCCTCAGAGTACATTTATTTTTATGCTTGAGCTCAGCTTGCTGCAGGCTAGTTTTAGAGCCTTTATCATTTTGCCTTCTCAAATGTTGGATGATGCATAAAAAAAACTATTAAATTGCAACCCTAACGCAAAGCGGCTGCTTCCACATGAGTCCTCTGACATTTTATTTTAGTCATTTTATTTCAGACAAAAGCAACAGTGTCTGAGGTAGAGTTTGACTTGTCAACATGAACTTTCTGATGTTTCCTGTGTGGATGAATGATGAAACATAAATATTGAGTTTCTGTCACATCGTGGATGGGTGTTAGTATGACTAATGTTTAAAGAAGTTCTGCTTGAAGCAGCTTTAAAGTTGCGAGAGGCCGAGGAAATATGATCATGAACTTTTATTTGGAATCAAGAGTGACTGTGGAAACTGCTTCTCAGGTCAAGTGATAGGTGCAGACTGCAAGATTTTATCTCCTTAGCATCACTGCACTGCTTCGAGACCTTCTCTAGCAGATGAGTTATGTCCACTGTCTTCTACGTGATGGTGAAAGTGCAAACTCAGGTGGAACAGCTGGTTGTCAACCTCACGCCAGACTTGTGAAGCAAGACACTGGAAGTTGGTCTGATGTAAGAAAAGTGAATCGGCAGCCTGGATTAGAGTAAAACAAGGTTTGTTGAGACAAAGGTTCAAGTGGAAGCAGTTTAAATGGAGAAGGAGCAGGTGAGGGAGGACGCGAGGTGCACAGTTCAGGATCCAGAAGGTCCTATTGAACAACAACCAGTTCAATCCGTCATGCTGTTTAATTTGAGTAACAACAAACACACGTTTTCTTGAAAGAGCACATGTTTGTGCCAGTGATGGAAAGAATCTCACCTCTTTATAATTAAAACAAATGAGCAGAGCCACTGGTGCAGAGACTGTGCAGCAAACAGATCAATTCTGTTATTTATGTTTTTGATGAATCTGCTTCATTTGTGCATTTTTGCATCATATGACCATTAAACGTAACAAGATCATTAAAAATGGATGAATCTGCACAACAACCAATGACATAAAACTTCTTGTGCTTAATTAAAAAGAGAGCTGTGACTCCTGTGTGATTCATGTGTTCTGGGCCACGGACACAGTTTAAGACTCAAAAAGATCCTCAGATCAACAGAAATAAAGACAATAATGGAAACTGTGGTGAAACTCTATATTTCCTTATTATCTTCAAATCTCATGTGCACAACCAGACCAACAATAAACGTCTCTTACTGTGTCTATCAGAGTCTAATGCATCTTATTCCCCTGTGTCACATCATTGAATCATGTTGTTTCACTGGGTGACACGATCCACGTCACCTTTAACCCACAGACAGCAGAGGCCCACTGCAGATCGTCACAGTCCCAGGCGAAAGTTTGGTTTTCTGCTGTTTCAGTAATGTGATAAAATACTGTACTGATACGACTCAAACATAAATCTTTATATAGTTATATAGTTTTTTTTTGTAAAAATGTCCCATGATCCCTCTGTGCATCACTCGGCCATGACATGAAGCCTTGGAAACTGACATGAGACGAAGACACGGTCTGAAGCATGAGAGGATCAAACAGCTTTTATTGTCACAGGTGTTCACACTGCGCCGTCTCACAGAGCGCCACGACTCCGGTAAAAGCCAAATAACATGCAGCCGTCTACACAAACGTTTCTACAGCCAGTCAGGTTCCTCCACAGACTCAGACCAATCTATGACGTGAGGTTTCCATGATCACGTGACCTATTACAGCTTCATGGTTTTCATCCAATCAAGAGTTGAACTAATGCTCACATTACCTACGAGAGGTTTTGTTTCTGGGAGGAAAGTTTAAACGTTTCTCATCAAGTGTCCCATTCTAACATTTTAAAGAGTCACATTCATGAGAGCAGACCAGTGTTATCAAGCTGCAGCTCCTCCACCATGCTCGGGCTGTAGAACATGAACAGGTGATGAATGGACTGATAATGTCTCAGGTTCCTTCAGATGCTGTGTATTTTACTACAAGTACAAAAGCACTAAACAAATTACACAGTACTTCAGACCATATCTGTGGTTCTGCATGTTACCAGGGAAACCTGCAGGGTGCAAACCTCTGTGATGTGAACACATGAGTTTCATCACAACGTCAAACTGTAGGAAGACGGCTCCTCTCAGTCAACGGTGATGAGCGACACCAAACCAGAGCTGAAGGAGGACAAAGATGTGGAAGCGAAGGTAAGCTGTTTGGGAGCCGCTGAAACATGCAGAATGACAGGTATGGTCTTTGATTTACATCTCAACTTTTTCTACCACGAACTCTGCGGCGACTCAAACTCCCAGCAGTCTTTGCTTCAGACTTCATCGACCTAATCGACTCTCTCTGTCATCTACTTCTCTTTGGGCGCCATGTCGTCACCGCCCGACACGTTCCCCTCTTCGTCCTCGTCGTTGCCGCCGATGCCCTTCAGGTAGGTGCGCTTGAACTCCTGGAACACCATCTCCTCCTCCGCCTCACTGCAGACAACAGCAACGTAACAGAGCCTGAGTTCACAGACGGAAACTAGACACAACAGCTACACACAGGCCGAGGTGAACCTGAGCAGTGACCTTTGACAACACTGCGTCAAATGACACGTCCTTCAGAAGTTAATGTTTGGTCTGATGTCATTCTGCACCAGGTCAGAACTGGGCTCTGTTCAAGGAACCTCAGGTTCTTAAAGTCACATTCATTTTTCCTGCAAGCTAGAGTTAACAGAGAAAAGGCCAGCCAGGCCACTCCTGTCCATGCAGAGCTTCAACCTGCTCCATGTAAGAGAAGCTATACCTAAATATCTAAAATCATCTGTTCTATCTGCTGCTGGAGCTTTAATGACGCTGCAGGCGACTTATCCAGGGTTTTAAAAGTCAAGTTCAGTTTGACCAGCAACAGGAAAGGCGTGTGAGCGTCAGTGTAAACCTTCCCTTGGTGGACTGTCTGACCTTCATCTACCACCTGAAACTACAGAGAAAAGCTGCCTGAAGACACAGAATCAACATCCAAACAGAGGGAACCTGACACCACAGAGGAAGAGGAGGAGGAGGAGGAGGAGGAGGAGGACACAGGGACACAGAGGGAGGACAGCAGAGGGAAAACGGCCTAAAAAGAGCTGATGAGGTGATAAAAGAGACGGGAACATGATCCCGTCCCTGAATGAACTGAACAAGCAGCACAGACAGAGGACAGCTACAGTGTCACAGTAGAGACAGGACTGTCTGTCCTCAGGGACAACAGACCGTGACACATTCATTACCTCTCCTTCACTGTTGGCAGCAGCAGGAAAGACACAAACACACAGAATGGATCAGTTCACTGAGCAGCTGCAGACGCCTGCTGTCTGTTCCAGATGTGTAACAGCTGCCAACACGTGACCTCACCTGCATCAGGTTTAGGATGCATCAGTTTAAAGGGAACCTCCAGGCCGACCTCACTGCAACACAAAAAAATGATGGTTAATGGATGAATGAACACAAGTTAGTCATGATAATTATGGTCTGTAGCAGAACACTTCACAGCCTCAGTCTGGTACAGTCTGCTGATGACAACAGTGAAACGCTGGGCCACTAATGAGCATCCTAACAAACCAAAATAAACTGAACAGACAAGTTTATAATATAATTCTATAAGTCTAACTATAACTCTCTCATTTCCTACATGACACTCTTTGACTGGCCTGAGCAGCTAAGCAGGAAAACAAACGGGTAAAGACAGTGTGGACTCACCTGGAGCCCATCATCCTGTGGGCGCCGCGGAGACAAAGGGCAAAGTCAGAACAGGTAGAGAACAAATCAAATACCAGACAAAGGCGTCTGGAGGCAGTGAACTCATCTTCATCCCAAAATATGAAGCGTTCAGACAAATGATGATGGTGATGGTGATGTGTCAGCTACAGTAAGAACGGCATTAACAGAAACTGTCCTGACGCAGCAACACTTCTGATCAGCAGCCCAAACAGAAATCTGCATGAAAACCTTCTTCAGCTCATTAATTTGAGACCAATGACACTGTTGCTATGACAACACCCCTCTTCAGTCTTTGTATCTTATCATTCAACCTGTTTGTTCTACAGTTTCATCAGGTTTCATCAGGTTCTGTCAACAGGTGAGCACCTCAATAAGCTCTTGAACTGAAGTAAATATCACTTGTATTGGAGCCACATGTGACAGAGGGAGCTGATGGAGCTGATGGAGCTGATGGAGCTGACGGAGCTGACGGAGCTGATGGAGCTGATGTGTGACTGCTGCAGGATAAAGGCAGAACATCTCTGCACAGTCTGAAGCCATGACAGAAAACGCCTGTCTGTTCTGTGGGCTTTGCTTTGGTGCAACATAACAACTGACATGTGACAACACACACACACACACACACACACATACACACACAGACACACACACACACACACTCTCACTCACTGACCCTCCAACGATGAGCTTCACCATCACTTTGTATGACACCATGATCCCCATGACCTCCTTCAGGACGCCCTCCTTGATACTGAGACAGAGGGAGAAGATGATGTAAACCACCAGGTCAGTCAGAAGGAACCCAGCAGTTTCTGTGTCTCAGTGTCTCTCAGTGTCTCTCAGTGTCCCTGAGTGTCTGCTCACATGCTCGTTGAAGCCAGGTTGGTGTCCTCGTGCTTCAGCTTCCCGTCCAAAGCGATGCCCCTCCTCTCCCTGTTGTTGGCCAGCACAGGCAGCAGCTTGTAGACCTTCTCCAGCGTCCCTCCTGCAGGCACCGAGTCCCTGAGACACCAAGAGACACAGTCACACATCGACAAGAAGAAGACAGAGTGCAGACAGAGATACTGGATCTGAACTGGAAGGAGACGTGACGAAGAGCAGCAAGTCAAACTTCATCCTCATCACTCTTCCTCTGTGTTTATAACAGTGAAGATGATCTGTGTTTCGAACTGGAACTAAAATAAATGGACATGCGTCTGTTTTCTGCACAAAGACAAGTGCAAACAAAGACAAAAGGTTTCTCAGATGAACAACAGCTTGTGTTTAACAGCAGCAGCAGAGAGAAACGTCTTCTTTTAAAAAAACATGTCTGTAAACAAGATTTACGCCTGAGACCATGTGTCCAACACAGACCAATGAACGGAGGAACATCTGGACAGGTACAGTGAACATGGCTGCTGTGAAGGAGGCATGGCGGCATCATCATCAGTGTGTGTGTGCGCTGACCATTACCCATACTCCTCGATGGCCACAGATTTGGTGTAGCTGTCGTTGGAGTACAGGACCACCGTGGAGACCTGATCCACTGAGGGGGACAAGAGGAGACATGTGGACCACGTTTAGACCTGGTCTCATCCTGACAGGCTTCATGCAAACACACGTCAGAGAGCAGCGTTTACCAGAGACGATGATGTTCTTGACGTTTTTGTTGGAGTTGTTGGTGACGACGACGTGCGCCTTGATGACCTCGCCGTGGTAGTAAAGCTAAAGACAGGATCAGACAAACATCATGTTTTAGTCCAGACCCCTGAGGAGCTGCTGAGGGTGGAGCTCAGATTAACGTGAAGGGACCGACCTCTTTGTCCAGACTGGCCTTGACATGCAGTGGTTTGTCAGACATGACAAAATCCCTGGTGGTTTCAACAGAGGGCGCCACTCCCTCCCCCTCCTCTGGAGCAAACTGGACCTTCCTGAGCATCAGCGCCACTGTGCTCCTGTCGGACGAAACGCACAACAAACATCCCATAATCAAACTTTTTTTCCAGTGCTGTAAACAAATGGACCTAGAAGAGCAGTGTTGCTGCTGCTGATCCACACCTGCAGCTGTTTCTTCCACACTCTTGGACTGAGACTCACCGTTTCTTGACTTTAGTGTCCTGACTCTCAGCGCTGAACGCTTTGATCTCAAACTCCACCGCACATTGCTACAAACAACAAGAAGAAGCATCTCAGCCCTGTGATGAGGTCACTTCATCAACAGCAGCTGATAGTCTGAGTCTCACCTTGCCGACATCATGTGGCGCCGGCTGGAGAGCCACTGAGCAAGGCAGGTTGTCAGGAAACTGAGAACAAAGACACATCGGTCAGACACGTGGAGGCATACGATCAGTCTTCAGCAGCTTCCCACTGAGAGCTCAGCTGCTGGGTCTCACCTCAAAGAAGAACGGGTAGGCGTTATCTCCCAGCTTGCGCAGCAGCCGGGCCTGTGTCTTGGTGTGGATTCCTTTCTCGCGGTCCTGCAGAGGTGGGTACACCTGGCGGGTGGACAGGTACAGCTCCCGGCGGAAGGCGATTCCCATCACGTCCATGTCATCTCTGCCGTAGCGAAAGGTGCAAGACAGAGTGACGAACACTGGAGGACAGAGCAGAGACACTGTGAGCATCTGAGTCGTCTGAAGCTCAACGTTACCTCTTTCTAGTCCATGTAAGTATTTTCTCAGTAACTGAGTAACTGCACACACATGCCGTACAGTCTAACAGTCCACTCAGTGCCTGTAAAGATGATTTTAAACACAAAAGCTGGGGTGACGCGTGTGTCCATGTGTCCTTTATAGGATGGAACAAGATCATCATTTCAAAATAAGACAAACTGGGACGAGGATGAATCATGTTTTCAAATGTACATCGGATCAAACTCTGTGTGTTTGTTCACAACTTCACAGAAACAGAAAACTCCACTGTAACTTTCCAGGTTTGTCAGGAGGAGATTCATCCAGTCTCTTAAACCACTGCAGCCTTTACAAGGTCAAAGTCAAACTGAACTTTATTGACACTCAGACCAAATACGACATCAGTGTGCAGTCATATGAAAATGTCCTGACAAAAATGGACATGAACAAACATGATAAGAGGATGTGAGACAAATCATGTCAGCTGAGTGAGGTGAAGGAGCAGTGTGTGTGTGTGTGTGTGTGTGTGTGTGTCGACACTGACCTTTCCTCCCCTGCAGAGCCTCAGGATCAATGAGGATGACGCCATCTAGTGGCAGAAAAGAAAAGTTCTTCAGGATTTAAAAACAAACTTTACACCACAATGATGGAAATGAGTCTCAGTCTCAGTCTCAGTCCACTTCACACAGTGTGGGGTTTACATTTCATTACAACAGTGAGCTGAAGGTTTCCTTCATTGTTAAATGAATGGATTCAGGGGAACCTGGTCCACAGGGCACCACTGAGCAGATCCCATCTGAGTTTATCCTTTTAAAGACTTGAGACCAGTCCAAGCCCAGACCCAGACCTGGTAGCCTCAGTATGAGCAGCGCTGCGACTCTGCAGACACCCTGCACACTACAGGAGCAACACAGGCTCAAACTGTGTGGGATTTGGTCCAGCTCCTGAAGAAGAGGTTTCTGGCTGCAGGTGTGTTGTGTTGTGTGTTACCTTCAGATCTGCACTGAGGGACATGGGGTGGTGGACAAACTCACCCACTGGTTCCACGGAGTCAACACGGTCCACAAAGTCTCTTTTCCCCATGTAGACTCCAACCTGCAGCAGCAGCAGGACAGAAGCTCTGAATATCCAGTGACATTAGCATGAAGGTCGTTTACACACTGATCACATTGTATTTCATGCTTGAGAATGAAGGGTGCAGTTTGTCTTAGTGACAGAGAAGCAAAGTGTCACGAGAAGAAGGAGAAGAAGAAGGAGAAGAAGAAGAAGAAGAAGAAGAAGCAGAAGAAGAAGGAGAAGAAGAAGAAGCAGAAGAAGCAGAAGGAGAAGAAGGAGAAGAAGAAGGAGAAGGAGAAGAAGAAGGAGAAGAAGAAGCAGAAGGAGAAGAAGAAGAAGGAGAAGAAGAAGGAGAAGACGGCAGCTCAAATATCTGAGATGAGAGGTGAAACACTGAGCTGTAATCTGACAGGAAGCTGTCGATCACACACGTGGATCAGCTCGGCTCACGTTGGTGTGACTTTGCGCTGACCTCCTGAGGATCAGTCAGACAAGCAGCTGAACTACTTTACAGAATTGAAATGCAGCCAGGCGGAAAATTTCACTCCAAGACAAACATGTCCACTGATGCACTTCGTCGGGCCGTCAGCGCTCCAGCAGAGAGCAGAGTCAGAGACAGAGTTGGAGGAGCCGGAGGGTAGTAACAGGCAGGATCGAGTCCGACACCTGGTCTTAATATCTCATAATATTTCCTATCAGTGATTTTTCACAAAACTGGATTATCAGTAAATAAATCAAATCCTGACAATGAACTACTACGACTACTGAAGAGCCTGTACCTGGCTGCACAGAGCATCTCTACAGAGGGCTTGAGCTCCGTCCTGTCTCTACATATACTTATAGACATACATCAGACATGTTTGGTGATGTTGATCCCCTGACCGTCTTCATGTCTAAACCTAGAGGACCTCCACAGTGTGCACAAACCCATCTGCTGGTCTCTGACAGGTCACTTGCATCCATTAACTCGGAGCAGTGCGACTCACCGACTTGTCCTTGCAGATCTTCTTGAAGACAATGTTTTTTGGACTCATGCTGGTGCAGGTGGAGGACAGTGGGCCAACAGCGCCTGGCAAGAAGAACCAGACACATCAGCACCTTCAAACACTGACCACATGTGTGTCTGAAACTGAAACACAAATGTCACAACAGTTGAAATATCTTCTTATTTACTTATATAGGCCTTCACCCTCCGTGTGAGTGTGACCTCATTCAGACCACCAAATGACGCCATTTTGTTTTCTAACGCCATTAAACAAACATTAATTCCATAATCGGACCATTGGGTTAACATTACATTAACATAACATATAACATATTAACATCATGTATGAACCTGCTCTACTCGCCGTCTGCAGCTTGTTTAACCGCTCTGACCTAAGCTGTCAATCATTTCTCTTGGAGGACCCCGGATGTGTTGTCCAGGTGACAGAGACAGCCTGCTGGCTTGACAGCAGCCGATTGAAGCCTAAAGTAATCATGTCGGATCAATAAACCATGGCTTCAGCTCGATATCAGATCAATACTGTATGTCTTCAGCTCCACACCTGTGGCTCTGGAGCTTCCAACCCGAACACCGGCGCTTCTTCTCAGGTACAGCCATTCAAACACCGCGAGCTGCCACCGGCTTCCGCCGGAACTACTTTCTACTTAAGAAATAGTCCCTGTGGCGAGAGCCGTGTGTACTGAAGGTGTTCACGAGGATCCTTTACACTGTAGATATGAACATGTTTTTGTATTTTCACCTTTGAAACCTATTTCTCTTTGTCTCCCCACGTCTCGTCCTCTGAGCTGTGGCGGAAGCAGAAACCTCACCTGTGTAACTCTGCTCAGCGGGTTAGAGCCCTCTAGCGGCCGAGCCACGAACTGCACGGAGGAATCCCAAAATGAGACACGTGCCACACGTCACACACAGTAAAATATGAATGAGATTAAACAGAAGATTTAAATCCAGGTGATTAATCCCAGAACTAAACCAACATACTAAAACAACACAACATGTTTAAAGAGAAGCTGAAGACTGAAAACATGAATGAACGAGCTGCTGGCAGAGCTGACTGAGGTTAAGTGACTGTGGGATTCAACCAGACTTAACTGTGCTGAGCTTTTAATCCTGTTAAAATCTCCTGAGAGTTTCACACAAACTTCTTCTCACTGTTCACTGGAGAATTAACAGCAACACATGTTTTACATTATTTATATGAAAGAAATGGATGAAAACGTGTTTCTGTAAATAATATATAAATAACAAACACAACTGTAAAATGTTCTCACTTTTATACTTTCCTTCAGTTTTTCCTTGTTGCCTCCTTAAGTCTTAGTTCTCTCGTTTATGTGGCACTAATGAATGTCTCTGGACGAATGATGAAGCTCAGCTGAAACTTCAGAGCCATATGTTTATAAAGACACAGCACAGAGATCTACTGCTGTGGGTCCTCGAGCAGACAGATGCCCACTGATGCTTTCACCCAACAACAGACAAAAATGACCTGAGAGTAAAAACAAAGGTGCAGTTTATACGACAGAGGAGGCGTTTGAGTGCAGAGTGAGGAAGAGGAGGACTCACCTGTGCTGCAGAGATGGACGTGTGATGCTGAATGAACGAGAGGAGGAGGAGACAGACACCGGTCACAGACGCTCTATATGTCCACACCTGCTGTCCGTCACACTTCCCTCAGCCAATCAGGTGACCCGGCTGTGAACTTTGACCAACCCCCCCAACACACACACACACACACATACCACAACATCCCCAGAGACACACAGACACAGACTGAGAGGATTGAAGCTGGTTCCCCCTCAGTCAGCACATCAGGGCCAGATTAGAGAGAGGGTGGGAGAGAGACACTGAGAGACAGCGGAAGACAGAGAGAGAGAGAGAGAGAGAGAGAGATCTCGAGCACTTTTTCCACTTTCTAAAACAACATCAACATCAACACATAGGTGACTGTGTCAGACCCACATGTCACTGACTCACTGTCCTTCTGTGAACAGAGACTGTTGTTTCATCTGCTTTGTTTTCATACAGGAACAGAATCTATCCCATAATATGTGACATATGTTGATATGAGGACTTATGTGTCATTTAATGTGTGTCTGTGTGGGATGGAAGGAGCGTTCAGACAAAAACCTCAAGGTTGAGCAGCAGGTTTGATCCAGTCCACAGTGTGTGTGTGTGTGTGTGTGTGTGTCTATAGATAGGCAGGGTGAGGCCGTGGAGCTGTAATCCACTGTTCTGCCTGTCAGCAGGTAAACGGACAGAGGTGGATTACTGCATTAATCATCATTATTACACAGGAGATTACAACAACACACACACACACACACACACAATAAGCACGTGCCTTGGGTCAGAGTGACTTGATTGCAGCCGTACAGCAGACACAGGGTGATATCTGACTGTGGAGCTGCTACAGAGAAACAAAGATACACCTCAGAAGAAAGAATGAGCACAAACCCCTGGGACCCTGTGGCCCAGGGGCCCATGATGCAGCGGTCACAAAACACATACAGACACAGGACCTTCATTATGACCTGAGTCATTTATTCAGTAATACATGTACATAAGTGTTAAACGTCAGAACGTAGTGTGTAACATATACACAGACACACACACGAAAAAAAAACACATAATCACATAATCATTCAGTTGCATCAGTTGCAAAGATTCAGATTCAAAACCTCAAAAACTTTTCAAAACAAACAAGAACATTTTCTAAGACGTCAAAATCCTGCTGGAGCCCTCGTGTATCAGTGTGTGTGTGTGTGTGTGTGTGTGTATGAGTGTGTGTGTGTGTATGTGTGTGTGTGTGTGTGTGTGTGTGTGTGTGAGTGTGTGTGTGTGTGTGTGTGTGTGTGTGAGTGTGTGTGTGTGTGTGTGTGTGTGTGTGTGTGTGTGTGTGAATTATCATGATGTAGAAAATGAATGCAAGTCTATAAGAGCACAGGTAGAATACGGTTTGTGTGTGTGTGTGTGTTTGTGTGTGTGTATGAGTGTGTGTGCACGCTCAGACGTAAGCCCTCGAGTCTGGATCTGACTTTGCTGTAGCCGTGTAGACCTTCTGTGGAGGGTTAGGGTTTCCATAGTAACCTCTGAAAAAACAAGAGGAATGTTTATCATCATCATCATCATCATCATCATCATCATTTAACCCTGTTCAGTGTCACTGTTTCATGTTCTGTATAACTTTGTTCTTCTCCAGCCACAGATACGAGCTGCAGGTGTTTCCCTTCAACACTGTGTTGCTGTGGCTGTTAAAATACAAACATCTGACACTAATCTGATGAATCCAATCAGAAAAATAACAGTAAACCCCACTCAGCATGTGGAAACTGTGAATTACGAACAACAGTGAACACAACCCATGTGACAGGACGAGCTACACCTGTGTGAAGTGTCTTGTGTGCACTTACCCTCTCTTGCCACCAGGCGATGCCCTTTTACACGCGCTGCAGAGCAGAGCTCCACCCAGTATGGCCAGAGAGGCTCCGCCCCATCCCATGAAGAGGCCGGTGCCCAGCTCGAACCTGCAGCAGCAGCAACAACAACAGCTCACAGCAGTTCTGTGTCTTCTCAGCTTTAAACACTGCTGATACATTTACTTCAGGTGATTCAAACCAAACGAAGAATCTCAAGAATCTTTGATAATTGAGGTCAAACACTTGTAACTGCAGATCTGTGTCTCTTGTTGATGGTTCAGTAACATGTTCAGCTGAAACTCACAGTCAGGTTAAAGCTAAAACATCAGAGTCGAGCAGGACAGACACATCAGTTCTCTGTGTTTGTTCTGTCTCATGTGGAGAGGAGAAGTAAAACTACACCCTCCTGGACCGGCTCTCCTAATAGCTTCACTACTTCCTGTCTTAGAGATGTGACACCTTGGGGCGGAGCCACATGAACGCAGAAACAACAGATACATGTTTCCTGATAGAAATCCTCATCCGATCATCAACAGTTGAACAGAAATGTCAAGAAACTGAAACTCATCTCTACATTTCAGTTCTGTTTGGGTTTGGATTGAGGAGAGGAACTGGTGTTATTCTCTCTCTTCTCTCTGGACGATCAAACTGAACTCGTCTGTGCAGGTCAACTCACTTGACGCCGCCGAAGAACGGGTTGTTGAAGTCCTCGACGACTCTGAAGGCGTACCAGGAACAAGCTGTCATGCAGCACAGACCTGCGAACAGAAAGCAAACACAGCTTTACACCTTTATTGACGTGACTTCCTTCTGCCTGACCGGAGTTAATGCTGATAAAGTCCTACTGTACGTTCCAGTCGTGTTGTTTATGTCAGGTTTGAAGGACAGTTCAGTGGGCACATTGTTTAAACCTTAGCCATTAACTGAAGGGACTTGTGGCTTGTTTGGGTTGTTCAGAAATCCACCATCAAACAGTTAGAGAACTGATTTCCTTCAGTGACGAGTCTGAAACATGACACACTCCTTTCAACTGGCAAACACAGGGCACAGCTGCCATCTTGGCTGCTAACACCATTGTTAAGACTCGATGGACTTTGTAAAAGGCCCTCAAAGGTTGGAGGATTGAAACCATGTGGATCCATAGTGTCCAGTGATGTGACCTCACTGTGTCCACTGTCCAGTATAGAATCTGTAAGGCAGCGACTCGACAAGAGCCTGAACAACAGAGCCACCCTCAGTCCAGACCAGTTATGTCCAACACCACGATGGGTTAAAGTTAAAATGCAGGAAGTTTGAGCCAACTCCTCGGGTCAGGACTTTACTTTTTATTACATCATCGTCAAACATCGTCAAGTATCATCATCAAGTATCTACAACCAAGTCCCTGACTGGACCGTGGTCTGGATGAAGGACAACCTTCACACACGCTGACTGATGTTCTGGCCAGAGAGAAGTTGTTCGGAGGCGTCTGAAACTGTTCACTCCCTGACTCTTCTCACTCCACTGAAACTAGTTCTATGGTCACCAGATATGATTCTGGAGGCCGTTAGCTTTGGTGCACACAAGGTCCACTCACCAGCAAGGATGCTCAGGATTCCTCCGGTGACGGCGATCTTGGCCTTGGATTGTTCAGTGGTCGAGCCGATCTTGATGCACTTCAGTCCGAGCAGGGACACGATCATGCAGCCGAGGCCGAGCAGCAGAGAGACGATCATGAGGGCGCGACATGCCTGCACGTAGTCTGCACAGAGAGACACACTGATTACTAGTCGTCACCACAATCACTCTGAGAGCTCACTATAAACACCACAAACCACAGCGTCTCCTTCATTCACCTGGGAACAACTAGAGGCAGAATGAACATCTGATCAAGCTTTTGGACACAGGACTTAGGATGTAGTGTATTTGTTAGGGCCTATTTTTTTTGTATAAAAGTCCCATTAGCTTAGCTTAGCATAAAGACTGAAAACAGGTAAACAGCCAAACAAAATCCACTAACACTTAACATCTCCAACCAGAGGGTGAAAAAAGAAGGAACAGGAAGCAAACATGTGTGTGTGTGTGTGTGTGTGTGTGTGTGTGTGTGTTACAGTCCCCAGATGTAGTGTGTAGTAATTTATTAACAAAATGACCTCTGACGATCATAAAAAGCTGCCGCGCCTGTTTATGAGTCTCAGTGAGTTTCAGCAGAGACGAACCTGAGTGGAGCTGAATCACCAGCGTGTCATCGTAGTGACTACAGACCTAAACCGAATCAGGAAAAACGAATAATCAAATCAAGCTGTCTGACCAATCAGAGGCCAGTGTTTTCACCCTGTGAGGCCACTTTTACAATGTTGGGTTGAAATTTCTGTCATTAGTGTAAAAGGAGGATTAACCAGGCTGCCCTCTACTGTCTGAGCAGAAACAGGAGACAAACTCATCACTGAACTGAGTGAAGAGGAGCTGAGTGAACATGAAGCAACAGCAGCTGCTTCTTTCTGTTTCAACCTGACGGGCGTTTCCCTCCATTTTACTGTCAGTGGAGGAGGAAACTCAAAATGGCGCCTCACCGATAATCACAGGTTATGGGAGTGACAGTGACCTACTGATCAGTCTACTTCACTTCCATTGAGTATAAGATTTGAAAGAAATGTGTAAATGAACATGGTCAAGTTTCCATGTCGTAAACTGTTTGACCAATAAATGATCTTCAACTGTAAAAAAGGCGGGAAACTGCTTGTAAGATCAAACAACAGCAACCTTTGGACAACTGACTCAGGGATGGTGCCACATGGCCTGTTTTTCTGATATGATGTTGAAAACAAAAATTGATTTTGACAACTTCAGTTTTTGTACGTTCTTGTTGACTTTTACCAGAAGAACCTCCAGTAAAATGTCCAACATGTAGTTGTTTGTACCTTGTTACAGAAACTGCTTTTAAAGAACTCTAGGTAAATGTTTAAAACTCATCAGGTCATGGATCTGGTCTTACCAGGGAGGGCGAGCAGCGACTCAAAGTCCCGGCACTCGGCGATGCCGGCGCTGTTTTCGGCACAGGAGTGCCACAAGTTTTCAAACTGCCTCTGGGAGATGATGACGCTGCCGGACACGGTGGAGATCTTCCAGTAGTCGTTGGCCAGCGCTGCTCCGGTGATCAGCCAGCTGATTACGCACATGATGAATCCGGTTGCTTCCAAAGCCGTCGACATGATGGCAACTCTTCCAGAAAACTGTTATGATAAAAAGCAAAGACCCTCGGAGAAAATCCAGCTGCTAAAAATCGTAAAAATAATGAAGCCGTCGAGTGAAGCCTTCAAATTATGAAAGGGACAGAATAAAAAGGCCGCAGGGCCTGGTCTTCAGTCCTCTGAGATAATGACGAGGGAATCCAGGAGAGTGGCTGGAGGCTCTGGTCTCTGCCCTTCAGTTATTTCTTGATAATCTGACGTCAATAGCTCCAACAGGAGGACTTTACTCTCTACCAGGGTCATAAACTGCTCAGAGCCACTCCCTGCCCCCCACCACCACCACCACCACCCACCACCTCTGATCAGGATGACGATGAATCTTCAGCCACACCTTACATCTCACTGAAACTCATCCACAGGTCTGTGTTCACCTCTGCGTACCCCTGAAGCCATAAACAGCAGGAAAAGGCTAAAACCACCTAATGTCACCTAATGACCCAGGAGAGCGGTACCTGTGGTGCTGGAGCTGTGGTTGGGCGAGTGTTCCTGCTTTAAGGTGTTAAAGATGAAGGTGCTGCTGCAGGTGTTTAGATGATTTTGCCATTTTCATTCGGATGTCAGAGGCCTAGTCGCTAATGGACATTTCTAGGTTGTTGATGGCAGGGGTGAGTCTACAGGGATGGTGCAGGTTAAGGGTTGACTGATGGTGGATTTTTAAAGGCAGAAACAATAATGATAGTTTGGAGCAGGAAAAAGCTCAATCGGTCGATCGCCTACGAAAATAATTTGGTGTTGTTCTAATTGAACCGTCTTAGATTTTATTTGCACCGAGTGAACAACTGTGTCCATTTATAAATGAAAGACAGTAGGAGCTAGTGGACGATGGCTGAGCAGCCTCCCACCTGTCGCACAGTCAGTGACATCATGTTGAGGTCGCTGAGGTCATGAGGTTGTGGCTCAGTTGCTTCCCAGCTGTGTGGTACTTTGTGTGCTGACACAGAACGTGTTGGAAATAAAAAGTAGTTGATTAAAGGAAGAAAGTTCAGAGGAAGAACAAGAATAGAAAGAGGAAGCTGTGGTGTGTTTATGGAAAATTAAAAACTGCTAAATTAGGGGAAATAATGACAGTTTGAGTTTTGGGGCAAATGTTAAGACTGTGTAAACATCAGTGATATTCATGTTTGGACCTTTGCTGTCTGAGGGACAGTGGACTGGGACGAACAGATTCAGCTCAGATCTTCTCTCTGTTGTGGCCGGACAGAAAAACACAGATACAGAGGAGATTCAACCTGAAGCTGCAAAGTGGGGGACCTTGGGGGGGGGGGGGGGGGGGGGGGGGGTAATAAGAATAATAAAAAAAGAATAAATATTCAGTAGAGCAGACAGTAGAGATCCAGAGAACGAGCTGCAGTTATTACCATGAAACTCAGATAAACAGTTTTATTGCTGTGGCGTTTCCCACAGCGTCAGTTTCTGCTCATCGATTCCTCTGAGCTGCAGCGAAGTGAAACACAACAACATGACTCAGATCCGAACAACAAACTGATGATGATGATGTGTTGTAGGAAGCTACAGGACAATAAACATGTCCAAATACAGAAGTGCAGGTTTCACTTCAACAGTCTGAACCTGTTGCTACAAACGGAGCCATGATGAGAGCATAAGCCTTGTGAACCTTTTATAGACGCGGCAGTGGAACGTGTTAAAGAGTGAATCAACAGGTATCTGTGTCACTCAGGTGTTTCGTGTTGTACTGACACAGAGGCAGAAAAAACAGACGGTTGTTTCACTGGTTGATTGATTGGGTCTGTTTTATAGTTTTATGGCTGGTGACAGTTAATGTTTGATGGTTGAGTCCAAAGGCTGACACTTCTCACTTCGTACGAGCAAATCAGTCCCACAGAAGCACAGAGGAAACACAACATCCACTTCATCTGCACAGTTTCTACCAACAACCAGGAGAAAAGTCTCACAGCAGCTTAACTCATATTTCCCTCATATCATTCGAGCTACAAGGTTTTATAAGACAGTCACAATACAAACGTCTGCCTTTAAACCGTACGGAGCTTTAATAGAAACAATCCAGGCTGAGTGAAACTGGTCTGAAACTCAGTGGTCCAAGTCTTTTCTTTTTACTCATTCTGACTTTCTGATAATGAACCTCAGACTCTGAGGTGACCGATCAACACTGTTAGTGAGTTGAGAGCAGTATCATCCTGTTCTGGCTTTATGTCTCAACAACACAGTGAGTGTTTGTCATTAGGAAACAATGACACAGAAGCCCTCAGCAGAGCTGTACATACCAGCAGCTCTATAGGCCCCATACTGTCTTTTTACCTCTTCAAGCATGTCATGAGTTCATCCTGCACATTAGAGCTGACAGATGATGCCCTGGAGGAGTGGAGGACAGGTCGGACCGGCTCCGCCACCCCACATCCATCCACAGCATCCGGACACACCAGCTTTTCTCTGCAGGTCCAGGACACTGACTCTCACTCAGCTTCAGGCTCTTCATGTGTCTAGACCTCTTTTACCTCTTTTACTCTTGGATGGCCTGAAGGATGGACAAAAAAAGGAACCAGGTTTTCATTGCTGAGGGATTTGTGGATTAAATGTGGATGAGCCTGGGTTTGGGACATGGTGGACCTGACGTGAGACACTGGTCATGAGACTGAGATGGACCGTGTGTCTCCTGTCGATGATGATGCTGATGGAAGGTAAAGTCACGTTCTGTTTCAGGTCATGATCTGGCCACATGTAGAAAGACACATGACATGTTCTGTGAGATATTTCTCAGGTGAATAGTCTGATTGTTTAAGTTGCCGTCGACATCACCACTGGTCCGCCTCCTCTTTCTGGTTGCCAAGTTCAAAAATACATTGGCAGTCTAAATCCTGTTGTCGTCTGATTGGCTGTAAAAGCGAGAGTATCTCCTGTCACTGACACAGCGCCCCCTGCTGACCTGCTGCTGTTAACTCTCACTTTACGGCAACGCATCTCACACCAACATCAACACCTAGGAAGCTAGCTAGCTCACTGTTCTCCATGTGTCGGTCATGACAGAAGAAGAAGAACAACAAGAAGAGACCAAAGAAGATGCCGACGGAGGAAGAGAAGAAGAAGAAGACGGGGGAGATGAACAAAAGACGAGACCAGAGGAAATCCTGGACTGGATTATACTGGTTAGTGAGAGCTCAGAGAAAAGACAGGAAGAAGACTGAAGTGACGTCTTTGAAGGTCACGTTGACCATCAACAGATTCCCGACTTCTCTTTATGACAGACAAGACTTCTAATGTCACATACTGTTAAGTTTGCTAAATGCAATGGTAAAGACACAAAGCAAAGCCTCCCATAGATCAGACTGTCTCACTGAAGTCATTGTGTGTGTGCAGGGCTCTGGACGCTGCCGGCCCCCAGCACAGTCACCATGAAGTCAGTCAACATGAGACACACACTGATGTGGCCACCCCTGCAGGCGCCATGCAACACTTCAATCCTCTACTCAGTCCAGTTCCAGGGGTAAGTGATACCACTGAGTTCAGGTCATAGGCACAGGATCTGGATTAATCTGCTGCTGAAAATAGTCTCAAACAAGTTCACAGGTTTAGCTTTGGATCCAAGTTTGAAGCTTAGAGCCACAGACAGAGTAAAGAATTCAACTCATTCTTTTGGCACCAGTAGCAACAATAAGGCCCGACAGGTCCGACCGGGTCAAATATGAGAAACATGCAGAGTGGGTCAACTTGTCAACTCGATTATTGTGCACAGGTTAATTTCTGACCTAATTATAAACATAGTGATTAAACTGCAGGTGTGTCTGTTCTGATGTTGTGATGACACATTGACACTCCAGTCTGAGTAATGCCAGCTGTCAATCAGAGACGGCCTGTGGCTCATCCAGACTCCTCCCTCTTGTAAATGTAAAACAGACTCAGTGCTGATGTCGACTGGTGTCGTCCTCTCTCTCTCTCTCTCTCTGTAATGTTGTGTCTCCCTAAGTGAGTTTGAGCTGACGGTCCAGAACGGCAGCTGGGTCAACGCTCATGAGTGCCAGCAGATCCGACAAACACACTGCGACCTGACCTCTGACCTCGGCTCTGACTCGAACTACAACGTCCATGTCAGAGCACGGTGCGGCTTGGAGCTGTCGGCCTGGACTGAACTGCATCCACCCTTCAACCGCAGAAACAGTAAGAGGCTCAGGGAAGCACTGAAGTGCTGTGAAGGAATTCACTGTGGAAAGGTGGCGACACCTGCAGGTCATATCTGGTACTGCACCTCTATGGACGAGCAAGACCTGAGAGCACGATGATACATTCAGGCCTGAAACTGATGCACCAGTTTCTCAAACTAGTCCTAAAGAGCTGAATACATCAGATAGTTTCTCAGTTTCAGATGATGCCTTCACTTCCTCCTTCCACCACCACTGGAAGATCTTCAGAGATTTTACCATTTAAAAAGCTGAGATGCACAACGACAATTTCAATATTTAGGAGCAGCTTGACCTGGTGTTGGTTTCATGCTCCTGATGAAACTTAAACATGATGCATAAAGTGTCCTGAAGAAGAAGGGGACAAGACAGTGGTTGGGAACTTTGTCTCTCCGAGTGCTTTAGACTTTGTAAAAATGAAAGAATATGAATCTTGTGTGACTCTCGTGCACAGCGTTGCTGACGGTGCCGGAGATGACGGTGTCGGCGGTGGGCGACACCCTGCATGTGTCGTTTGACAGACTTCCTCACACATCCTTCATCAACGTGACAATGTGGAGGAGAGGCCACGAGCTGAAGGTCAGAGGTCACCTTGCCTCTTCAGCTCCTTTCTGTTTCTACCTCTGCACTTTTATTTCAGTCCCTCTCTTCTTTTCCTTCTGTCTTTAATCTTGTGTCTGTCCTGTTTTCCTTTCCTACATCCTCAGCCTCTCCTCACCTCTCATCTCTCTGTCTTCAGTCTGTTGTCCACATGATTCCAGCTGAGGAGAAAACACGTGTCTTCAATCTGCAGGAAGAAGGAGTTTACTGTGTCCGAGCTCAGACCGTCCTGAGACCTGCGCTGCAGAGCGACAGCACCAACACCCAGTGTGTGTCCTTCACAGGTACCAACTACAGCCCAGTCCCTTACACACTCACTAACTTAGAGGCACCAGCCCAGGCCTCCATGGGGCCCTAAGCAAAACTAGATTTTGGGGCCCGGCCCTACTGCCCCCAGAGTGCGGCTGGGACCGTGTGGCCTTCTGGTCCTGGTTTCAGTTGCAGTTTTGGTTACGGACTTGGTTCTGGTCCCTGTCCCAGTCCCGATTTGTCCCCGGTTCCCGGTTCCCGGTTTCGATACCAGTACCAGTCCTGGTCGTGGTTCTGGTACAGTCCTGGTCTCGGCCCTGTCTCTGGTTACAATCTTGGTCTCTGTCCCGGTCCCAGTTCTAGACCTGGCCCTGGTTCTGGTCCTGAAAGTGCTGTCCCATTCCTATTACAGCATTTGAACCCTTTCAGACTCTCACACTTAACACAAACAGACGGACAGATGGACAGACGGACGGACACCGGTGATATGGTTGAATGTTTAAATGATCCAGTTTGTGAATATTCTGATGGCGGAGGTCGAGTGTGCAGGTTTAGTGATATGTGTTTCAATGTTGCAGCTCCAGATGTGAGGTGGAAGAAGCCGACCACAGTGACCGTGACCGTCCTCATCATGGCCGCCCTGCTGTCCACCGTCTTCTGGTCCATCTCTCACCGTTGTCCTGCTGCCTGTCAAAGATATTTCTACAAAGAGCCACTGCCTGACGCTCTGGTCGGTTCAACCTCTGATCAATACACCAGGAAGTAACAGAGTCACAACTCATAATGATAATTAGTCCAATCATGTTTTTATATTTTAAGATCTACCCAGCGCTGGAGGCTGTAAGGTCTTGTAGGATCTGTTTGGATAAAAAAAAAAATCTGACCAGACATATAATATTATATATATTTGGATGTAAATGATTCTGTGTTAGGTACATTTTTGAATATTGTTTCTTCATCTTTTCTCAGAAACAAACTGACGTCAACATTAAAATCATGATGAGTCGTCAGGAGGAGGAGCTCTGTGAGCAGATCCACATGATGCAGAGCGTCGACCCAGAGCTCCACACATCAAACACCGGGTTTACGTCACATCTGGAGGACCGATGGAGCGACCTCCCGCTCGCTGTGGAGCTGGTGGTGTAAATGTCTCCCCTGTGTCTGAGGGGGAGTTGCGTTCAAGCTCTGTGGGACTGATCTGCTTTGATGGAGGTCAAACCAGGACCAAAGGTCTGAGGCCTGAAGGAGGCGGAGCATGAAGCCCAGGGGGGCGTCGCCTGGTTTAATGATGAAATATCCCAAAATGACTTGTTTACATTGAAGTGAGGAAATGAAAGTGTAGCACTGAATCATGAGTGTTGAGTGAAGGAGGAGGTTGGAGCACAGCAACACAACACTGGACCTACAACACGACCATGACACCCCCACCACAGGTTAAAGGTCATCCACATGACCGTGGTGTTATTTCAACACAAACTGCAACGCTTGTTTTTGTGCTGAGACACAATGAAAACAAGGATTTGATTATTGATTATTTGTCACGTTTGCTTCTCTTGGACAGTTACCAACCACACGTTGTTATTTATTTTGGATTTGGACCAGTTTGTTGAATCTGGATCGTATCACTGGAATAATTCAAGACTTTTACAGTGATTTGTTCACTCACTGATCAGGCCTGGGCGGCACAGACTGCAGGTTTATGAAGAATCCTCAAACTGAAGCTCCAGTAGTTCTCTGTGGAAACTGTGTTGTGATGAGTTCACTGCCCTCTCTTCAGCAGGAGTTCTCCTCTGGTTGATGGTGATCGTCTCCCGTCCGGAGGATGAAGCTTCACCTGTTTTGATAGACAAAAATATGTTGTTGGAAACAGTGTTTTATATTTATCAGAATATGGCTGTAAGCACCAAAATAAAAATGAAGGCATGTACACAATGTTTTATATTTTTAAGAAACAACCCCCCCCCCCCATATTCTCTGTCACTGAGAACTTTGAACCTCCTTCAAGGCCTGAAACTGTGATGGTGAGTGACAGAAACCACAACAATGTGACCCTGAAGGTTTCTCCACCCAGGTTTGGAGCAGAGGATCTCAGCTCCTACTCTAGAGTACTGTGTCAGTGGAGAGGATGGATGGAAGCAGCAGAGAGCAGCAAAGGCTGGAGAAGTCACAATGAGTGGTCTGAGTCCTGACACAGAGTATGTGTTCAGATGCAGAGCAGTGACCTCAGTAGGTGTTGGACCAGTCCTTGGGGGAGTACGTTCAAACAGTGAGGGGGAAGAAGAAGATCTCCAATGGAAACAACTGGTGTTGAGGGCTGAAGAGGTGATTGTTACAGAACTTCAGTCAGAGACTGAATAGGCAGTCAGGGTCAGGGTCAACCAGGACTCTTCCTAGAACTGGCCGTCCAGCCAAACTGAACAGTTGGGGGAGAAGAGCCTTGGTCGGAGAGTTAACCAAGAACCCAAGGATCACTCTGGCTGAGCTCCAGAGATCCTGTGTGGAGATGGGTCAACCATCACTGCAGCCCTCCACCAATCTGGGCAACATGGCAGAGTGACCTGATAAAATCAAACCAAACACTGGTGAGGACATGGGTTGAACACTGACACATGAGGAAACAGGATTCAGGATCAGAGTCAGGTTACTTTTTTTTTTTATTCATGTATTTGTTGGAAGAGTTTATTTGCAGTAGACAGGACATGACACAAATTTAGCAAACAACACAGACAATGGTCCAGAGTTCCCCAGTTAGTTTTCCCCGGGGGCCAAAGAATGAGAAGTGTGCTGAGGAAAAACATCCAGGTTCTTTTATTTTCATTACACCAGTTAAAGTTGATTCATGTACAGATAATGTTGTTGCTACTGCTATCATCATCATCATCATCATCATCATCATCATCATTATTATTAGTAGTAGTAGTAATAGTAAGAGTACATGGTAGTAAGTAATAATCTAGGCCACACAAGAAAAAAAAACACTCTTTAAACGAAACAAGTCCAAAGCCAACCACTATTTAAATGTTCTTATATATATGTGTCTGTATATATATATATGTGTATCTTATATATGTTCACAGAGCCTCTCCAAGACTGAAAAATAAACAAGTCAGAAGCATTTTCATTTATAGTATCCATACAGAGGGCTAACATTCAGGAAGACGGTAAGAAGGGAGCAGTAGTTCAAAAGCTTCCAGGTGAGTGGAATATATTCTAATACTACCAGCAGGCAAAAAGCAAACTTTAACAACACTACAGCAAACGGCACACAGCAGCAGAGGAGCATCCTGAGGGTAAGATAACAACAGCATCAGCTTCTCTACTTAGCTACAAGTGAGACAGACAGACAGAGAGAGACTTTTGTCACTTTTAGGATTGTTCACCTCATCTGTCCAGTCAGTTTCCTGGTTCACTTTGGGCTTTTTCATACAGGTCATATTAATTAAACTTAGTAATCATCTGACTCGTTTAGATATTTCATTTAGATGGTGGTTCAGGTCGTGTGCATGCAGCACATCTAGACTGATGTTTCCATGCACTCCACACCAGCGTAGGTCAAACTGTACGGTGTGGAGTGAGGTCAAAAAACGTACAGCAGGGCTCACTTTATCTCACATGTTGCTCACTTTATGTCACATTAAGACCGTCAGTGCCAGTGGGTCGGCACGAGACAGACATTTGGCAGGGTGTGGCCCGTGGGCCGCCTGATGGGAGTCAGAGTGAGAGACAATCATCAAATCAAGATTCTGTTCATCTCTAAACCAACAATGAACAAATATTAAACTTTGCTTTTATATCATCTGATCAGTGTTACTATGATTTATTCCTGTGACTAATGCCTTTTGGACAAAGCTGTTTTTCTTTGTTCTGCACTGTTGGACTATAAATTATTCCTGCCACTTACTTAGTTTAAGATGAATGTATTCTTGTATTAATGTATCGCTTCGCTGGGTGTGATTTCATCTGCATTCATTTCACTCAAACTATATCTGGGCAGGCAAGGTTCAAACTGAGACCATATCGAAGGCGCTGGGGGGGGTCATGGTTGCACTGTAAAACATTTGTATTTTTAACTCTTACGTTCTACTTCAAGAGTCCCCCAAAAAGTTTGTCATCCAACAAAGTGGCATTCTGAATGCTATCAGGCTTTTTATTAGTTTTCTCTAAGTCAGAGTGAATTTCACTGTCTTGGCCCTTGCTGATATTAATAAACTCTCAGTCCTCATCTAGGTCTGAATTAGAACTGTGCTCTGTCTCGTCTTGGCTGGTACCAGTCTCAGTCTCTTGTTGGTCTGCATCAGTTTTGGTCTTGTTGTCATCTTGTTTGGTATCAGAGTCCTTGTCCTGGTTTTCACTGATGTCAGTTTGGTATCAGTCTTGTCTTGGTCGTCATTTCACTTTGTTTGACCTTGATTTGAACACAAAGTCAGCAGGTGAATTCTGGAGCAGTTTCTCTCCTCTCTCTACTTTAGCCATGTACTCAGCTTGTTTTCTCATGTCTATCAGGGACTCAACTCGTGCCTTCCAGCCTGGTTTGGCCTCAGATTTCTCTCCTTCAATGAGCATGTCGATGTACTCTGGAGTGGAGAGAGGATCTGGCTTCAGTGCTATCTCTTTAAGTCTGTTTAGACACTGGGCAGATCTTTCCATCAACTTCACCACCTCAGAGTTCACACGATCATATTCCTTCTTCAGCCTTTCAGTCAGTGCCTTCACAGGCATCTTAGCCTCTGTGGCTTTAAGGTATTTTTCTTTCAGCTCTTTCGCTGTTGTCTTTTCTTTTACCTCCTTGTACTCCCATTTGTACCTCTGATTGAAATGTACATTCCAATAGCATTTACCTGGACACTGAGTACAGTATCCATCTGGTCCCATTGCACAACATTTTATTTTATCTGCATCATCTGCATAGTCACAAGGATAATGGCAGGTAAAATGACACACCTGACAGTTGGTGAGATAAACTCCAGTACCAGAAATGTCCACCTCAACAGGTTTTCTGATAGTAACTTCAAACTCAAAGTTTTCATTTCTGCTGATCTCTGCCTCGTGCTCTTTCAGTTTGTCACTTGTCTCTTTTATCTCCTCCAGCTTTGCTAATCCAAGTTTAACTTGCTTCTGCAAATTCTCAACTGAATTCTGGAGTTGCTTTCTTTCTCTGAGGACCTCCTGTGTCAGTGTCAAACTTTTGGTCTCTATTTGATTCAAAGCAACAAAAAACTTCTTCATGCTTCTTGTCCCCATGTTCCAAAACATCTCATCAAAGCCTTCATCTTCATCATCATCCTCACTCCTGCTCTGTGCTGCAGACGACTTGTTGTGAGCAAACAAAGCTGAATTGTTGAACTTGAAGTGAACAGGGAGTCCATCTTTGGTTTTAGGACATGGGACACCTGAAACCTCGATCGCCTCTAGAACTGGTGGACGTTGGCCGTCTGCAAATGTGACCAGAACTCTGATGTTTTCTGCCACATCTTTTCCAAAGATTGAGAGAACTGAATCAAACACATATCTCTGTGTTGGTGTGAGTCGTGCTAAAGAAGCCTGAGCTATGAAACACACAGCATCGATCTCACTGACACCATGTTCAGAGGAGAAGAGACTACGTAACTGCTCTACGATCATCCTGTCTCTCTCTATGCCTCTTGTATCTCCAAAGCCTGGTGTGTCAACAATGGTCACTGAGTGCTCTATCTTAAAACCCTCCTGATGGTTGATTTTATATGCTGTGACTTCAGAGGTCTGACTTTCAGCTTGTGACTTTGACTGACCCTCATCAATCAACTTAAACCGATAAGAATCATTCCAATCAACACCTAGAATGTAATTGATCATCCCATTGATAAGAGTTGATTTGCCAGCACCAGTTGCTCCAAGAACCATGATGGTGCGATTTTCTTTCTGTGACTCTTTTCCAAAGCTGAAACGTTTGCACCCGGCCACATTGATTCTTTCTTCTTTCAGAGGAATTTTATAAACAGGGAGAGACCCTTTCTCTTGTTTCAGCAGTTTGCTTTGTTCTTTAACAGTATCAGCAAGACGTCTACAGCGCCCTGACTCCTCTGAACTACTGGCACTTGATTGTAAATTAACAGGATGTGAATAATCAAAATGTGTATTTAGATCTGTTTCTTCAGGAACGTTTGTGTTTGATAAGCCAGTGCATGATTTCATTACATTCACAAAATTCTTCCAAAATGCCATTATGATGACGTGAAGTGATGTGGGGTGACAGTATATAAGTATAGATCAGTTGGTACCAGCTGTCCTCTGGAGAGGTTCATCCAAAGAGAAAGTGCAGTCTGTGGTCAGAGAAGTTCCTCCATCTTGGTTCTGTTACTGTGAAGCTGCTCTCTGGTCTGAATCTGCTGAACTGTAAAAGAATATATATGTATATAAATAACATGTATAATTACACCCCATAAGAGACCATCGCAGTGACCGTTGTGTTACTCTTCCTGGCAGTAAGTCGTCATGCAACAGCTGAACTGGTGGTTGATGACAGAATAATCTCTGCAAATAAATTTTTACATTTATTTTGAAATTCAAGGTGAGCCTTGGAGGAGTTTTACAGTATAACCCCCATTTTCCACATACTCCGCTCTGTCCCTCACTCACTGCATGTGTTGCCTCTCCAATCTGTGTCTGGAGCCCAGAGCAGCTGGAGGCCTGAGATCATAGAAGAACTACAAGCTAACGTGATAACAGCATGTAAAAAGTGGGATTAACATGTGAACAACAGGTCATTTTGCCTTTCTGAGGTTGATTTGCTGTTCAACATTACCTGCTCTACATTATCCTGCTTATTACACAGCTACTTACTAGTGAAATAAATCATTTGGCATGGCATGTGGCTCTGTTGAGTAATTTTCAGTGGATAGTAGATCTATACTGCTATACAAGCTGTACAGTGACCACTCTAAAGTATCCATATTATCCAAGTTTCAATTCTGTGGTATTGTCCCATGTGAAGATATCATAAAATGGCTGCTGAAATGTAAGGTGTGTACTCACTTTTGTGAGAGACTGAATCAGAGACAAATGTAAAATGTCTATAAACTCAGTCATAGTCCTGGCCTCAGAAAACTGAGTGAAGTTTACAGAGCGTGAAGAACATGGTCAGGGTTGGGAATTGATAAGAATTTAGTGATTCTGATTCCATTATGAATATTTCTCATTGATCCGGTTCCTCATCAATTCTCATGGGGCGAGGGAATAAAAGAGAAATGGGTTTGTCTGCATTAATGGCTCTAACATTAATAAAGTAGACAGGACCGACCTGCCTGGAGAGGTTAACACTAAAGACCACTGTGGCCTGTGGGTCCAGCTGAGGTCAGCAGAGTTATTACAATGTGATGGTTAGAGGTCTTTTTCACTGGACTACTAAATGATTAGAATGAAGAACATTCATCATAAACATGAACAGACCATCACACCATTAAATATTGTCTGAATTAAATTAAATTAGTAGCCATCATGTTTCTGAGTCTAGTTCCTGACTGCAGGTGCTCAGTAGTCTAGTCAAACATGTGAGTGTTCAGCTCCTGGAGATGAATGAGATGAACTAACCTCTGTTGGCTCTTCTCCTCTGGATGGATGTAGACTCTAGATCCAAGAGCTGCTGTGAAGTCACAGTGCTGCTCCAGAGATTAATCAGTAACTCCACAATCTGAAAAGAGAATAAAGTGCCTATAAGAACACAGCAATGTTTATTGATCTGTGATTCTGTTCTTTATTGATCATTATGATCCACATCTCCTCATTTATCATTGTCCTTACCTCAGACGAAGCAGAGGAGGACGTCACTGTGGAAGTGAGTGTCCAGCATCTGATGCCCTTTGGTGTCTAATGGAACATGAACAGCAGGAAGTGGCACATTTAGTCAAAGAAACAGGACAGGACTCACGTGATCTACAATTGATCTGTAAGTTCGGCCTTTGATAAAAGACTGTGATGTTTCCACTAACATTGCATTTGATGACAACAACCAGCCAGTGACAATGTGTTTCAGTTTGTCTTAGAACAGCATGTAAAAGGCACTGCAGGTTTTCAGCTGCATGCAAGAAATATAAAACATATTTAAAGAAATAATGTTCTAAAGTTGATGCTTTTAAAGCTTGCACATTTTCCACACACTCATATGACTGAAATAATGTCTGTTTTTACACCTGGAAACAACTGTGTGGTTTAGTTATGGAAAACAAACAGAAATCCTATTAGATAATCATCATCACACCAACACTGAAATAACAGACACTAGTTCAAGTACAGCTCAGTGTGTTTAGTTACTTACCTCTTGTCAACGAGGGAGGGAGAGTTCTGCTTGTTCATCCACTGTACATCATTTATATAGAATCTCCACAGGAAAACACACACACACACACACACACACACACACACACACACACACACACACTTCGGTGTGGCTTCAGGGCAGAAGAAAAACATGACTTCACAGCATGTCACCATTTCCCATAAAACCACAGTTTGCTGAAAGTGAAAGAAAGAAAAAGATGGGCATAAGTGTAAGGTCAGAAGGTTGATGTTATCAGGGACTTTCCAGATTCAGGACTTTAAAACCAACAACACCGTTTCCCAGAAACGTCAAACTGCAAAAGCGAGAGACAAATGATTGTTGCTGTTATCCATTGTACTAATCCACAAAAAGCCAGAAATCAGTGAAATGTATGCACATTCCTGCTTAAAGCGGCGTTCACATGTAGCATCCTTTATGTGCACAAATCCATCACTTTTAATGTAGCCACGCGTCAAGCACGCTCACAACACAAAGCAGTGCAGATCCTGCAGGCAGGTGGTGTTTTGTGCACGTCTGCGCTGCACAGAGATGGAAAAATCTTTTTCAAATGCAGGAACCACACAGCATGTCATGGGATACAATGAACCAATCAGCTCCATGGACCTGCTTCTCCAGCAGCAACATGCAACCAAGGACATGGCATATTCCACGACTGGGACGACTGGGAGTATTTCAGGCTAAGATTTTCTGCAGCACTCAAAGTACACCCCGTTTTTCATCTGTCCCTGTTGAAACCAGAGGTTGACAGCCCCCTGCTGTCAACCACTGGTTTCGCCCGACTTGCCTCCTCCTCCCCGTCTCATCTGTTATATTGATGAGGCTTGACAACTGACTTCAGTTATAATTGTAACTTTACTGTTCGTCTACTCAACTCAAAGCCATAACACTGAGTAGCCTTCTGAACCCGCTTCTTGTTTACTTCCCTCATGTCACACACCTATGGGTACCTCTAAGGCTCACAAGCTTATTACATTACATCCCCCTTTTTATGCATTTTTAACTTAACATGCATGAGATTCTGTTCATTCTGTCGACTTAACCTGTAAAAACATGTCTTATTAAACATAAACACTTTACCTAAACATTTTACACACTGAAAATGTTGCAACTACTGTGAATATATCTTTCATTTAAACAACCGTGTACTTCAACATCTCTGAAACCATAACAAGTATAACAATACACATTCACTATCTTGTGCATTTACTTCATCTACTCTCTGTATCTAACAGGTAGTCTCACTTGTCTACTGGATCTGGTTCGAAGGAAGTGTTGAAAGTGTTTCAGATTGTTCATTCAGTGTCTCTTTTTTGTCTGCAACGACAGTGTGCTCATCTGAACCTGTGTTTTGCATGTCCGTTATTTGTGTCACAGGGTTTCATCCCTGAGTCTGGGTTCAGGCTGAGGTCCTGTGCATCTGTGACATGAAAGGTTTTCTCATCAGTTTTTCGCAGAT
Source organism: Caranx ignobilis (assembly GCA_021432705.1). Taxonomy (NCBI): domain Eukaryota; kingdom Metazoa; phylum Chordata; class Actinopteri; order Carangiformes; family Carangidae; genus Caranx; species Caranx ignobilis. The sequence continues at coordinate 315,315 of JAFHLA010000032.1, read as the reverse complement.
ACTTTCTGTTCCTTCTGTACTGCCTCCCATCACGTGTACAAACCACAAAAGATCGTGGTTGTTCACGTTTGTGCAAGACTACTTCCATTTTTCTTCCTTAGTTTCAGTTTGTGCAGATTCCATCACTCTCATGTGTTTCTCATGCTCCTTTCTGACTGTTCCAATAAACACATCATTTTCTTCCTCACTTTGCTCTATTGCATGCACACTCTTTCTCTGTTGGTGCTGCCGACTCCGTGATCTGCACACGTTGGTAAAGTGATTTCTCGTGTTGCATGTTTTACATTTTTTAGTTCCATGCTTGAAACCACATCTATTGCAACTTGTCTAATTTTGTTCTTTTAGCTTTCACTTTATCTTTTTGTCTGACAGTCCGTACTCTATTAATTTCTACTTGGCTGGGTGTTATTTCACTTGAACGGCAGATATCAATGGCTTTTTCTAGTGTCAGATCTGCTTCCCTTAACAGTTTCCCTCTCACTTGGTCGTCAACAATACCAGAAACAATTCTGTCACGTACCAGGGAGTTGTTCAACATTCCAAATTCACAGTCCTTGGCCTTATTTTTTAAATTCGTTACATACTAATCAATGGACTCTCGTGTTCGTGTGAAGAACATGTGCTGTATGTAAGGAAACTTTTTCCTTGGCTCACAATAGTTCTGAAACTTCTTCTTGTTCTTGTTCTTCTTCTTCACATCTATTTTGTCTTTCTCGCCGTCTGCGAAGACAAAAGTATTGCATACTTTAATCACCTCTTCTCTCGCATTGCGAAGAAACGTTGCACACTGCACTTTCTCGGATTTCTCCGCGATGCCACTGGCAGTACAGAAGAGCTCAAGACACTGACTCCAGTCCCTCCAATTTTCGGCAAGATTGCCTGCAAACACAAACTCGTTGGTGGTTGAAACTGTGGCATACCGTCACTCTTCTTCCACCTTCACTTCTGACACCGTGTTATATTGATGAGGCTTGACAATCGACTTGTAACTTTACTGTTCATCTACTCAACTCAAAGCCATAACACCAAGTAACCCTCTGAACCCGCTTCTTGTTTACTTCCCTCACATCACACACCTACGGGTACCTCTAAGGCTCACAAGCTTATTACATTACATCATCGATGGCCATCCAGCTTTCACTGTCAACCGCAGCCTGGATTTTCACAGGCGGGGCCATGGCTGCCAGTATCTGGTGGATTGGGAGGGGTACGGCCCAGAGGAGTGCTCTAAAAGAGATATATAGAGTCCAAGGTGGTGTCCTCCCAACCTGCAGTCCAACAGAGACATAAATACTTTCTTTAAATTCAGCAAAATCATGTAATCGTACCTTTGCAGTATGTTTTGTCATGTCAAGTATTTTAGTTGAAGCTTTGTGAATCAACAATAAACTGACTCAGCTCCATGTTGTGAAGTTTTTACTTCTAAGCCTGAATATGTTGGTTATTGCCTGAACATCAGCCTTGATACTTTCACTACAGATGAAACTATACTGGTCCCAGTGCTCACATAGAATCAGACAACTTCAGACATCAATGTCACTGTTACAGCAGAAACACACACTGATGTGTTTTCCTGCTTTTTAACCAGTTGCAGCAGCTGCTGCACTTTAATCCAACAACAACAAGAGCTGCACTGACAACATGATGACAAGGAGCTGGTTTCCATGGTTTCAACAGCTGAAACCAATGAAACACAAGCTCATACAGTGTTGTACAGAAATATATACATATAGCATCATATTGTACATGTCATATACACAGTGAGGTTCATGTCTGAACTGAACTCATTGTTTTTTGACCTAAACATCAGAGCAGCCGCTAAAACACAAAGTGAACTAAACAAACATGTTGGACATTTACAGAGTCTGATGAGAAACGTGTCCATGTTCAGACTGAACACGACCAACACTGGAACAAACATCCACTCAGTTCTCTCAGTGAAAACCATCAGTGTTGAGCTGCCACATCTTCAACTACACAATAAAACACACACTGACACACGTTTCACTCAAACGTCAAGGGTCAAAGGTCAAGGAGTTACTGCTGTCCTGTCGCTGGGACTCCGTTTTAACGTCACCTCTTGATTTCAAGTTTTATTTTGAAAGGGGGAAACATGATGAGTCCAAATCTACGACAAGGTGCTGAACTTCGCCCAACGGTGGTCCGATTCTGGCTGACTGACGGCTGACTGACGGCTGACTGACGGCTGACTGTGGACGTGTCCTGAGGCCTCGTCGTCACCAACAGAAACGTGAACAAACACGGAAGTGAAATCTGAAACTTCCTCCTTCATCAGGTTCATTTACTGGACGGACTTCCTGTCGACTTGTCAAAATGTGTCACATGTGACTGTGACTGAATAAAGAGTAGGTCACACACTCAGTCCTCAGTCTGAGCTGATTCAACCTGGTTGTGACTCCTTTTGTCTGACGATACAGACAGAGACAGGAAGTTAATCAGGATCATTTTGTGTGAGCTGTGAAGGAATTCACTGTGGGAAGGTGGTGACACCTGCAGGTCAAATCTGGTACGGCACCTCTATGGACAGACAAGACCTGAGAGCACGATGAGACGTTCGGGCCTAAAACTGATCCACCAGTTTCCTAAAGAGCTGAAAACATCAGATATCAGAGTTTCTCAGTTTAAGATGATGCCTTCACTTCCTCCTTCCACCACCACTGGGAGATCTTCAGAGATTTTACCATTTAAAAAGCTGAGATGCACAACGACATTTTCAATATTTAGGAGCAGCTTGACCTGGTGTTGGTTTCATGCTCCTGATGAAACTTAAACATGATGTATAAAGTGTCTTGCAGAAGAAGGGGACAAGACAGTGGTTGGGAACTTTGTCTCTCCGAGTGCTTTAGACTTTGTAAAAATGAAAGAATATGAATCTTGTGTGACTTGTGCACAGCGTTGCTGGCGGTGCCAGAGATGACGGTGTCGGCGGTGGGCAACAGCCTGCATGTGTCGTTTGACAGACTTCCTCACACATCCTTCATCAACGTGACAATGTGGAGGAGAGGCCACGAGCTGAAGGTCAGAGGTCACCTTGCCTCTTCAGCTCCTTTCTGTTTCTACCTCTGCACTTTTATTTCAGTCCCTCTCTTCTTTTCCTTCTGTCTTTAATCTTGTGTCTGTCCTGTTTTCCTTTCCTACATCCTCAGCCTCTCCTCACCTCTCATCTCTCTGTCTTCAGTCTGTTGTCCACATGATTCCAGCTGAGGAGAAAACACGTGTCTTCAATCTGCAGGAAGAAGGAGTTTACTGTGTCCGAGCTCAGACCGTCCTGAGACCTGCGCTGCAGAGCGACAGCACCAACACCCAGTGTGTGTCCTTCACAGGTACCAACTACAGCCCAGTCCCTTACACACTCACTGACTTAGAGGCACCAGCCCAGGCCTCCATGGGGCCCTAAGCAAAACTAGATTTTGAGGCCCGGCCCTACTGCCCCCAGAGTGCGGCTGGGACCGTGTGGCCTGAGCCTTGGCCCGTGTGCATGGGTACATGATAAATCAGTCCCGGGTCTGGTCTTGGCTCTGGTCTGGTTCTGGTTCTGGTTGCAAGCCAGGTCCAGGGCTGGTTCTGACTCCGGTCCAGGCTTGGTCCTGGTGCCGATACTGGTACCAGTCGTGGTTTTGGTTACGGACTTGGTTCTGGTCCCTGTCCCAGTCCCAATTTGGCCCTGGTTCCCTTTCTGGAACTGGTCCCGGTTTCAATACTGGTACCAGTCCTGGTCCCGGTTCTGGTCCTCGTTCAGGTACAGTCCTGGTCTTGGCCCCGTTTCCATTTACAAACTTGGTCTCTGTCCCGGCCCCAGTTCTGGACCTGGCCCTGGTCCTGAAAGTGCTGTCCCATTCCTATTACAGCATTTGAACCCTTTCAGACTCTCACACTTAACACAAACAAACAGACAGACAGACAGACAGACGGACAGACGGACGGACAGACAGACAGGCAGACAGACAGACGGACAGACAGACAGGGAGAGGGACAGATGGACAGACAGACGGACAGACAGACAGACAGATGGACAGACGGACAGGCAGACAGACAGACGGACAGACAGACAGACAGGGAGAAGGACAGAAGAACAGATGGACAGACAGACAGACAGACAGACAGACGGACAGACGGATAGATGGACAGACGGACGGACACCGGTGATATGGTCGAATGTTTAAATGATCCAGTTTGTGAATATTCTGATGGCGGAGGTCGAGTGTGCAGGTTTAGTGATATGTGTTTCACTGTTGCAGCTCCAGATGTGAGGTGGAAGAAGCCGACCACAGTGACCGTGACCGTCCTCATCATGGCCGCCCTGCTGTCCACCGTCTTCTGGTCCATCTCTCACCGTTGTCCTGCTGCCTGTCAAAGATATTTCTATAAAGAGCCACTGCCTGACGCTCTGGTCAGTCCAACCTCTGATAAATACACCAGGAAGTAACAGAGTCACAACTCATAATGATAATTAGTCCAATCATGTTTTTATATTTTAAGATCTACCCAGCGCTGGAGGCTGTAAGGTTTTGTAGGATCTGTTTGGATAAAAAAAAAAAAATCTGACCAGACATATAATATTCTATATATTTGGATGTAAATGATACTGTGTTAGGTACATTTTTGAATTGAATTCTTGATCTTTTCTCAGAAACAAACTGATGTCAACATTGAAATCATGATGAGTCGTAAGGAGGAGGAGCTCTGTGAACAGATCCACATGATGTAGAGTGTCGACCCGGAGCTCCACACATCAAAAACCAGGTTCACGTCACATCTGGAGGACCGACAGAGCGACCTCCCGCTTGCTGTGGAGCTGGTGGTGTAAATGTATCCCCTGCGTCTGAAGGGGAGATGCGTTCAAACTCTGTGGGACTGATCTGCTTTGATGGAGGTCAAACCAGGACCAAAGGTCTGAGGCCTGAAGGAGGCGGAGCATGAAGCCCAGGGCGGCGTCACCTGGTTTAATGATGAAATATCCCAAAATGACTTGTTTACACTAAAGTGAGGAAATGAAAGTGTAGCACTGAATCATGAGTGTTGAGTGAAGGAGGAGGTTGGAGCACAGCAACACAACACTGGACCTACAACACGACCATGACACCCCCACCACAGGTTAAACGTCATCCACATGACCATGGTGTTACTTCAACACAAACTGCAACACTTGTTTTTGTGCTGAGACACAATGAAAACAAGGATTTGATTATTGATTATTTGTCACGTTTGCTTCTCTTGGACAGTTACCAACCACACGTTGTTATTTGTTTTGGATTCGGACCAGTTTGTTGAATCTGGATCGTATCACTGGAATAATTCAAGACTTTTACAGTGATTTGTTCACTCACTGATCAGGCCTGGGCAGCACAGACTGCAGGTTTATGAAGAAACCGTGTTTTGGCTGTGAGCACCAAAATAAAAATGAAGGCATGTACACAATGTTTTATATTTTTAATAAATGGTAGCTTGTCATTTTCTAAACTAATTTGATGCAGCACTGACCACTGGGATTCATTAAAACTTTTTTCTTCTTTTTTTCTTTTTTAAAGATACCCCGAGGAGTTTGCTTTTGGTTATAAAAGAGTCTCATAATGTGGATGAATCTACATTTACCACTTGTTTATGTGTCCATTTTCCATAAATACATCGTTTTATCTTTGTAGTTATTTTTATATTATTAGTTAGTGGTCGACCAGCATTTCCACCGAAAGACAGACCAATTTACGGCAACCGACTACGCGCATTATAGATTGTCAAAACGTTACTAATAGTTTAACCTGTCTGTGTAATCACCTCGTCGGTGGCCATCGTTTGGTCAAAGCTCTCTGGTTCGGTCTTCAAAACTCCCACAGCTCTACTTGTAGTCACTTTAATAAGGACACAAAAAATCTTACGACAAATACAGTAAGAATGGTAGAATACCAAACAATTACAGTACACTTGTTTTACTGTAAACACAACAAAAGGTGTTGCTAAAGGGAATATTTGTGTTTAGAGGGAGGATGGTTAAGGATCCCTCTATGTGAATCCGGCCAAAAGACCTCATTCACATCACAGACAGTTTCCTCTCTGGCTAAACAGGGGAAATATCAACTTGGGTGTCGAATCCAACCTTGAACTGACCACACCATATCCATGCAGTTTTCTTACATTGCAGAAGAGGCATGCGGGAATGTGGCTGGCCATCATAAACCTCCCAGCACCATACTGAGAACAATTCTTCAATTGGGTTCAGAAATGGGGAGTCAGACAGCAAAGGGAAATTGTGTTGATTTGTGAACCGGTCCTGGCCCTGAGCAGCCCGATGGAAACAACAGTAACATTATCCCAGATGACAGCAAACCTCGGCTGCTCAGGTCCATCCTGTACATGATATAGCTCTTCCACATCTACCTCTTCCTCTGGGTCTCACTGCCTCCATGTTTGTCAAAAACATCTTACCTGAGCTCTATTTGCGGTGCTAAAGGTCAGGCTGATCGGTTCTGTGTAAGTATTGTGTTTCTAATTACCAGATGTCTTTTACATTGTAAATAAAAGTGTGTGTTTCCCAATGATAACAAGCTATTTCATTTTTGGGTGAAGTGTTGAATGTAGAAAAACTGTGTGTTATGTTCTGCAACAACCGTGTTGAAAAAAACTGCAAACAAAGTGTAAAGCAGAAAACGTGTTTAAGGTCTGGTCACAATGTGTTCCAGCTATTGTTACAAGAAGTTTTGGTTTTGAAACTGTAGTCTAAGCATCGGCATTTTGCACGTAAACTGTAAATGAGACCATTTCCCAGAAACTCAGTTTGCAAATGTGAACATAAAAGACTTCTGTCTTTTTCTCAGAAAGATCAGAGGATGTCCACATCCAACTTCACACAAACAGGAAACATTTCCCCAAAACCACTCTGCAAAGGTGAGAGACAAATAACTGTGTGAAGCTTCATTTTTTTTTAAGTTGCCTGTTATCCTAATCCCCCTGAATTATGTGAAGTTGAAGGTTTTAACCTCAACTTTATGTATTTAATTACTGTGGTAAGTTTTCAGTATTCTGTTTATCTCAGCAACCTTTCCTTCTACAAATGAAGAACCACATGAGGGAGTTACTTCCTCAGAGAGGAGATAACAGCTGAAACTGCAGCTCTGCCTCAGAGGAACACACACCTTTCTACTCTAAGTAGCCTACACTTATCCTTTTTTTGTTCAAGTGTTGCAGGCACCAGTTCTGCTGTGACTCTTTGCTGCTTAATCTTACTGCTGCAGTTTCCTGCTGTTAGACCAAACTCTGTGTTGTGCCTGATCCTCATTTAGGTACACATTTACCTGATGAGGACAAAAGTGTCCACGGAAAAAACACCATAAAAATAGTATAAATTATTATTTTTTCCGTTTTTTCTGCATACATCTTCTATTCTACTTCTCCTCTGATGACACATACCAAATATTTAGGGATGTCCGAAAATATAGGCCCGATATTAATGTAATTATGTAATATCTGTTCGTATCGTTATCAGTTTTTCCTCCAATAATTAAAACCCGATTACGTAATGCAGCCATCCCCAATGGGCTGCCAAATGCCTGGCCAGGTGACGATCCAAAACTGTCAGTGACTGCACTGATGAGTTTTGTTTTATTTTACCGGGCCATGCCATCACTGAAACTGATTAACGGACACCTGACACGCTCGCTTGCTCGGAGCTGGCCCTGAGCAGCCCGATGGAAACGGCAGTAACTTTATCCCAGATAACAGCAAACCTCGGCTGCTCAGGTCCATCCTGTACATGATATAGCTCTTCCACATCTACCTCTTCCTCTGGGTCTCACTGCCTCCATGTTTGTCAAAAACATCTTACCTGAGCTCTATTTGCAGTGCTAAAGGTCAGGCTGATCGGTTCTGTGTAAGTATTGTGTTTCTAATTACCAGATGTCTTTTACATTTTAAATAACAGTGTGTGTTTCCCAATGATAACAAGCTATTTCATTTTTGGGTGAAGTGTTGAATGTAGAAAAACTGTGTGTAATGTTCTGCAACAACCGTGTTGAAAAAAACTGCAAACAAAGTGTAAAGCAGAAAACGTGTTTAAGGTCTGGTCACAATGTGTTCCAGCTATTGTTACAAGAAGTTTTGGTTTTGAAACTGTAGTCTAAGCATCGGCATTTTGCACGTAAACTGTAAATGAGACCATTTCCCAGAAACTCAGTTTGCAAATGTGAACGTAAAAGACTTCTGTCTTTTTCTCAGAACGATCAGAGGATGTCCACATCCAACTTCACACAAACAGGAAACATTTCCCCAAAACCACTCTGCAAAGGTGAGAGACAAATAACTGTGTGAAGCTTCTTTTTTTTTTAAGTTGCCTGTTATCCTAATCCCCCTGAATTATGTGAAGTTGAAGGTTTTAACCTCAACTTTATGTATTTAATTACTGTGGTAAGTTTTCAGTTTTCAGTTTATCTCAGCAACATTTCCTTCTACAAATGAAGAACCACATGAGGGCGTTACTTCCTCAGAGAGGATATAACAGCTGAAACTGCAGCTCTGCCTCAGGGGAACACACGCCTTTCTACTGTAAGTAGCCTACACTTATCCTTTTTTGTTCAAGTGTTGCAGGCACCAGTTCTGCTGTGACTCTTTGCTGCTTAATCTTACTGCTGCAGTTTCTTGCTGTTAGACCAAACTCTGTGTTGTGCCTGATCCTCATTTAGGTACACATTTACCTGATGAGGACAAAAGTGTCCACGGAAAAAAACGTCATAAAAATAGTATAAATTATTATTTTTTTCCGTTTTTTGCATACATCTATTCTACTTCTCCTCTGATGACACATCAAATATTTAGGGATGTCCGATAATATCGGGATGTCTGAAAATATAGGCCCGATATTAGCGTAATTATGTAATATCTGTTGGTATCGTTATCGGTTTTTCCTCCAATAATTAAAACCCGATAACCTAATGCAGCCATCCCCAACAGGCTGCCAAATGCCTGGCCCAGCGACGATCCGAAACCGTCAGTGACTGGACTGATGAGTTTTGTTTTATTTTACCGGGCCATGCCATCACTGAAACTGACAAACGGACACCTGACACTCACTCGCTCTCTCTCGCCCGTTCGCGCTCGCTGTCTCTCTCTGTCTCTCTCTGTCTCTCTCGCCCGACCCCTTTGCTTGTTCTCTCTCACTCTCTCTGTTTACGTGTGTGACTCACACAGTCTCACCTCATGAGGTGAAGGGTTGTCTGGATGCTGCTGACAGCTGTATTTGTGGACATTGCTGTGAATATCAGAATATACTCCACGCACCTGGGAGCTTTTGAACTACTGCTCCCTTCTCACTGTCTTTCTTTATGTTAGGCTTCTATATATTAGAAATATATTTCAACAATGGGTTGCTGGCTTTAAAATGTGTGAGATGTTTGGCATATCACAACATTGTATCCTGTGTACTAGGAAACATATACAAAACTTTTACAGTGTATCAACTGGTAAGAAAAAGCATTTTATCCAGAGCTAAATGACATATTCAATATTCCTTTGCACACGCAGGCTCCGCGATGTGATGTATCACTCAGTATCGCTTTTTAAACAGTAAACACTGTGACATACGTGAGTGTGTCGATCAAACAAGAGAACCAGAATTATGTTGTTGTTGTTATGGAGAAGGGAGGAGTCACTGAATTACCTTCCATCAGTCCTCCCACTTACTTTCACCTCACAAAGAAGTGGTTTATTTTTATTTTCATTCATTTTCATTTTATTCATTCATTTAGGTTGGAAAAAATAGCGAGGTCATGACCTCGGTGTCCTCAATGGTAGTTGAGGCCTTAGTTAGATGTTTTCTTTCACGTGAATGAGCCATGAAAACAATCTGGAGGAAAGTTAGCGATGCTGCGCAGTGACACATGACAGTATCGTGGAAAGCCGCCCAAGGGCATTGGTATGGACATGGACACAACAATTTTTTTTTTTCTTACAGTGATGTCATGTGCTACAAGTATGCTCCCAACACACATTATGGGTTGGAGGTGCAAACAAACTGAATATGCAATCCTGCTCAGCCATTCAGTGCCCAGAAGCTCCGTACTGCAGTGATGCAATAATTACTGATTATTAACCGGTTAACGAGTGTCGGTTATCGGTCAGAAAAAAATTCAAAATGTGCATCCATCGTGCGTATCCAAATTCAATAAATGTTCAAATATTGGTAGGGACAAATCTGCTCTTACAAAATATTGGTATGGACATGTCCCTACCGTCCATACGCAAACCTACACCCTTGAAGCCGCCTCACTCACATTGGGTCACGCCATGAGGACAATGCCTTCATGGCTTCAGCTTGATGTGAACCCTACACTGAACAAATGTTGCATGTTCTGGCGTGGCTTCGGAAAGAAGTCTTTTTGATTGTGTATTTTCAAATACCCAATAGGACAGTTGAGAGAGACAGGAAATGGGGAGGCAGAGCGAGGGCGCATGACATGCTAAAATTATGCAGCCAAAAATGGTCAAAAAATGCATTTTCGGTTTTCAGACAAAAGACTTTTAACATCGAAACAACATGACCAAAACAGAATGTTGTGGTGACGCAAGCAAAAACTAATCCACACACCTACCTCGATTAGAGCCAGCGTGTCTGCTGTGTGAACATATTTCATATCCCTGATATATTTCAATATATCAGAGAAGTCCTTCACTGATATATATATTCTCTGAAAACAATGAAAGTGGATGAGGTGTTCAGATGTGTTAAGTTGAAACAACTGTGGGATTATGAGTGATATGTAAAGTGAACAAGTCTATGACTTCTCCTTTGTAACAGGACACATGTACACTACATTTACATCCTAATGTAGTTTTCGTTTGCCTTTATTCTTGCACAGGTAAAACTGTAGAGTTGTGTGTTTGGTTCTGAAAATTGTATATAATTGTATATAATACAATTTTAGTGCCCTTTCTGTGAATCCAGTGAGCAACTTGCAGTTGTACAGATAGCTCCTTACATAGACCACACTGAAAGAGACTTCGGCTGCCACCGTGATTGTCGTTGGCTAGACAGTGTGCTAAATCACACCCTCTTTCCTTTTCTCAAAACTCAATATTCAAACTACTTTCACCATACTGACTCCATTTCGCATCCCAAGTGCAGTGTTCAATGTGTTTACAATTATACAAAAAGTTGTGTAACTGCTGGAGATTGTTTATAGTTTCATCAAACATTCATTGCATGGGTTCAGACAGTAGAATTAAGTGTTTTAGCAGTTCTCAAAAATCTGCACCTACACGAAATCAGTTGATTAAGTTAATAGCCAAGGACACAACTGCCCTACCAAATGAGTGAAGGTAAATTTTATAAATGAAGCGTGTGAGTCACTGCTACAGGTGTCATGTTTTACACAAAAAAATGATTTTTTTTTTTCATTTTATCTAACTTTTATCTTTCAGGAAAGCACAGACTGTCCTTGAACACAACGGCTTAGTCTGTGAATAGTTCATTGAAAATGGGGAACGCACCATCAGAGAGTAACATGGGCAACGAGCTCAGATGCTGTAAATGTTCTAGGATACTGCCGCCCTGCAAATCCTTCAATGATTATGACAAAACAACTGTCAATGGACGATATGTTTATGTTTTCAATGGAGGAGAATACTACAGACCTGTTGGATACGATAATGCATATGAGTGTGAAGACTGCTTTAATAAACCAATCAGAGATCAAGAACAGAGGGAGAGAGAAGAGGAAAGGAGGAGAGAGGAAGAGAGAAAGAGAGAGGAAGAGAGGAAGAGGAGAGAGGAGGAGAGGAGGAGAGAGGAGGAGAGAAGGAGAGAAGAGGAACAAAGGGCCAAAGAGGCTGAAGAGAAGAGGAGAAGAGAAGAACTGAGTCAGAGACTTGAAGAATCACTCCATGGAGCTGAAGAGCAGTACGAGGATCGAGTGAACAGACTCGTCTCAGAGAAACAAGAGTCCAGGCGACGTGTTCTCATAAAGCACCTGGATGAGTTTCAGGCAAACTATGAATCAGACAGTGACGAGCTTCTAGAGACACTTTCATCAAGATGCAGCATCCCTGCTCAGGAGCTCAGACTCAGTCAGCTGACTCCTCAACAGCTGGTGGACATCCTCTCAGCCCTGGACAAACTCCTGTTTGATGAATGGACCAGTGCTCCTCCATCTCTCAGCACTCTGCAGCACACACAAGTCTTCATCACAGAGCTGTGTGCCCTGTCTCTGGAGAGGTCTGATGGACTTTCCCTCAACATCATCTCCAATCATCTGCAGTCCCTGGTGGAGTCCATCAGCCAATCAGCATGGAAGGTTTCTGAGAACTTCCTGTTGTCTCAAGCTCTGTACCTGAACCTGATGCACTTCTTCACTGATCACCACGGCAGCTGTGATTCTGATGCAGCTCTTATAGCCAATCAATGGGCTGAGGAGGAGCTTTCCACTGAGGAGCTTGTCCTCATTGAATTCCTCGGCATCCTCACTTCATCACTAGAGAAAGTGGTTGGAAAAGCCTCCCTGTTCATTTTAAAGATAGAAATCCAGTGTTTGGAGCTGCTGCTGTTCAAACTCACACATCTCAATGACAAGGAGACCCACTCAGAATCCAGAGAAATGCTCCTCAGACTGGTGCAAACACACCAATGGACACCAGCTGAGGCAGTGACTCTCCTCAAAGGGCTGACAGAGAAATATGAAGAGGATGCTCCAATAACAGAAGTGCTCATGTTAGCTCAATTGTATGACATATCACCACAGTGGACAGATGACTCTGGACACTCCCTCATCCAGGCTCTGGACTCTATTGGCCCAGAGAGATTCCAACTTCATTTCAGAGAAACTCTCAGAAAACAAGACGAGAGCAGTCTAGATTCAGCTCTGGCACAATTACAGACATCAAGGAATTTGGACAGTTCTGTTGTCAACAAGATAAAAAACATCACCACTGGTGTCTTGGAATATTCAAGAAGTGCCCCAAAAGACGAACCATTAATGAAAGGCTGCTTTACAGGACCAACTCTGAGTGCAGATAACATCCTAAAAGCTCTGTCTCAGCTCTGCAAAGCAGTTTTTGACACAAAAGGCTGGTGGCCCACAGTGCAGCAGATGCTCAGGTGGTGTTTGCTGGTGCTGAATGATAAGAACATGCCCCTAGAACTGGTTGGTGTTGAAGAGGACCCATGTGTCAGAGCCATGTTTGCAGCCACACAGGTCTGTATGGGAAACAAAGTGGACATTGTCCTGAGCTCTGACGTTCACTTGCATGAACAAACTAAGGAGTGGTCCGACTTCTACAAGCACCTTGGAATTTCTCTAAACACAAACATGAAGAAAACTGAATCTCACACAAAGAGGGATGTCTATGAAGCAGACATTGTGCACGGTACCATAGACGACTTTGTCTCTGATTACTTTCAGCTTGGATTGGAGGTGATGGAAACAGGAAACTCTCACCTTTACCGAGGATTCCTCATTGAAGAAAGGTGTCTGAGTACTTTCCATGATCTGGATCTCTCAGACCTAAAGGAACATGATGCCTTAGTGTTTGCTGCAGACATCCTGAAAAGCCTCATGTGTAATTTTCACTATGAGAACATGGAAATGAGACACAGGTTTATTAAGGCTCTTTTCAAGGTGATCCACTCTGACATCAACAAACTTAAAGATACCAACAGTAAGATCATAACCATCCTGCAAAAATGTTGTGTAAAGGAACTGTCTTCCAGCGAGGTCTACATTCTGACCATTCTTGAGAATCTCCTTGAAGAGTTTACTGTTGAGAAGGACAGGGCATCTCCAGGAGGCAAATTGTGTTTGGAGGGTTTATTTGCCTGTGCAGTGCAACTCCAGGCCCCAAAGGAACAAACAAAAGAACTCTTCCAGATGGTGTCAAACTTTGTAGCACAACAACTCTGGTCACCAGTGGAAGCTTTAAACCTCCTTGTAGCTTTAACTGACCACCATCATGATGACAACTGTACTTCCATCATGAAGATTTTACATATGATACAAACATATCAGGTGTCTTCTGAGTGGACAGATGAGAAAAACCAGTGTCTCCTTGAGCTCTTGAACTCGTGTAAAACTGAAAATCTGATCAAAAAGTTAGAAAGAAGCTTCAGAGATGAGAAAGAAAAAAGCATTGACTGTCTTTTTGATGAAATACGACAGATGAAAAACATTGATGAACACACACTGGATAGATCATACACAATAGTAAAGAGTGTTTTAAGTCTGATTGAATCTGGAAAGATAAAACAAGACATAAAGGAAGCTAAAGCTCGGAGTCACAGCACAAACACAGAAGACCTTCAGGAGATTCTGGCAGTCCTTTGTTACGCTGTACACCTGCACAGGGCTCAAGAAAAGTGGTGGCCCAGAGCCACTCAAATGATAAGCTGGTGTTTCTTGGCCTTGTCTGACACTGGAAAACTCCTGGAGATGGGAACTGGAGAAGGGAAGTCTTGTGTCATAGCAATGTTTGCAGCACTGAGAGCACTGAGGGGTGAAAAAGTAGATGTGGTGTCCAGCTCTTCTGTCCTGTGTCAAAGAGATGCAGAAGAATGGAAGGACTTCTACAAATACTTTGGCATCACAGTTGACACAAACACAAATAAAACCAAAGATGAAGACAGAAAAAAGTGCTACCAGCAGGATGTGGTCTATGGAACAATTGAAACCTTCGCTGCAGATCACCTTCGCCAGATATTTGAGATGAAAGATGTGAGGCCTGACCGAGGCTTTCAGTGCATCATCATTGATGAAGTGGACTCACTGCTGCTGGATCAGGGAGTACAGCTGACCTACCTCTCCAGCCCCATGGTCTCCATGCAGCACCTCAATATTATTCTGGCCATGATCTGGGGCCAGGTCAGTCAGTATGGCTTTCTGTCCACTGGACACCAGACATTCATACAGGGTCCTCCAGCTTCATTCTTCAAGGCCACATTTGATTCAATTGACACAGAAGAGATTGAGGACCCCATGGATGTTTTACAAATTGCTGAAGAATCAAAGATAGTGCCAGAAGGATTTACAGCTAATCTCTACAAGAGTGAAAAAGACGAACTTCTCAGGAAACTAAAGACCGTGAGTCAAGATTCAATGGTAAAGTTTTTCCATGAAATAGAGCACTATGTTCCCTACAGTTTCACTGTATACACTCTGGAGGACAATGGGTTGCTCCACCTTACTAAGGCCAGAACCTGCAACAACCAGGATATCCCAGACCTCACATTTCTTGTTTTGGAGGAAGGCTTGTGTTGTCCTCTCTATGATTCTGAAGAATCTCTCATCAAGGCCATAGCAAAGCTAACATCAGAGAAGATCCAGTACACCCCCTGCACAAACGATAAAGACAAAATCAACATTCCTGGATTTCTCAGGAAACTGATAGAGAAGAAAATGTCAGTTTGGGTTCAGAACGCTTTTCTGGCCACGAGACTGAGGCAGGGACGGGAGTATGTTGTAGAAAACGACAGTGTCTGTCCTGTGGACTTCAGATCCACTGGTATTATAGAAGTCAGTAAGAAGTGGGGTGACGGTCTACAGCAGTTCATTGAGATCAAACACCAAGTCAAACTGAGCACAATTTCAACAGTGACCAACTACATCTCCAACATTTCCCTTTTTGAAAAGTACCATGGGAAAATATATGGAACTACAGGGACACTTGGAAGTGACTCAGACATGCTGTTTTTGCAAGAACTGTATCCAAATCTTTCAACCTGCAAAATACCAACTTTCAACAGGAAGAAATTATTTGAAGTCAAAGGAACTTTGAGGACTTCAGCTGAAGAGTGGAAATCTGAAATAAAAGATGTGGTAATGGGTCAAATCTCCCCAAATTCATACAGAGAGGGAAGAGCAGCCTTGGTGATCTGTGAAACTATCAACAAAGCTCAAGAGCTGCACAAAGAGCTGGAAAAAAGTGTCCCAGGTCAGACCATCCTCTACATCCGCAGTGACCAGGACAGTTTGAGTAAAATAGATAAGGTGCTGAATCCTGGTGATGTGATTGTTGCCACAAACCTTGCCGGGCGTGGCACAGATATAAAAGTCTCAGAAGAGGTGAACAAAAATGGGGGATTATTTGTGATCCTCTCCTTCCTTTCTGAGAATTCAAGAGTTGAACTGCAGGCATTTGGCCGAACTGCTCGCAAAGGTAAACCTGGATCTGCACAGGTTATTATGACCACTGATCACCTGCAGGAGTCCTTCAAGACAGTGTCTTCCCTGGAGGAAGCAAAGGAAACAAGAGATAGACTTGCAGCTGAGAGGATTAAAGACATAATGAACGATGTCACTGAGATGAAACTGAGGGAGGACCTGTTTTCAGATTACTGCAAGACCCTTGACGATATTTACAGGAAAACAGAAGGAGAAGAAGAAAGAGCTGTAGTTTCCATCATGAATGAGTTCTGGGGGATTTGGTTGCAAACTAAATCAGAAGATATTGACCTGCTGAAAAGAGACGAACTGCAAGAGAGTTTAAAAAATGATTTGTCTGGAGCAAGAAGTCAGTGTCAAAGTCAGACTTCACCGTGCTCTAGTATTTACCACTACATCAAGTTTGGGAATATTGCAGTGGATGGAAAAGGATTGGATGGAAAAGGATTGGATGTCGGTGCAAGGCTTTTTGAAAAAGCTATGACACAAGATGAACGTTGGGCAGCCATAGCTTTTTACAGTCATGCATACTGCACTATAATGCAGCAGCAGCCGAAGGCAGATTACCTCACTAAGGCCAGAGATGATCTCAGGAAAGCACAAGAGTCTGTGAAGTTCCTCAGTGAGGAATGCATGGTCTGCCTGCAGATTATAAAAATGTCCTCTGCTCAATCAACCAACAGTCAACTCAACACAACCAGCCTTGAAAAACAGTTTTTAAACAAGTGTCAAATGTTAAAGTACTTTGATGACAACATCAGCGAAGCCATCAAAAAGCTGGAGGAGATAAAAGACAAAGGGAAGAAAGCAATAGCCAAAAAATCACCCATGATCTCCTTGGTGTCAACAGCTGAAGAAGATCTCCAAGCAGAGGCTGATAATCTGTACAGTCAAGGTCTGAAGTACGTCTTTTCTGTGAAAGAGGAACCTTGTTTCCCATGGGGAGCTCTGGCAGTGTTCTGTCTTGGACTTCTGCAGGTGATGGGAGGGGCACTGCTCACTGTATTTACATGTGGAGCATTTGCACAAGTTGGAATGGGGCTGATCAGTGAGGGAATATCAGACTGCATCCAGGGCATCGAGTCCATGGTGACAGGAGAATTCAGCTGGAAATCATGGGCAATTGAAAAAGCTGTTTCTATTGGTGTTTCTCTGTTTTCGTTTGGTGTTGGAAAGTTGATTGCAAAGGGCTTCAAAGCCTGTAAAAATGCAATTAAAGGATTTGTCAGAGAACTGAAGTCAATGCCAAAGTTTGTCTGCAGACAGGCTAACAATGCCTTTAGTACTGTTGCAAAGACAAATCTTAAAAATGCAGTGAAGTACACAGTCAAGAAAACTGCAGAACAACTCATTATGTATGGAGTGGGGAAGGCAGAAGAGGAAATACTGCAACAAATACTAAACACCATTAAGGATAAAGTAAAAAAGGAAATTGTAAAGGATGTGAGATCCAACATGGAAAAAGAGACACTGGCTGCTTTAGTGGACTCCATTATTCTCTCCCGGCTGGAGGATAAAGAACAACTTTCTGATCTCATAAAGGACGAGGAAAGACGGGGACAACTTCTCTCTGTTTTCACTAATTTAAGCAACACTGCATTACAGCCTTTCTACGCAGACCTTGGTTGGCAGCACAAACTCAACTCATCCATCTCCACAGTGATTGACAGCATTAAATCAGATGTCACAAGTGATCAAAAGTGGACACGTGCATTTCTGACAGCCATCAAAGTCCCTCATATGGCAGCACTGGCAGCAGACGCCACCAAAACAGTTCTGACCCTCTCAAAAGAGTTTTTTTCAAACCTTCACAAAGAGCTCAATCAATTTAAAAAAGAAAAATGTTTCTCAGACAAAGTGAAGCAACATGATCTTTCTGAATCAGACACTGAGATGTTGACAAACTTTAAGCAGGATTTAGCTGACACCATCAGTGCTTTATTAGCTGATGCTATGGTACAAGTGTTCCACCAGAAATTCAGCATTCACATTGTTTCTTATGTCCAAGGCAAAGTAAATGGTCACATATGCAGCTCCACAAGAACTCTCTTGAATACAGGACGAACTGAGGAAAAACTCAGAGCTGGACAAAACACCAACTACATTGGAAACATGGTAGGAGATCTGACATCAAAAGACAAACCTCCAGGTAAACAGGCATTATCACATGCTGAAAAGATCAGGGACCCTACAACAGCAGCTACTATTCTAGATGTCAGAGTCCTGTCAGAAACCACTGGCACTAAGGTTGTCATCCTAACAGAGGGAGGTGATGGCAAACTCCAAAAAATGCAGGAAATGAACCCTGGCACTAAACCTGCCAGTCAAACTGTGACACTGATCTACAGGCCAAAGAGTTCCCAATACCCTGATGGCCATTATGATGTGCAGATCAATAATACGATTGTGCCTGTAGTGAATCAAGGCAAGAGCTGCCTGTTTCATGCTTTAGCACGAGGTATGAAACCAGAGGCCAGTGAAGAAGAGATCACCTTGGAGGCTGGCCGCCTCAGATCTGTGGAGGCTGACGCTCTCCAAAAACATTCAGGCCAATGGGAGAAGTTTGTCGAGCGCAAACTGTGGACAGAGACAATTAGAGGAGGGGACTGGTACATGGCAGAGGGAGCTGGAAAGAGAAAAAAAAGGACAGGAGAAAGCAAAGAGCTGCTGGAGATCAAGGTTGGAAAAGGTCAACCATATGAAGATGCAATTAAAGATAGAAATGACAATCCTGGTCTTGGACAGTTCATCCATGCAGATCATCAACCACCAGTGAGTTGTATATTGAAAGCTAGAGAACTGAACCAGAACAGCAAATTGGCTGAAGCCTTTCTTGAAGTGGGAACAGGCACAAGCCCTCTGGATACCCATCTGATTGATAAGGTGGAAAAATACCATGGCTGTCTCCTTCCAACTGTTAATGTGCCAGCAGAAGTACATCGTGAGTTTCCAAGTACAAAATCAGGAACATTCAGGGACCTACTGGCTGAAACAATAAGCAAGGATGATGTGGTGGGTGCCTTCAAACTGACCATTTTAGGTTCATTGCCCAGATGCAAGTTGAGTGATGGAAACAACTTTAAAACTTTTCAGAACAGTGAGATGAGTAAAACCAGGCTTGACGTTTTTGAACGAAGTTTTCAACAACATTCTAAAGAAATGGTACAAACATGGTATGACCAGTTTGAAAACAAAGGCATCATGACAACGGCCCATGTCAACACCGTGACTGAATGGATCGACAACCAGGGCTACAAGGATCAAAACGATCCACACAGGAACCAGGTCTCCAATCTTCTTTAATGCAAAGGTAACGTCACATTTAATGTACAACTGCAGTGTCTGTAGTGGGACAATAGTTAATTATGTAATGAGTAGATGATGTCACATGTTCATGAGGAAGCTTCACATCCTATGTTTTAGTCATATTTATGGTGTGTAATGACTCTTGGCTGACCAGGTAGCTGCAGGGCTGTCAGCTGAACATGTGGCTGCTTCCCTGTCTGCACTGCACTAAATTCTAAAGGCTGGGTGCAGCTGTTTCTCCAGAGAGCGGGAGAAGTTAACAACACAACACAGACATCAAAATAGGAGACAACTTACACTGAACTGTCTGTGTCATGATTAGCAGTTGATCTGAATGAGAAATTAATCAATCTATGTTCTGTTCACAGGAAAGTCAAAGAAGAAGAGAGATCCACCTCCCTGATGTTCACATGGAGGGACTGATGGATGGATACACATGTTATGAGTTCACTATGTTAGATGAGAAAAACATGATTCAGAACTTAGTTATATCTTCTAGGGATGGAACGGTCAAAAACAACAACCACCTCCCCTCTGGTTTGTTTGTCTCAGTTTGGTGCGTATCTGAAGCCAACAGAAAACAAGTTGTTCCATTTAGCACAGAGGCTCAGGGTTCACTCTGAAGTGCAGCAGCAGGTCAGTAAAAAAGAACAAAACAAACCAGAAGCCAAAACTTCATCAACACCTGTTCAACCTGCAGAAACCTGAACATGTAGAAAGGGACATATTAATGTAAGAGAGCACAGAGCTGCTGCTTCGTCCCTCTGCAGGTCTCAACACATACATTCATACAGATCACACAGAAGCATCACTTTATCTTTACTTTAAACTATATGAAATAAACACAGACAGACTACAGTTCTACATTTATGTTAAAGACTTGATACACAGCATTTGAAGACTATATAACATTCAAACTTTACAGTGGATTATTAGCTAAATATCTGGATCTATATCTATACATCTTAGTCTGATGTATGGGATCTGTGGAGTGTAAACCAACAAAACTATGATACGAACCAAACTGTGGATGTTGTGATCTGTTCCACCCCTAACAACCCTTTCAACAGCCCATTGGATTATGACTGAGGGGCTTTTATTTTTCTTTTATGCATGAGAGTGTTAAACCTGTGGTAGTAGTGTCATTATGAACTGTTAGGTTCATCCTCTGATGAGCTGCATAATCTTTTCCTGTCATGTTTTTATATTCGTTAAAGAAGAGCGTTTTATTTTGTAATCCTGATTGGAACCTGAACTACTGGGGATCAGACCAACAACAACAAACTGAACTGGAGGTTTTGATCTTTTCTCTCATTAATGTTTCATTGTTAAACACAATGACATGTTTCTTCTGTGTTTGTTTGGTGTCATTTAATGTCAGCAGAAGCTCTGGGGGGAAAATGACATCCATTTTATTCTATGTGTTGTATTAAATCCTCATATAATCTACTTATAATAATCACTCATTTAGACTCAACCTGCTTTTGCTTTTAAAGAAAGTAGAGATCATTGCAAAAAAAAAAAGATTTTGTTGAATGATGTTTAGCTCTCATCTCATTTCTCATGTAGACAGTGTGAAGGATAAAGCTGCTGTTGATGTGATGTCATGTATCTAGCAGCAGGTCGACCCCAGACTCTGCATCAGTGAGCAGAAACTTGTTTCTAGATCTAATGACTCTCTTCATCATTAATCTATCTGCTGATTCTTAGTTTTACAGAACATCAGTGAAAACATGTCCATCACAGTCTTATAGAGTCCAAGGTGGTGTCCTCCCAACCAACAGAGACATAAATACTTTCTTTAAATTCAGCAAAATCATGTAATCGTCTCTTTGCAGTATGTTTTGTCATGAAGTATTTTAGTTGAAGCTTTGTGAATCAACAATAAACTGGTTATTGACCTTAAAATAGTGAGTCAGTGTTGATCAGTGGGTTTTTGACTCGGAGTGGGCGACAAAAAACACAATGATGATTGGAGCTGCGTTCACCTGCTGACGTCACCGTTACAGCAGAAACACACACTGATGTGTTTTCCTGCTTTTTCACCAGTTTGGAAACAGAAGAGTCAAAAGACCAACGTCCAGCAGCTGCTGCACTTTAATCCAACAACAACAAGAGCTGCACTGACAACATGATGACAAGGAGCTGGTTTCCATGGTTTCAACAGATGAAACCAATGAAACACAAGCTCACACAGTGTTGTACAGAAATATATACATATAGCATCATATTGTACATGTCATATACACAGTGAGGTTCATGTCTGAACTGAACTCATTGTTTTTTGACCTAAACATCAGAGCAGCCGCTAAAACACAAAGTGAACTAAACAAACATGTTGGACATTTACAGAGTCTGATGAGAAACGTGTCCATGTTCAGACTGAACACGACCAACACTGGAACAAACATCCACTCAGTTCTCTCAGTGAAAACCATCAGTGTTGAGCTGCCACATCTTCAACTACACAATAAAACACACACTGACACACGTTTCACTCAAAGGTCAAAGGTCAAGGAGTTACTGCTGTCCTGTCGCTGGGACTCCGTTTTAACGTCACCTCTTGGTTTCAAGTTTTATTTTGAAAGGGGGAAACATGATGAGTCCAAATCTACGACAAGGTGCTGAACTTCGGCCCAACGGCGGTCCGACTCCGGCTGACTGACGGCTGACTGACGGCTGACTGACGGCTGACTGTGGGCGTGTCCTGAGGCCTCGCCGTCACCAACAGAAACATGAACAAACAGAAAAGTGAATTCTGAAACTTCTTCCTTCATGAAGCTCATTTACTGGACGGACTTCCTGTCGACTTGTCAAAATAAAAGAAACTTCACATGATGTCATGTTTGTGATGAGAACATCTGCACAGCTGATGTTCCACCATGAAGAAAACAGGCTCTGAGGCCTGTGATTGGTCCAGGTTTGACGGTGGGACATGGGTCACCACCGTCACCGCCTCGACGACGTTATGAGGTCGGCGTCATGGCAACGGCACCAGGTAACAGCTGTCAGTCAGCTTTCGTCATGTAACAGAAATGAGATGAGCTCTGATAAAGACCAGGCGGAGCTCCTGCGGCGCCGTCAGAGCCTCGAGTCCATCAACAGAAAATAATGAACAATAATAAAACACTTACTGATTATTTTTTAAAAGCACAATAGTCAAAGTTTCATGTTTCCAGCTTCAGTTGTTTTTCTTTCTTTGGCTTTGATGGTGGAGTGAGACAAGTTCAACAAGCCAAAGATGGAAAAGTCAGAGATGTCAAATGATTCGTTAGAAACTTAATCACAGTAATATTTGATCTGTGGAGGAACGAGCTGCAGCTTAAACACTGACTTCAGTCGTAGTGTAGCTTTATTTTGAAATATTTTCACCACTTCATCTGGAGTCAAACAGACCTTTACTTTGGAGGTACAACAACAACAGCATTTCAAAATAAAGCAACACATGAACTGGTGTTTGCGTCCTCAGCTGCTCACCCTCCTTCATCTCTGGCTCTGTCATGGCACTGATCCTGCAGCACAAACACTTCAACGTGTCAGCTGTATAAAAAAAAGTAGAAAAAATAATAAAATCATAATAAAACAGTGGGGGAGGGGACGTGGCAGTTTTAGCTACATCACTTGATTTTCCACCTGTTGGAGCTGATCATGTGACGGTGTCTCTACATGTCTACATGATGCACTAACACTAACTAAATCTCGCGGACTGACTCAAATAAAAACACTACAGACACTGGAATGGACAGGAAGCTCAGGACCGGAGCGGACCGGTCCAGAGTGGACCCCCCCACCGGTCCTTCAGTATCCCAGGTCCAGCTGGATTTTGTGCTCAAAGATGGCAATGAGCAGCATGATGCAGAAGCCAAGCAGGATGCCGGCGTTCTGCAGCAGGAAGAAGCCCCAGTGGCTGAAGCCGTGGTCCCCGGCGTCGTTATGTAACATCTCAGGCACCTGAACGGACGGAGGGAGGACACACAACAGAGACAGGTGAGGGGTGGACAAGGCGAGGCCGGGGGGGGGGGGGCTGAGAGGCAGTTACAACATCATTAACATGATGGTTATTGATTCAGCTGGAAGTGATCGATCAGTCGTCAGCAGCTCTGTGGTCAGATGGACCTCAGTTCAACTCCACTGTTTTGGTTGAACTGGTAGGAGCAGCAGAGCAGAGCGGCCACCAGAGGGCAACACCACACAGCTGCAGGACAGGGCAGCTGCTGGTGATGCCTCTGCAGTGTGTGTGTGTGTGTGTGTGTGTGTGTGTGTGTGTGAAGAGGCCACCTGTTGCTGATGGCTGCTGCTCTCAGGTTCACCACCTGTCCAGTCGACAGCAGCTGCAGCTGACGGACCATGTTCCTCTCAGGAACGATGAGTCACCCCAGACACATCAGGCTCCGCCCACAATAACAGCTCCTCTGAGTTTGACTCTCTTCACTACCCATAATTCCTTAGTGAGTAACTGTGTGTGTAGGTGAACAGGACCATGTGGGTTCAGGTCAGTGAAGCCTCAACGGAGGAGCAACTCATTAGAGTTTGGCAGTCAGAGGTTAAAGGTCAATGAGACCTGACTCATGTTGACAGGCTGACTGTGTGTGTGTGTGTGTGTGATGTCGACTCACCATGTCCACCAGGGCCACATACATGAAGAGCCCGGCTGTGAGGGCGAATATCCACGTGGAGATGTTGTCGGCGTAGTGTCCGATCAGGATGCCCGTCGCCATGCCCAGGTACGCCATCATGGCCGACAGCACGTTGTAGAGGATGGCCTGACGCACCGTCATGCCCGCCTTCAGCAGCACCGCAAAGTCACCTGGGAAAAAGGAGGACGCCTCGTCAACATCCACCAGTACACGTGACCTTCAACAGGAAGTAAACAGCAGCGGTGACAGCGCAGGTCTCACCCAGCTCATGAGGCAGCTCGTGGCAGAAAACAGCCACCGACGTGCTGAGGCCGCTGGACAGACCCTCAGTGAAGGCGGCTCCTGCAGGAGCAGAGAGGAGGAGCTCAGACACACCACACGGAAAACTACAGCTTCTGTGTGTCAGTCAGAAAACTACAGTGTCGCTCGCACACGACGAGACGACAGCATCGATCAGGCATCAATACATATCACTGTTATTAAGACACGCCTTTATTTTGAAATTCTCCTGGCAGAGACGTGTGTGAAGCTCAGGACAAACGTCTAATAATGTTTAGTTTGACCAATCGTGTTATTGATTGGACTTTGGTTAGACAGATTGTTACGTCTCTGCTGTGATTGGTTAGAAGCGGCACGGCCGCTGACTCACGGTCCCGCCCACTCACCAATGGCGAGGCCGTCGCTGAAGTTGTGCAGGCCGTCGCCCATGATGACCATCCAGGCGAGCGTGGCGATGCCGGCCTGCTGGAAGTGCTGCTCTGAGTAGGAGTGGGAGTGGCTGTGAGGGTGGTGGTTCTGTGAGTGGTGGTGATGGAGGATGTGGTGGTAGTCATGGTGATGGTGGTGCATGCTGTCGGCCTGGCCCACTGTGTCATGGAAGTGGGAGTGGCACTTGTTCTCGCAGTCCTCGGCGGTGTAGGCGGCGGCGCCCGTCGCTCGGCTGTA
Organism: Caranx ignobilis; assembly: GCA_021432705.1. NCBI lineage: Eukaryota > Metazoa > Chordata > Actinopteri > Carangiformes > Carangidae > Caranx > Caranx ignobilis. The sequence goes on along the minus strand of JAFHLA010000032.1, from coordinate 290,276 downwards.
GCCCTGCGGCGACACCACCGACACCTGCGGCGCCAGCATCACCTGCTCCTCCTCCGCCACGCCGCTGCCATGCAGGCCGCCCGAGTGGTCCCCGAACGCACCGGCGCCGTTCGTCTCCACGTCTGGAGGAAGACAAATCATTTGTTGTTGTTACGGCTCATAACTGATACTGATCAATACTCGGCCCGGTGCTTCCCGCTCTCACCCTCCGCCGGCTTCAGGTCCGTCTCGTCCAGCGCCGGCTGCTTCTCTGGGTCCGCTTTGTCGTTCTGGTCCCATTTCTTCTGGATCTGTTCAGACGACACACAAACGCCTCGTTTTAACGGTCGGGGCAGAATCAGCTTTTACTCACCGTGGACCTTGATGATTTTACCCTGGTTTGTTTCATCTCTTCTTTTCAGTCCGTCTTGTTTTTACAGTCACACGTCTTTATTCTGCTCTTTTCTATGGAAAACACTTTAACTCCATTTTGTGTTGTGTAAATAAAGTTATTTCAATTCTCATTATGGCTTTAACTGTTTGCTCACTGTTCACTACAACGTTGTGTGTGTCAGCAGTGCAGGCTGTGGAGATGCGCTGCCTGAACTGTGACTCGGTCTCTGACCTTCTGCTTCTTGTCCTTGTACATCTTTCCCAGCGTCAGGAAGTGCTCGATGAGGAACATGAAGTAGACTCCGCCCAGCGCCGTCAGACCTTTCCACACAGCGTCCAGGTTTTCCTCCTGCTCGTCGTGGCCGTGGTGTCCGTCCAGATTCTCGTGGTGGTGATGGTGGCCGCTCTGAGACTGAAGCATCGGCAGGGACGAACCACAGAAACACTGTCAGCATGGAGCTGCACACAGGGTGTGTGTGTGTGTGTGTGTGCACCACATCTTATTGGCTCAGAGAGAAGTTCAGTAGGAAACAGAGATCATGGAGCATGGACCAATGTCTCAATCAGAAACAGAGCTGGTGAGTGTACGAGAGGACTTTTAATTTGAAATCTGTCTTCAACTCTGCAACCAGGAGGAGTGACGGAGCGTGCGGCGTGGACTCACGTGGGGGATGAGGTGGAGGAAGGCGTCTCCGCTCAGCGTGCCGACAGCCAGCGCCACCAGGAAGCTGAGGAGGAACTTGAAGAACACTCTGTTCATGAGCGGGATGAGGACGACTCCGAGGAGCGACAGCAGGCTGATGATGGTGATGGAGACGAAGCCGCCGACCCAGGCTGTGACACACACACACACACACACACACACACACACACACACACACACACACACGTTAACTGCTCTGAGCCTCCTTCAGGTGAGGTTACATCACATGGACAAAAAGTCTCCTCTCAGATTTTTCACCTGTTGCGATGTTCTTGCCGCTCTCTCCACCTGTGCGCTCGTGGTCCGAGTGGTTATGGTCACCATGGTGACCGTGGGTGTGTGTATGATGTTTATGGTCTAGGAAAAAAAAAAAAAAATCAATGAAGAATGAAGCCATTTAGAAATCAGATCACACCTGAGGAGCAGTGGCAGGGTGTGGCACAGCTGCTCCAACAGGTAGAACCAGACTGACGGACGGTTCCTGAACACACCAGGTCACCAGGTCGTCGTCATCATCATCATCATCACCATCAGGTCAGACCTGAAATCTGATCCAGGGATCTGATTCGCTCTCCTGTCTCCCTCCTGAGCTCAGTGGCTGCTGCAGGTGAGTGGCGGTGTGTTCAGTGTCGGCTCTGGAAAAGTCACTGCTGATAAACACCTGTGTCGTCTCAGCAGACGACACAGGTGTTTATCAGAGCGACAACATGTTGTGTTCCTGTTAGAGACTAAACCAGAGGAACGTGACCTCGCTGCTGCGCCACGCTCTGATGCATTGTGGGAAAAAGGTCAAATCAGGTTCTTTTTGTCTTTTTCAGCTTGATGCTCCGTGTCAGAGCGGCAGCCATGTTTTCAATCCTCGTCATTCATTCAAAGATGAACTGATGAACTAGATTTTGGTGTCTAAAGGTCAAAGGTCAGTGTGAAGAGGATTTAACAGTCATGTGACCTGGGAGTAGTCTGAGCAGCGGAGGTCATGTTTGTTTTTGTTTTTTAAACTGTTTTTCATCTTCTCTAATAATCAATAATCATTAAGTCTATGACAGAAACACAGAGAGAACGGATCAATCAGATCATGAACGAACACGTGCACGCTCTCCCACCTCTGTCCTCTCCGTGCATGACACACGCTCCCACATCGATCTGGTTGAGGAGGGCGGGGCAAAGGAGGCCGAAGTCCGTGAGGGTCACGCCCACTTCCTGAGACATCCCATGAGAGGAGAGGATGCTGGAGGCGTTCAGACACTGAAGGCAACACACACAGAGGAGGACACTTGAACGCACCGCAGCACAGTGACCAGGACAAACGTGACTCATGTGAATCTATGATTGATTGATTGATTAATGATTGGGTTGACTTAAAAGTTAATGTCGTACCTCCACACCCTCCAGGCTGATGTTCAGACTGCTGTGGGCGTGGTCATGGGTGTGGTCATGGTCATGGTCGTTGGTATAGTCATGGTCATGGTCGTTGGTATGGTCATGGGTGTGGTCATGGTCATGGTCATGGTCATGGTCGTTGGTATGGTCATGGGTGTGGTCATGGTCATGGTCATGGTCATGGTCGTTGGTATAGTCATGGTCATGGGTGTGGTCATGGTCATGGTCATGGGTGTGGTCATGGTCATGGTCGTGGGTGTGGTCATGGTCATGGTCATGGTCATGGGTGTGGTCATGGTCATGGTTGTGGGTGTGGTCATGGTCATGGTCATGGTCATGGGTGTGGTCATGGGTGTGGTCATGGTCGTGGTCACCCCCTGGGCTGACTGCAGTTGCAGCAGTTGGCTCCGCCCCTGCAGCACCGAGCTGCTCCGAGCCGTCGTCATCTCTTGTGCGAGCTTCACCAGGGTTCACCAGCAGCTGAGTGCTGTACACAGGTGTAGTCACCACCTGAACCGCTGCCGCCACCGCCGCCGCTGTCTTCTTGTCGTACAGGTTGTGGCGGTCCTCCTGTTTCTCCGTCTTCTTCCCCGGCGCGGCGTCTTGACTCTCTCCGGTCTTTGGGAACTTCCTGGGCTGCGTGGCTTCAGCATGGATGTGTTTCTGGTGACGAGAGCTGCTGTTGTCGTGGTGATGGTGGTGGCCTTCATGGTGGTGGTGGTGGTGATGGTGGTCGTGATGATCATGGTGACCCGGCTGCTCGCGGTGCTGCACCGTCACTCTCCTGATGCGCTCCAGTCCCACGCTCTGCAGGAGGCGCTTTAACCCGGCCAGAGAGATGGTGCCATTCTCTCCATACCTGAGGGACCAACACGTCACAGCTCACACAGGGACTGCTAACGGCTAACTGCTAACGACTAACGGCTAACAGCTAACAGCTCCTTTGAACCTTTGTATGCTTCCGACTCTGTAGCACCAATCAGACACTGACACTCTTTTGGCTCCTCTCAGGCTGCAACTCTGGAGAACATTTTATTTTGAAAATCTCAGGAGTGTGATGTCATCTGGACGGGACAAACCCAGACATTTGAGCTTTTTTCTTGCGAAGCACTTTGTGACTTTGTTTTTATAAACCTCGAGGGCTCCATCAGGGCGGAAACTGAAGCTCATTCGTTTCTACAGACTGATTCCAACTATGGGTCAAAGGTCACTTTAACAGAGCGTGTGTTAATCATGTGTCAATAAAAAGTCACGTGTCATTAAAAGGAAGTGTGACATCTCAGATTATTTACCAGGCATCTTAACAACCTGCTGTCACATCACATGACCTTGACTTGTGTGTCTGTGGAGCTCACCTGTTGAACAGCGCCTCCAGGTGTTGTCTCTGGCTCTGCTCCGCCCTCTGCGCGTCCACCACGGCCGACAGGAAACGCACCGGGCCGCTGGTGGTGGCGGACGGGCTGCAGTCCGGACTGACCGAGAAGTCGGCGCCGGACAAACCCACGGCGAGGAGCAACGTGACGGCCAGGACGGCTCGACTCTTGTCCTCTTTCATCGTCTGTGGAGGAGAAATAAACAAAGGTCTTTGAACGCAACGCGGCGATGACGCCACCAGAGGTTTGAGGAAACTTGTGACAGTTACACAACGGGCTGGTTTCACAGGTTTCACAGTGATTCAGCGGCGAGCTGCGGTCAGCGGCCATGTTCCTCACTCTGGCCTTTCTACAAATTCCTTTGGATTATCTCAATCTGCACTGCTCACGTTATTACTTCATGTGGAGCAGAAACTGATCCGGACTCACAGGATTATCTCTCCTCACAACGCAGACTTTACAAACTTAACGAAGCAGCAGGCGCTCAGACTGACGACGCTGCAGCTGAGCTTCTGTTTTCTCCTGCAGTCTGTTGACGAAGCAGCTGATTCAACGACGCTGTCTTTAAACTTCTTCTTCAGAGGGAAGTAAAACCCACGCTGACAAAGAGCTGAGGGCATTTTGACATTTTTGGCTGATATGAAAAACAAAATGATAAACAATGTAAGAAGAAGGTTTTATGTTTCATGTTCATTAGGACTGAGAATAAAAATCTAACTTTCATGATGTGATGTTTGTTGCAGCCTCCGTCACTTCAACACTGACCTTCCCCTGACACTGTGATTCAATGTGCAGCACCTGCTGATATTCATCATATGATTTTACAACTTACAGCAACAATTAACTCTCAGTTGCAATGAGCAGCTGAGATTTCACTTGGAAACACATGTTACTTCACTGGTTTTATTCCACCTGCTCATCATCTGCCGGTGCAGAGGGAGGAGGAGGAGGAGGAGGTGAATCACCTGGGGTCAGAGGTGACCACATGTCTGACATGTCCTCATCACAGTGACTTCACCCTGATGTTCCCACACGGTGGAAAACACCGTTACTCAACATGTGTTGGTTAGTCAGTGCTGAATGGCTGAGGGGGCTGCAGACAGACAGATTTCCGGCTAATTCCGGCTGTGGATTGAAACAATAAAACGACATTTAGTCGTTAATTAGCTTATGGTTGTAATCCGCGCTATTGTTTTCACAGCAGACGATTAAAACACGATTTAACGGCCGCTTTCTTTGTTGGAGCTTGTACCGAATTGGATAAAAATAAAGAAACGGCCACTAACACATCACCCGGGTTATTATGGGATGTTAACTGTGCCCCGGGATGGACGGTGGTGTTTAAATTGTGTGTTTTCTCTATGGGGTTTCGGCGACAGACAGGCTAGCATCACGGCGGCCGACGGCTCGTCCTCCGGCCGCGACAGTGAGTGATGTTCGGTGTGAAACACTCGGTAAAATAAGATAAAAAAGGCGGTAGTTCAAGATGAGCCCCCTCACCGCTGCTGTTTGTAATGGTTGGTTAGCTAGCTGCGTTAGCTAACGTGCTAGCCGCGGTTTTTCGGTTACGTTTCTCGAAGGATGCTGACAGATGGCACGAGCCGGGCGGCCTCGGCCCAGGCCCGGGCCTCCTCCTCCTCCTGCCGGGGCTCGGTCTATGTCTGGTAACGACACGGAGCCATAAAACCATTAAAACATAAAAGTTGTGCTCCCGTAGTCCGGGCATCCACGCGTGTCCGCCTCTGCCCCGCTCGGCTCGCACACACACCGGAGGTAAACAGTAACACGTTGGGGTTTGCGCTCCGCACCAGCCCGGTGCCGTGTGCACAAAGACGGTTAAACCCGGAAACTGAATGCTGCCGCCACAGCCACCGACACCGCCGCGCCGTGTGGAACGGAGCGGGGCGGACACAAAACGACACCGGGATAAAACCCATAACGTACCAGGGTCGACTTACTGTGGCTGAACTGCTGTGTTTGATACCCCTCCGGTTGATATGTGACCGTTTTACACACGGTACCGCTCGGTCTTCGTCTGATAATGAAGGATGCTGGATGGATGGTCTGTGGCGCCTTCATGGGCTGTCGGAAATCTGATGATCACTCCGGAAGGAGGAGAGCAGACAGTAAGGAGGGGGGCCTGTCTGTGCCTGAGCTGAGTCTGCATGTTAAAAACAAACAAACACAACAACAACCACGTATTAATCCAATTAAAAACAAAAGAATTAACAGCTTTTAAGTAAACACAAGTTAAACTACCCCTTTTTTTCCAAAGCCATTTGTTTCCTGTATTGACCTTCAGACAGAAATGACTCAATGAGCCACTTTATATTCATCACTTTTTTTTTCTGTTCAAGTTAAGACTTAAATCATTATTTATTACAAACACACACAAAGATTGTACTTCAAACCTCATGTTTTTTTAATTTATATCTTACTTTATGAATAAAAGTTAGTTTGGGTTAGTTAATTCAAAACAACAGTGTTCAGTGCCCAGGCAGATGAAATCTATATATTTAATACTTAAACACAGACAATTCTACAACATCCAGGAGACTTCTCACTGAGGCCTCCACAGCAAGGGAGGATATTCCAAGTCGCCCTTGAACGCCTCTCAGGAGGACTTGAGCAGATGCTGTGCTGGAGGATGGCAGGCCAGATACATGTGACTGGGCTTTGGTAGCATGTGACAGTGCAGGTCTGTGTGAAGGCAGAGAGAGCCTGAGGAGATTAGAGTTTGACAAAGATCAGTAATAATGGGCCGAGTCGCTGCTTCTCACCGTTAAACTGTGGCTCACTAACACTAAGGTGTCATCGCTCTTGACCTCTGACCTCTGAAAAACTCAGGTCAGTGAGTGTTGTTGTAAATGTGATTTCACTCCATGATGCAGAAGTAAAAACTGTTTCACCTGGTTTTGCAGTGACTCGGTGCAGAATCCTGTGGCAGCACTGAGAAAAACCGAGTGTGTGCTGAAGCTGTTGAACGTCCCACCGTGGAGACATGAACCTCCCCCCACCCCAGCACCCACCACCCACTACCCTGCTGCTGCAGAAACCGAACACACCCTCAGAACAAACAGAGCTCAGGTCTCTGTTTGTGTTTTCATTTGGGTGTGAAGGCGCAGACACACACTGTGTGTTGCTCTTTCAGGTGTTTACCTGGACTCATGTAGAGACGGACTCACTGAAAACCATGAATAAGAGTCAGTGACACAGTGATAAAGGCTGTGAGTTCACACTGGAGACTAAACCAAACCACAACACAGCTGCTCACTGGGAGTTGGTTAGTTAGTTAATCTCTTCCTCACTCATTACAGCAGAGACTCACTGACAAGGGAACAGAGTGAAGGAGAATCAGGAAACATTAACACAGTAACACGTGTGTGTGTGTGTGTGTGTGTGTGTGTGTGCGCAGATGTGTGAGATGAAGGGTGTGTGTCACCCATCCCATAAGAACAATATTGTTTGTAAGTTGAGCTGCGTTCAAAGACCTGAAACTGTTTGAGGACTGCTCAGATTTAGGTCCACTGAGAGCTCTCACACACACACACACACACACACACACACTCTCTCACACACACACACACACACACACACTCTCTCACACACACACTCTCTCACACACACACTCTCTCACACACACACTCTCTCACACACACACACACACACAGTGGACACCATGTTGATTTTGGACAGATATCTTTCTTTTTCTGTTGACGTTTCTCCTCGTTTCTTCATTTTCCACCTCACATTGAAAGTAAAGAGAGTGAATCCACGTCACGTACCGAAGCAGAGGAGCAGATCCAAACTCCTGCTTCAAGAAGTTCATGACTCATCATATTTATTTATTTAATATCAAAATTCAAAGACAACTTTATTGTCCACACTGTGACACGTACAAGTTACTTTTCAGTAAGTTCTTCAGTAAGTACTTTTCAGTCTCTGCAGTAAAGACATGAAGTGAAGATGAAGATTGTGCTGAGCTCTTCTGGTGTTTGGTAAATACACTGTGGGGAAACGTCCAGGAGGGGGCGCCCTTTCACAATAAAAGCCCCGCTTGGCTGCATCCTCACCTGATCCTGAGGCCAGTATTGTATCTGAGTAAAAGTACTTAGTTACTTTTGATCTTCTCAAAGCTGCTTGTTGATGAGAGAGGAGCTGTAGTGATTCACAGTGTGTGTGTGTGTGTGTGTGTGTGTGTGTGTGCGCTCTGCTCCTTTATGATTATTTCATGTATCATGAACGTCGTGTGTCTTTAATCTACAGACAGAGACTCTCTGTAATGAAGTCGTTTTCATCTTTCAGCTTCTAAACTGAGGCAGATCGACCCACTTACTGTCGACACACACACACACACACACACACACACACGGTTGCATCGACTCAGGCAGAGGGTTTGACTGTGTGTCAGAGAGTTTCATCAACTCTCTGTTTTTTAAAGCCGTTCAATCTGACGGATGTGATGAAAGTTTGATGACAGGAAGTGATGAAACTGATGAAACTGTCTCATTTTAAAGGCGGCGCCGTCCATCACAGAGACATCACACGGCTCAGCGCTCGTCTGTGATCTGCTTAAGACACGACGACACTAAACGTGAACACGGCTCCGCGCTAACCGTGATCAAAGTGATGAGGATCCGCTGACCCACAGCACCTGAACACATCACATCACAGGACCTGGACTGGTTTCTGCTGCAGCTTTAAACCAACTCTCTGTAACTGTTTCATCTGATTGGCTGTAACAGGCAGAGCGTCTCCTGTCATGGAGACAGCGCCCCCTGCTGACCTGCTGCTGTTATCTCACTTTAACACCTGTGGCCTCTAGTTAGCTCACTGTGGGCTGTGTGAGGTCACCGTGACTCTTGACCTTTGACCTCCAGAATCAAATCAGTTTGTCCTTGAGTGGAGCTGACTCACTGAGATGCTGTGAAGGCCCAAATTGTGTTTTGTGAGGTCATCGTGACCTTTGACCTTTCACCAACAACATGTAATCAGTGTCAGATCTGAAGAGATATTTTGTCCATGAGCCTGAACGCATCATAACAAAGGAGAAACTTACACAAAACAGAACAAAACAACCTGAGACCAAAAACTTTGGTGGTGGTGGTGTTAACGGTGGTGGTGGTGGTGGGGGGGGTTCTTCTGGTGGGGGTTTGGATTGGGTGGGGGTGGGGGGCAGTGAAAATAAACAGCTTATACTACGGAGATTTTCCTTAAGCAGCTTCACCAGAAATCCACCTTCTGTTATTGACGTCCACTGTGGAGAAGATAAGAGCTGCATCTAATTTCCCTGGATTGAATGTGGGGGGGGGGGTTGGGGGCTGGTCTTGGCCCCACCCCCTCCAGACCTGGACAAACCACTGGGGTAGTTTTGTTACATAATATCTTCACTGTGGAATATATTTCATATGTATTGATGAAGCAGCGACTTAGATGATGTCACACCTGAATCAGCTGACCTCCAGGTGTGTCACTGACTCATCACTGCAGCTGTGTCTCCTGCTCCAGATGTGTCGGCTCGTTTCCCGCCACATTCATCATCTTCATCGTCGCACGAGTGACACAGCGCGTTTGTTTTTCTTCTGTTCTCCAGAAATTCTCTCAATATGTAAACGAGTCCGACGCTCAAACAATTATTCAACTCAGTGGTTCAGAGTGATGTGGTGAAATAAAGAGGGAGCGTGGTGCATTCACTTCCAGCTCCGCACACACAGCGTCAGAGCTCCAGTCACAGTTTCATAAAGAACAAAAAACAAAACTCTGATTAATGTGAAACCAGCTGAAGACGGCGTCAGATGAAATCTACATGAACTCAGTCGATATATGAATCAACATGTGCAGGTGTTTGGATGAATAAACAGCTCCTGTGCTCACATCAGAGTTTACGTCTGTTTCTGTTTCTGTTGAACCCAGATTTGGACTTAAACAGGAAGTGGGCGTGGCCTCTACAAAATAAAACACTGTTTCTAGATGAGAACATGAAGAACAACACCTGCAAATGAAGAATATTCAGATCTGATTCAGGTGGAATCTGTTTGTTTCAGCCAAACTCACCACTTCCTGTCTTGTTGTCTTGAGAGTTGCATGCTGGGTATTCTCTATAACGATCAGATAAAGTACAGATGGAGTCCTGTGCTGTGTGTCTGAGGTCACTGAGATCTTCATCAGAGGTCGGAGAGGAGCAGGACACAAGGAGGGGGACGACACGGTAAAGATTATAGATTATAGATTTTAGATGAATGCTGCTGATTAAAGTTCAGCTGCAGGTCGTTGGTCACTTCGTGATCATGTGTTATATCATCATCATCATGATGAACGCTGCGCTGTTTCCTGTCGGTCGGACAAACGGAGGTCACGCAGCAGCTGAGGACTCAGACGGTGACACAGCAGCTGCCAATATCGTTTAAGTGTGACGAACAGATTCCCATCAACCCCTGCGGTCGAGCTGACGGCGTGATGAGACTCAGACGTCCAGTGTTTCACTAATGTGACTCTGTTCAGTCAGGACGTGTCTCAGACAGTAAATGCAACACAACCAATCAGAAGCTCAGCTTGTTACCGATGAATCATGGTTGAGGAAGTTTCTATTCCACATGTTGTTGTACATTCAGAAACATATGAAGCGTCTCGTGCCGCTGTGAGTCAGGTTTTTATTTTAATTCAATTCTCTAAACTTTATTTATCCCTCAGGGCCAATTAGAGACAGCGGTGTCGACTCCTTATCACTGAGCTGCAGCTCTCGGTGTTCTCTGACTCTCTGATGCAGCTCTCCAACCGTGTTATTACCAGGCTGTATCTATTCCTCTGATCCATGATTACCACGTGGGAGACTTGTTTCTTATAGGTCAAGACTGAATTGACTTCATAACATGTTTGGGGGCCAAGGAGAAGGAGGAGACGGGGGAGGGGAGGGAGTCAAATCAATACAAGTTGCTTTGGTAAGCTCGCTCTCTGATCCGTGGCTCAGCTGAATCGATTGTCACCAGAAGGAGGATTCAGACGGAGGAGGTGGAGGTGGAGGGGGGAGGGGTGGGGTGTGGCGTGGTGGTGGGGGGGTGTATGACAGTCCAAAAACAACTGGCCGGTGCTGCTGTGAGAGCTCCATCGATACCGCTCATGCTGTATTGAAGGATTAAATCTGTGGGTCTCGAGCGGCTCCACTTCATTATTGGATCAACTGCCCGATCGAGCCCAAGAACCTGAATGATGATCAAGTGAAACAGCGAGTACTGCACAGCCGCCGAGGGGGGGGGGGGGCACAGGGGAGCAAGGGATGATGGGAAACAAGCCTGGACAGAGTTTGTGTGTTTGAAGATAAACAGCAGAGACGGACAGTGTTCAGAGACACAAACACTAAAACCTGTCAAACACCTGGAGACCACCTCCTCTCTCAGCTTCTCTTTAGAGATCCAGTAACAACAGGTCAGTGTCAGCCAATCAGAAGAGAGGAGGCTCTGAGCCTCTCTTCTGATTGGCTGACTGTTTTCTGACTGATTCAATAAAAACAGAGCAGATTTCAGAATAAAACACTCCTGCACATGTTGGATGGTGGGTCCAGGTGGTGGGCGGGGCTTTGGGTAATTGCTTTGTTGTGACATCACAAAGTCACAGGAAGTCCTGACGGCTGGTTTTAAGGCTCAGTTTCTGAAAACAGGCTGTGATAGAAACATCTGTTTATTTATTACTTTATCATTTATCATCATTAATAACAACTTTGGCTGAGGAACCAGATGAGGTTTTCACTTTTCACTTTCTCACACACAAACACAGTGTGAAGAAATGAAGGAGCTTCAATGAAGCTTGTTGACACCCTGTTGAGTCCAGGAAGCAGCTGCAGGTGTCACCTCACCTGCAGCTTCAGCATCAGTCAGTCTGTGAGGAGCCGGTGTTCGTACTTGATTAACGTCTAAACGTCGGCTGGTGATGTGAATCCACCCTCTGTTTGCTGCTCTCCATCTGTAATCAGCATCATTAAAGCCTGAATGTCACGCAGACGTTTGATTCGTTCATCATCACATCCTTTAATTCGACAACAGGATGAAATCAAAAGTAAAGCCACGAAGGCTCCTCCAGCGCCGAGCGTCCCTGTGACTCATCTTGATTTCATTTCTGAAATGAGATTCATTGACTATTGTGATGGGGACAGGTTGTATGGAGATGGAAATGTGGTTTCTTTCAAAAGGGTTCATGCTTTCAGCTTTCAATTAGCACGGCGGCTCGACGACAGATGGAGGAAAAAGTCATTTCCTTTTCAAGCTCTGATGTGAGTAAAAGGAGAACGAGGCCGAGGGCGAACGACTCCGACCTGACGCTGAATTATCAGTCTGTAAAATCCAGAGACGTGCTCGGCTCAGGCTGAGGCTCAGAGGGAAGTCAGCTGTTTGCAGGCTGGTTTCCTGCAGCTCCGCTCACTGTGGACTGAGTGACTCATTGACCTCTGACCTTTAAACCAGATGAATGTTGCCTCTGAAACATCTCAGTGACTACTGGACAGGTTGGTTGGTTTTCTCTGACTTTTTATGGCGCCACCATGAGGACACTTGAGGTTAAAAGTCTCAGTTGCACCTCTGCAGATCCAGGGTCAGGTTGTGGTGGCAGCAGGTGAAGCAGGACTGTCACAGACTAGCTTCTAGTTGTCTGCTAGCTGTCTTCCAGTTGTTTTCCAGCTCTCTGCTAGTCGTTTCCATGCTGTTTGCTAGCAGACAGATTTTTCATGCAAATCTGAGACAATAATGAAGTTGCTGGTTATTTGACGCAACATGAAATAAACCACTAGTCTTCTTTTGTTTATGAGTTAGCGTTGTCACAGGTATCAGTGTGCACTCACTGTAGCCTCTGACTTGTTACCTTAGCATCTTAATGAATGATTTAGCCTTCAACCATGATGCTAACGCTACTGATGGAGACTCTACACAGGCCCCTCCTCTTTGTCCAGTTTTAAATTAGCTGGGAGTTAGTGGGCGGAGTCAGATGCAACCAAGATTGCAATGGCGGAGCAGCTCACCTGAGGGTGATGTGTATTAGTTTCACTCCTTCAACAAATGTCTAAACTGTAAATATATGAAGATTGTTTTACTTCTCTCAGAGATTATGACTTTCTAAACTCTCTCCTGAGCCTGTGGGAGCCTGTCTTCACAGTCTCCGCCCACCTTCCTGTTTGTTTGTTCATCCTCTGTAATGTGGGGAAAATGTGAGTCCAGGTCAACGACCATGAGCCCCAGAGAGACGAGGCGGAGGAAGAGAGAATCTGAAGGACGTGAGAATGAATGAAGAGTTTCTCCTCATCGCTCACCGTCACTTTGTCTAAAGTGTCGTTTTAGAAAACGACACTTTCAGCTGCAGCATAAAACCTGATTCATGACGTGTCGCTCACACACTCTCACCACGCTGATGTTTTATGAATATACCCAGTTTATCGCCGTTTTATGGCGTCTTCCAGGAGAGGACGGGGTCAGCTTATTAAAACGTTATTGCAGTCATTAATTATGTAAAATCTTGCCCAGCCCACCCCCCTCCCCCCGCCACAGGAAGTCGACTCTACAGTTACTGTCCTCCACTGCAGCTCAATAAACGGCCGACAGCTCTGCAGGCTGAGGTGTCCTGTTACCACTGTCCACAGATACGCAGGGAATCAAACCCACAACCTCGGCACTATCACCTTCCCCCCCAAGGACGGACACAGCTGAACACACGCTGTGTCCGTCAGCTCGTCCATCCCAGAGACGCCTCGATGGGACGTCTTCAAATCCGTGGGACTCGTGGATGAAATGATGATGAAAGGTCAAAGGTCAAGGAGACGTGATCATCAGAAAGAATAATGTACAGATGATTTATATCAATATTCTGTCACATTTCGTTTGTTGTTTGCAGAGTTAATTTTCTCTAATAATCCAGATGACAGTGGTTTATTGTGAAGGGAACCATGGCGACGCCAACATCCCAGGTTTATTTGCTAAAGACTCTGAATGTCCACATTCAGGTCTTGTGTCCTCCTGAGGACGTGTCTCCAGGAGAACCTCCTCAGATTAAATGGCTCATTAAGACTTTTTTTTGAAGGGATGTGAGATGATTAGCGAAGGGTTAAACTCGACCCCCCCCCTCTGCTGCCCTGCAGGATGGTTTGGATTATCCACCACCCCCCCGCGTTATTAGCAGCAGAGTGGGTCGATGCCGCTGGTTGAAGAGCTCGTGCTACAGATGGTGCAGGAAATTAGAGTCCTCACGCTACAATCAGGATCAGAGCTAAACCCCCTCAGTGCCCCCCCCCCCCCCCCCCCCAGGTGGAGGTTCCTGATCATCCGGGTGGAGCCTACGTCACCTCCGCAGCCTCGTGCTCAGTGCAACACTTCACTGATTCTCTCTGCACAAACTCACTCTGGCCTTTCTAGTCATTTTTCCTGGAGGAGTCGATCTGAGTGTTTCCTGCTCTTGAATTATCTTTGGAGACGTCCTCGCAGCGCTGCCGCCACCGCCGCCGCCACCGCCACGAGACAACAGACTCCCAGTGTCTGCCAATCCACAACAAACACACTAAGCCAATTAGAGATAACTATCATGGAGCTTAATCGAATTAGTATCGCTGATTCGCCATCCTTCTCTTTTTCCATTTGGGCCCTAAGATCCACACAGCACCCAACCCCTCCCATTTACACTCCATTACAGCAGGCAGGCAGCCCACCCACAAAGCCCCTGTGTATGTGTGTGTGTGTGTGTGTCAGAGCCAGTGAAGAAACCCGAGGAATCTGAGTGTATGAATGTGTTTGAATAAAAGATGAAGTTACACAAAGGTTCAGTGTAATATGTAGATATACTGAAGGTCCACATGAGGTACATCCACCCAGCAGGTCATCAACATCAATATAACAGCTCAGTCACATTCAGAGGGTGAAGTCGATCAGGTAAAGTTCAAACTCAGCAGAACAGTGATTTAAGTGACTGTGAACGCAGCACGATTGTTGGTGTGAGAGTTGAACAAACTGCTGATCTACTGGGATTTTCACACACAATCATCTCCACAATTTAACAGCGACCGATCTGAAGAGGTCAGAGGTCAGAGGTCAGAGGACACGGGTCAAATTAGTTGGAGATGACTGAAAAACAACAGTAACTCTGATAATCACTGGTAACAACTGAGGTCTGCAGAGGAGAAGAACATCTCCGAACCACAACATGAGGAACCTGGAGGAAGGTACAGCAGCAGAAGAAGAAGAACCAGACTCAACCACACTTGACAGTAGAAGAAGGAAATCGTTGCCTCGACCTGGATCTTCTGATGCTACTTCCTGCAGGAGAGCGCTCCAGGTCACAAAGCATGACGATGAGTTCACTGGACTCCTCCTTTGACCTTTGGTGCAACAGGAGCTTCACATCATGGACCCTCAGCAGCTGAATGATGATCTCATATCAACATGAACCAGAACCTCTGAGGAACGTTTTCAGAACCTTGTTGAATCTCTGACACCAAGAATTAAGGTCCAGCCCAGAACCAGTCAGTCATGGACCTCCTGAAGTGACCAGTGAGTGTATATGTGTTTATGTACACACACATATGTACAAAATACATATGAAACCTATTGGAAATTGGCCCATACAGTCTCTGTATATACACATGTGTGTCTGTCTGTTTATGTTAATGAACATACGTCCATCTCATGGCATGAAGATGCTGACGTGTTGAGTTCTTGTTCATGATAACATGATAACTAACAGAACAGAACGTTTGTGCTCTCAACATTCATCCATGTTTCCTCCAGGAGCAGGTGAGCTGTAATTCTCTGTGGTGGGATTGAGACATATGGTGGGAGGAGTAATCTGACAGCGAGGGCCGGACGACCACCGAGCTTCACTTTAAACCAAAGCTGACGGAGCTTAGAGAGAAATTAAGACGAACCCTCGTCAGCAGATCAGAGAAACAAGCGGCATGTTTGTGTCTCACCTGCTGTTTCTACCAAAGAAGAAGAAACACAAGTCGATCAATGACGACAGATGTTCAGAGGTGATGGAGGCGGATGTTAAACCCCAGTGTTGCAGACGTTTGAACGTAAACCTGTAACTCCAGGTTCAGAGCGCGCTGCTGGGTGTGGATCAGGATCTTAGGTTTGAAGACGTCAGTGATGCATGTGTTCACCTGACCGACATCACCCTGCTGTCTGTACTGTCAGTAAGAGTCTAGTTAGCTTAGCATAGCTTAGCATAAAGACTAAAAACAGAGGGAAACTACATGAAAGAGTAACAACACTGAACATCAAACTCACTAATCTGTGTGTTAAAGCAGAAACACTGTGCACAAAGGAAAGAGAGAGCTGCAGCCTCCGAGCAAGTTCTGATCAAACAGATTCACCTCTGACCTCTGACCTTGTGTTTCTTAGACTGAACATCTGACCTTTCACCATTCTCTAACAACACCTATAGCTGAAGCTGAAGTCGTCTACACCTGGACCAAACCACATGTCCTACATCGTCTCAGTGTCTTTGCTGGCTCGATCAGGACCAGCTCTGTTGTCGGTCCTTCAGTCCATGTGGGTCTCCGACCTCTGACCTCTGACCTCTGGCTCAGTGTCAGTCTAAACTGGGCTGAATCAGTGAAGGTGAAGTCTCTCTCTCTCTCTCTCTCACTCTCCTTCCACACCTTCTGGAAGCTAATCATTGGTGTTGTGAGTGATTTAGAGCAGGCGTGCTGCTCTCCGCCGTCTGGCAGGTGGTGATAGCGCCCGAGAGAGCTGTTAGAGCTGCCGGCGTGGAACCAAGCATGTCCAACAGCTCCACAGAGGGCCGCTCTGCCACTGCCGCCGCTACTATTACTGCTGCTGCTGCTGCTGGAGGAGGAGGAGGTGATGGAGAGACGACAAACTCACAGCAGCTGGAGGAGAGGCAGCGAGCCAAACGAGTCCACCAGTCCGTCTGGTGGTGGAGCCAACGTGAGCTGTGTAAATATTAACCCAGTCAACATGGAGGAGGTTTAATGAGTCCTGACTGAACCAGCAGCTCAGGTGATGATCAAACCCTCTCTGTTTAACATGAGAAAGGTTCCTCTGAATCAACAACACAACGTCTGAGGATCCAGGACCAGGACCAGGACCAGGACTCAAGTCAGACTGCCTGACAGTTACAAAGAACATCTTCTTCGGTCTCTGTATTTTCTATGTTTCTCTATCTACGCCATCAAGGACTCTTACTTTGAAGCACAGCTTTTCATCTCTTATTTTGAAAGAATGTGACAGATCCTGTGCCATGCTCCTCACAGGAGACTCCTCCACCGTCGGCCATGTTTGATCCCAACGATGTTTGATTAGACAAAGATGAGACTGTGATCTGATCTGAGGTCTGTGCTTCTAAATAAAGATTCTTTCATTTGACATCTTTGCAGCATTCGTCACGTCCGACCCGTTCGCTCAGAGCTGCTCACAGCGTATATTCACTGCACACATCAAGAACATAGATCCCACCCGCTTTAACCCTCATTTGCATACATTTGCATAAATGTATTCAGTTTAGAAGAGAAGAACTTTGAGGCCTTTGATGTGGACGGTCACATCTTCTAGTTTATGAATAAAAGCTTGTTCTGCATGTGACTGAATCTGGATCTACACTCACTCGTTCTTGGTGTCCGGTGAAAACAGCCGGTTTCCTGTCGAGCTCCGGCCTCTGGGCCCAATCACACGGCGCCGAGGATTTTAAAGTTCATGCCTCACTGGCGCCTTCAAACCTGTGGAAAAGAAAACAGCAGAGAACATAGTGAAGCACGGTGGTCACCTCTCTCAGCTCTGAGTTTGGATTTCTGTGGGAACCTGAACACAGCATGAGACCTTCAGGTGAAGCTCCTGGTGACCTTTGACCCCGTTGAAGCCACTGTGTTGACATTTAAAGAAATACACCTTTAATACTATAAATCAAATCAAAACTCTCACCTGTCCAAGGGTCGAAGATCTGAATCAGGTCTGGTCCCTGGTCTGGTTTCTGGTTTCTGGTTTCTGGTCTGGTATCTGGTCTCTGGTCTGGTCTCTGGTCTCTGGTCCCTGGTCTGGTCTCTGGTCTCTCTCCTGGTCTCTGGTCTGGTCTCTGGTCCCCGGTCTGGTCTCTGGTCTCTGGTCCCTGGTCCCTGGTCTGGTTTCTGGTCTGGTCTCTCTCCTGGTCTCTGGTCTGGTCTCTGGTCCCTGGTCTGGTCTCTGGTCTCTCTTCTGGTCCCTGGTCTGGTCTCTGGTCTCTGGTCCCTGGTCCCTGGTCTGGTTTCTGGTCTCTGGTCTGTATTTGAACTGGATCCAGATCAGCCGTCAGTCTCACGTCTCTGTAACATCTGACTCGGGCTAAATCACTGATGCTCAGTGAAAACAGGACTTTGACTTATTTCTGTGATGATTCTTAAACTCTGATCGATTACTGATCACTCTGATCTCACGTGATCAGATCATTATCATCATCAGCTGTGGACTCGGACTGTGCAGGGCTCTGCTGGTTTCTGTGGATCCGGGTCTCTGTTTAAAACCCACTTTGCTGTGGCCTTTCTGCATATTGCGGTTTGCATTCAATATTAAGGAGTGCGCGCGCGCGTGTGACTGTGTGCATGCGTGCGCGTGCGTTAGGGGCGTGGAGGTGGAGGGGTGTGTGTTGCAACCTCTCACGTGACCAGCCTGTCTGTCCTCTCCTCCTCAGTCCGGATCTCTTTGTTGTGGTTGCAGCTGCTGCTTCTTTACGCACCGCGTCTCCGCCGCTCCGGAGCCTCCAACCGCCTCGGTTCACCGCGCAGAAACGCCGCCGTGTCTGTGCTCGTCGCAGGTCCCGGGTCCTGGAGAGGTGTGCCACGTCCGGTTCTTGTAACCAGTACCGACCAGACAGAATCTGCCGCGGAGCTTCGGTGCGGAGGAAGGACGGACGGACGGCGAAGATGCTGCCGCCTCTGCCTCTGCCCTGGACCGAGCGGACCTCCGCCTCCGAGGCTTCCTGAACCAGGAGCTCCCGCACATTCCTGCACCGTCACCGCAGAGCGCTGCTCCCCCTCTCTCTGTCACTCTCCCCGGTCTGTGGCGCTCTGCCTTCAGCGGGACACGGTGCGAGGCAGCCGGTGCTCGCTGCCGCTTCACCGGGGATTACCGCGTTAAACCGTCCGCACGCCTTTGCACCTGAACCGAGAGGCGACGTGATCAGTCTCGGCCGGCGTCTGGAGGTCGGCTCATTACCACCACCACCACCAACCACCAACCACCACCACCATGATCATGGTGTCAGGCCCTGGGAGGTGTCCCGGCGGGGTTGTCCGGTGCCTGGTGTCCGCCTGTCTGCTGTCTCTGCTGCTCGAGCTGCCGGAGGCGCGGGCGTCTTACTACCCACAGAGCGGGGAGTGCAGGGGCAAAGGGAAGGACTGCACAGGTAAGGAGGCTGCTGCTGCACCTGTGGGTGAACACGTGACTCCATGATTGTCACCGTGGAGCTGCTCTGATGTTTCATGTCTGTGCTGAAGTTTCCAGACTCACATCAGTCAGTGGAGCTCTGAGAGTTTACCTTACCACCGGTGTGTTTCAGTGCGGGGGGGTGGGGGGGGTCTTTACAGGAGAGCTGGTCTGACGCTGAGTATTTGGTGGTGAACGCAGGTCTGTGAGCACTGAGCTGCTCCTGGTCCTGTTTCATTGAGCTTCAGTGATCGATCAGAAATGAGCTGCAGGACCATGAACAACACGTGGATGCAACAGATCAGTTCAAGTCAAATCTTCTTATCAGGCTCATGTACGGTGGCCCCGAGAGGTCAACTTCAGCTGGCAGGGGCACAGTAACGTGAGGGACCAGTCTGGGGACACAGTAAAGTGAGGGACCAGTCTGGGGCCTTCAGCTGTTCTTCTTCTTGCTACCTGTTAGTGGGTTTGACAAGAAGCTGAACGTCAGTATCACATGATTCACATGGTGTTGATCACATGGACTGTTAGCTTAGCATTAGCCTTTAGCCTGGTCCCTCACTTTGTTGTGTCCCCAGAAACACTTGTGTTGTGTTGAGAGTTTCTACAGATCTGATGAAGTGGTTTTCTGACTTTGCAGCATGTTTGTGTCTCTGTGTAAAGCGGCAGTGAGTTGAGCCTTCAGGGCCACCGTAGAAATAAACAATGTGCAGATACAAGTGAAATGAGAGGAGAAACAGGACAGATGTTCTTCCTGTCGAAGCTGGTGTGTGTGTGTGTGTGTGTGTGTGTGTGTTACACTGCAGCAGTAGCTCAGCAGTCGAGCTCTGATGTTTTGGAGTTGGAGGTGAGTCCAGAGAGCGTGTGTGTGGAGCGAGAGCTGCTGTCCTCTCAGACTCTGATCCAACAGCTTCTCTTCTTCCTCAGACACGTTGGCAAAGTGGTTTTAACTCGGCAGGAGGCCGAGCGGCTCGATCAGGCTTTTACTGCAGGAGCACTGGTCCTCACTTGTACGGTGGCCCTGAAGGGTCAGTGAGGAAGCTGTGAATGCTGTGTAACTACAGGGACGGACCTGCTGCGACACGTTAGTTCCAGAGTTCAGGTTTTAATGGTGATGAAGCTTTATGGATTAATCACAGTTGAATCATAATCACTGTTGGATGCAGGTAAAGTGTGTCCCGACATCGTCAGCGCCACAAGTGTTGTTGCTATGGAGACGCTCTGGACAACAATTGACTATCTGGGACGTGATTGTTTGGTACGAGACACGACAAACATGATGATTATAATAATTATAATAAATATCTTTATACAGAAACATCCATCTCTGCAGGGCTGCGAGGGCTGGGATCGAACCCACGGCCCCCTGCTGCGTGTGGACGGTGCTGTCCACTGGTCCAACGTGCCTCATAGATCTATAAATAAAATCAAATCAGATTACTATATATACAAATAACACATAATGATGAATGAGGCCCAGTGTTCAGGTGTAACCAGCCAGTGATCTGAGAATGATCGGTTTTATCTCCATTATCCTGTTTCCATAATCAATACAAGTCAACTATTATTAATGAACTGAAGTGATTGGAAAAGTACTTTTACTTGGCTATCAATCATGGCAAGTTTCCATGACGTAGTCTGATCCCGGGTCGGACTAACTCAGAGAATCACTGAGTTACAACTGATCAGCAGGTGACACTGTAATGTCAGGTCATGTATTAGATGTATATGAGCAGAGTAATGAGCAAACAGCTGAATGAGTGTGTAGAGGTGGAGTAGTGTGTGTGTGTGTGTGTGTGTGGGGGGGGGGGGTTCACACACTGTATCTGTAATCCTGTTCGTATCCTGCTGCATTAATATATAATATTCATGAATTCATTATAGTGTTGTCCTGTTCCTTCTCTTTTTGCTATGAAATATTGAAAAGAAAAAAACAGCCGTCATGTAAATGAGTGTTAGCTGTCACTCTGCAGCAGCGTCTGGAACAACCTGCCTCCGCCATCTTTTATTAATCAACCAGCCAATCGACTTTCACCGCGCCGCTGGTGATGGCACACACACACACACACACACACACACACACACACACACACACAGACCAAAACCAAATACCTATAGCACAGAAAGTCTCTTTCTCTCTCTCTCACACACACACACACACACACACACACACACACAGAGAGTGGCCGCTCCATAGCAGATAATTGACTGCGCTGCTGCTGCTCCGTGTTTGTCAGACAACAGAAGAACTGGAGGCTTTTACAGATGCAGGAGAAACAGAAACAAAATGGCTTGTGGCGCTGTTTGAGCCTCTGTGTGCAGAGTTTGAAGGGAAAATACAGCCCTGGAGAAACATCAAGTATTTATAGCAGACCATTATTCACTGGTATTATGGCTGCTGCACTGTAAAACACAGTGTGTGTGTGTGTGTGTGTGTGTGTGTGTGCGTGCGGTTGTGGCCTTCTTTTCTGACGTCAGCTGACGACTCCCCAGAGGAGGACGATGTGAAGGAGTTCAGCTGAAAATACAAGTCTGTGTGTAGATGACAGTGACGCTGATTATTCTGTTATTGATTTATCTCTATCCATCCTCCTGTGTGTGTGGCTCATTGTTTCACACGCTCCGATGTGTGGTTTCACCATCTTATGGTCGAGTCCTAGTGGAGTTGACCTTTGACCTTTTGGATATGAAATGTCACCACTTCATCATTTTGCCCTGCTACACATGTGTGTGTGTGTGTGTGTGTAGAATTATGTCATTGATAGTGTGTGAAAATGTGAGTTATGGCCAATTATGTGTTTTGTTGAGGTCACAGTTGCCTTGACCTTTGACCTTTTAATCTGTCAAGGTCTATTTTCAGCAGTGGATGAATCAAAACTGAGCAGATTTCAGAAAAAATCCCTCAGAGAAACCAAAACCCTGCAAGCTGTTGGATGGTGGGTCCAGGTGGTGGGCGGGGCTTGGTGTGACTGCTTTGTAGTGACATCACAAAGTGACAGGAAGTCCTGACGACTGGTTTTAAGGCTCAGTGTCTGAATACAGGCTGTGTGCATTTCTCTGTGGACTGAGGCTTTGATACTTACTTACAGTATTAATATAGAACCTAGAGCTGCTTTATAATCACACTACACATGGACGTCTACCTTTATACTGTATGGAGCTTTAAGACACACGTCTGCCTTTATACCGTATGGAGCTTTAAGACGCACGTCTACCTTTATTCTGTATGGAGCTTTTATTTTGCCTGAATTGAAGTGATATTGAGTTGGAAAACGTTTCTGCAGCTCAGACATGAACTGATAAGAAAAACTGAGCTGGAACTAAAACGCCTTCAGTCTCAGTGAAGTGTGGGATCAGTCTGGTGTCGTATGTTGATGACTGAAGATGACGGGAGTCGTCCTTGGTCGGAAATTATTGACGTTCTGTCTGGATCGTCTGTAAAGTACAAATGGGATCAATGAGTATGAATCTCTGCTGCCTCTCACCACAGCTCCGTCCTCCACATATTTGCAACGTGTCGGCACCGACGACTCGACTGACTGTCTCTCCTCTCTCTGCTGCTGCTGATGTGATGGGTTGAATTATAACAGGAGTCACAGCTGAGGTTCAACTCTCAGGTGATTCTCGTGTCCAGGTCACATTACGACTGTAACGTGTGTTAAATCCATCACCAGGCTGCAGCTTCACCTGTTACACTCACCTGTGGTCATTTCCTCTGATGAAACCTTTGCAGGTGCTTCTTCAGGGCAGCCTGGGTGCTACAGTGACTCGGTATCGGAAAGTGTTGAGATGGGACCAGAGTTAGCTGGTTAGCATGCTAATGTCAGAAGATGAAAAGAGGAAATAGAAACAAAAACGAACCAAGAGCCATGTTGGAAACTGACGCCCTTTTGAAATTTCAAGTGCTTAATTGGATTTTTTTTTCCAAATCAAGAGCCTCGGAGGGAAAAAGCAAAGCGAATCAGTTTTCATCCTTGTGTCCACATTGGAACGATTATTGCAGTTTCTCTGCTGCTGAACTGGAATTTAATTATTGGAACAAAAAGCAGTGGATCACACGGTGCAGAGAGACACAGACTCACAGACTGGTCTTTACTGTCTGTAGTGAATCTGATAAACAGGCAGAACTGGGCCGAGCGCCGGGACTGAACCCGCCCGGTCAGGTGTGGAGAGTAAAACCAAACGGCTCATGAACCAGAAACAGGAAGTAGCAGCACAGACACAGCTGGTGTGATGGATGAAGTGAGTCATGTGACCTTGTGTGAGGCTCGTCGACACCCCCTCAGCCTCCCACCGTGACGTTTGGTGGAGAGGGAAACTCCGTGGCAGCGCGGCGACAGACATCCCACCACGGCGGGCGTGATGAAAATTTCAACGGGAGCTGTGACATTAACGGAGCCGCAGATGAATATTGATGTTCTGTCGACGCTGTTTACAAGTTACACTCGGGCCATTTAGCAGGAGCTCTCAACCAGAGCAGCTGATGATGAGAACAACAGTAATCCTCCCGCGGCGCCGTGGGGCTGGGGAGGAATAGTGAAGCAGGTACAGAGCTACAGACAGTGGAGGGAGTTGTCGTGGCAACAGATGTCCTGGTTGAGGCGTGAAGCTCTTCGTCGCGGCGACGGTTGCTCGTCGTGTTCGGGGCTCGCTCTCAGGCTGCCGGGAAATCAGCAGGTTCATCTATGGAGGGCGTCTTCTGCAAGAAACAAAACTTTTAACCTGAGATCTCCGTCACACAGCAGGCGGCACCATGGTGATCGGTATCTGTCCGTCATCATCTGGTTTCCATGGAAACGCAGAGGGCTTCGAAGGTGCTCAGTTTCATTAAGATAAAGCTGAAGGCTCTCTGACCTCCGGTAATGCGTTGTTGTCTGTAGTGAAGATCAGCTTTATGATAGCGATCAATACTTTTCTCCTGCTCTGACGTCACTGCTCTCAGTGATTAATAATCTATATGTCCTGTCGTATCGTTATCTCCATTTCATTAAGTCGTAATCTCCAGAGACCAAAGTTTTGTTTTCTTCAAACTCTCGAGGAAAAATGATCGTGTGATCCGAGGAAGCTGGAAGCAGCAGATGAATGAGCGTGTGACATCTCCGGGCTTCCGTACATCAGACATCCATCAGACCCACCTCAGAAAACGTGAGAATTAAAAAGTTGAGAAGCAGCAGTGTGTATTTTTAGAGTCCGTGTCCCCGGTGCTTCAGACGACTCCCAGACTCAGACTGAGCCGTCGTCAAGGAAACGGCCTCTTCAGGAGGAAGTGAGAGAGTGAATGAGTGAAAGAGTGAACATTGTTCAGATATCTGTCAGTGTGTAAACGCAACTGAAGAACTGATGATGATGGATGATGGATGAAAGCACCATGTATCAGGACGATTTTCAGTTTCTCTTTTTGTTGACAACATTTTTCTTCTTTACTCAGTTTCTCTCTCTCTCTCTCTCTCTCTCTCTCTCTCTCTCTCTCTCTCTCTCTCTCTCTCTCTCTCTCTCTCTCTCTCTCTCTGTGTTTAACAACCATTTCATTCCCTGTGATGGAGCAGAACCAGATGAGAAATGTTTTCTGCCTCCTCATAGAAACAGCCTTCATCATGTTGTTTCCATGCAGATGCAGCTGATTGATGACACTTCACTTGCTATAATAAACATGGAGGTGGGCGGCGGCGGCGGCGGGGTTGGTGGGCGGGGCTCAGATTATTAAAGGAAGAATCAGTTTTTTTTCTCTTCATAAACAGCTGATTTCAGAGCCTCTCTGTCTCTGCAGGTGTCTGCAGGTTCATGAACAGTGTGGTTCTGCAGCACCTCTGGGTTTTGTAGCGACACTGTGGACGAAGCCGAACAGACTTTTCCTTAAAGCAGGTTTGAAAGGTCTGAAAGTCTTGAATCAGATTCTTTTCCTGGAGATCAATCAGCACCAGTCTGACTCGGGTCAGACCAGAACAGTCAACGTCAGAGTTCATGATGAGTGAGGTCCTTTTCACACCTGACCACGAGGACTGAGAGTCGTACCATTGTTTCATCCATCACTTGGTTCAGTTCTGCTTTCACACTCATTGACTGGACAAAGTAGGAGGGGAAGTCCCTCCCCCCCGACCTGGGAAAAACAACCAGCAAACATGGAGCAGCGTGCTCAGTTATCTGTGTTTGGGATTGTGTTTGTTGTTTTTGTTCGTTGATCAGATGCACATGGTCGTTCAGTATGACCTCCTACATCTGGTCCTGTGTTTGGTCTGGTGAGTGTTCACACTGCATACGAACTGCACCAGGGTTCAGTGGCAAGTGAACAGCAGGCTCATGTTTTCAGCTGGACCAGAGTTCACCTGCACACAGACCGGACCAAACAGCCCTGGTGCGACAGGGACCTTAGATCCGTCTCTGTGGATCAAACAGAACATCACCCAGACTGAAAGAAATCATTCTACAGATCATAAAAACAAGTTTTCCATTACAACGCCCATCTGAACACAGACACTGATGCAAGTAATGGCATCTCTGCACAGCCTCTAGTCCCCAGAGGACGAACCATATTAACTCTGAGATGATCTTTTTCTTGATTAATGTAGGATGAAAAAAAACGAACAAAAAAAAAAATAGATGAAATAAAGTGGCACTAAGTTTTTACTCCTGGTCCCTGAGGATGAACCCAACGAGCTTCATGTTTGTCCTGAATATTAATGTTAATCAGACAGATGGATTTTCCAGTGGTTGTAAAATCCCTCCCATTGACTTTGATTGATCTTCAGGGATAAAAACAACACCATGAGATCTGGGTGTTTGTTCACTCAGCTCATTTTGAGTCTCAGCGTCCCTAAAAACCAAATGCCAGCTCCGAGTGTGTGTGACAGATGATGCGTTTGAAGGCCAGATTGAATCGGCCTGCAGAGGGCTTTTCATTGATGTCGCTTCACTTTCTCTGAGACGCTGCTGCTCTCCAGCCGAGGGCGAATTATCCTCCCATCAGTTTTTGCCGGCTGAGTTTAGGGGCAAACCAATTATCTGCCGTGCTACAGGGTGACAGACGCTTTTAATTGTCTTTCATGAGGCCATAAAAAGCTGTTTGTCAACTGGGCCGCATGTGGACACTCTAAATCTGTCGTGGTCTTCTGGGTTTAATTAAGCCTGGAGGATGAAACGTGTTGTGAAGTCAAGGTGCTCTTCAGGTGAAGCCACCGCTGTCCGTCAGGAGAGAGTCCAACCCGGCTGTTGTTTGTTCACCCGTCGACGCTCCATGTTTCCTTCTTTTCCTTTTTTTGGCCAGGTTCAGCTCAAGAATTAACGCTAGTGATACGAGCTGCAGCAGGTCTGGGTGTCAACACCCACAGGTTGGACCGGGTTTTCATCTTCAGGCTCTGACTTGGCTCCTTGCCAGTGGAAAAGCAAACTGGGTCGAGAGTTGAACCAGCACTGAACTAGCACCAGGTTCTTCTTGGTGGAAAAGGGCTCATCCTCTGGGATCTGGCTGCATTTGGTGGAATGTCTCTTTGTTCAGATGTTCATGAGTCATGGTCCCAGAGGATGGGTCTCTGTTAGCATGGTGCTACGAGGAACCATCCAGCCCGGTGTCTGACGCTGGACCATGGTTGAATCCGTTCATCTCCGTCATTCTGTCTCTGTCTCTGTCTCCGTCCTGAGATTGAATCCACACTCAGCTCCTGATGGACAAACCACCCATCGACCTCGACACGTGTCCGATGCCTGATGAGTCACAGGCAGCTGCTGCTGCCGCTCTACAGGTGTGTCGTAGCCTGCAGCGTTCAGGTGACTCACTGATGTTTGTAACTTCAAACGGAGCTGATCTCAGATCAGTTTCCCTCCTGGATGTGAGGACCAGTGGAGCGGCTTTGATCTCACTCTCACTGTTACCTCGGATCAGTTTCACCGTGACTCTGCTGAATGAACATGACACCTCACTTCCTGCAGGGGATGATGGGATTTTTTTCCCTCTCTCTTTACTCCTGATCACCACCTGTTCCAGTATGAGGTCAGGGGTCAAAGGTCAGGCTGGCTACAGAACAATAGATCAGACACTTGTAATGACCTCTGACCTCTTCACCACCACAGTACAGAGGTGATTTAAGTACAACAGCTGTACCTCAGCGCACGTTTCCTCGGCCATATTCATACTCACATGCTGTAGATGTCACAGGTCACAGCTGCTTTCCTCCTGCTCCAGATGTTGTTTTGTTCTGTCGTCATGAGAAGATCTGCAGGTTTCATCAGCTCAGACTCTCTGCAGCTGAACGAGCTGAAACTCAAACCCACGTCTCGTCTCTTCTCCGTGAACGAGCTCAATCTTTCCAGGAAACAATTAAGATCTGGCGACAACGTCCACCCCCCCCTCCATCCCCTCACCCCCCACCCCCGGCGTCAGACTGAGAAAATTAAAATGATTTCTGTGACGTTGGCTTAATGTGTGGGCCATCAATTACCCCAAGTAACACTGCACGCGTCGATTGCTCTGTAGATTAGGCGTGAATGGCAGCTTTATGAAGGCAGTGAGATTGCGGAGGCCTCATTTGTCAGATTTAGAGCGACTCCGGCCTCCACGCTGCCGCTGCTGCTGCTGCTGCTTCACCAACACGTCTGTCTGTAGGAAACACACCAGGCTCGACTCAACAAATAGGACTCATCAAAATGCGAAACAAGAGGGAGGTGATTTAGGTTCGGTTTACGTGTCAGGACGTGTCGGAGCTCAGTGCGATTCAAGCGTACGTCCTGGACGTCTCCAGCAGCTGCAGCTGTTCCACTCACACCAGGCTCTTCTTCCTGTGTGGGATCCTCTCTCTCTCTCAGTGTTTGTGTTCACCGGCGGATATTTACTCTGAGAGCAGCTTCAGCTCCTTCAGCTGGTGTCGCAGGAGACGGTCGAGCGCCCTGTGCAGCTCACCAGGAGAGAGAGAGAGATGATGTGAATCACACCTCGTTTACACTGGAGTAAATAGAATAAATATCTGTGATGCTGCGTGTGAAGTTGTTTTTCCACCTGGGTCCAACATGAACTTTGACCTGACGCAGCAACACACACAACAACTGTTTTATTCTGGAGGGTGGTTACAGACCGATGTGGTCTTTTAATTTGAAGGAGTTAGTCTGCTTCACCTCCAGATTCATCAGAGCTGCACACAGAATGAAACTAATCCAGAGGTGACGACCACAAACTGCACTGAGCTTTAATCTGAACCTTAATGATGATAACAACAGTAAGTGAAAACTCTGTGAGGAAGCTGAGTTTTCATCTTTGAAACTTCTCATAAAGTCCATTTGTTATCATCAAAGTCTGATCGATTGTCACCAGCAGGGTTTCAACGTGACTTCACACATGTTTTTCTCACATTAAATCCAGTGAAGTGATGGTGGAAGAGAAAATCCTGAATTTATTCTTATTATAATCTAATTAATTAAACCATGAATTTTCCCATTAAGAAGCTTTTGTAGCTTCAAAGAGCTTTGGTTTTAATGAAGGTTAAAACTCAGGGGTGGTTTTAATGTTGGCCATTTCAATTATCACAGCGTTTTTTTCCTCTTTGAAATCCTTGAAACCAGCAGAGACCTTCTAAAAATAAAATAAAACCCTTTTAAATATATATTATATTCTAATCCCTTAATGAAGCCACAGCTTTGTGCTTTTAACCACATGACTACATGTTGTTTTACTCTCTGCCATTTTCCCCCTCAGATCAGGTGCAGAGATGTTGTGGTGAGTTTAGTAACAGACTCCTGATGAATGTGGGTCAGTGTGTAAACAAGCTGCAGCCTCCTCGTCCTCAGCTCCTGTCACTCCTGTTATTAGCTGGAGGATAAGGAGCAGCGTGTTGCTGGTGCTGATGAATCCTGCATGACAAACTGACCTGGCCAGCTCCGTTCAGACATTTATTTATTCTGCAGGAATTGATTGAACCAATATTTTCTCATGCAGGAGGTGCTCCATAATTCAGCGCTGCTGTGTTTTAATTCTGCGGCCGTCGTACATCATCTGCTGGTATGCATGTGTGCAGCTTGCCGGCCTCCTTTCATCCTCCTCAGCCTTTGTCGCCTGCAGCCTCAGGAGCGCATCACTTCCTCTGCAGGGTTTGTTGTGGAGCCATTAGCCGCCGCTGCTCAGGGTTAGCTTCCCCCTCCCCATTGATCATAGTCAGACAAAGAGCCTGGAGCTGGAGCCAGGGTCAGCTGATGTGCATTTCTAAACCCACAACAGTGACTGAAGGCTCCTGGGAGCCACAAACACACACACACAGCTCTCCATCTCTTTCTGTGCACCAATTAAAATGCATCAAGTGCAAATCACCTGCTGGTTTACTGTTTGAGCTCAGGGACCGGGGTCTGGTGTCCTCCGCTGTGCCCAGAATTGGAATGGGACCTGATTAGTTTCGCCTGGCCGACTCTTCTGGAGAATCCATTCAGCGTTGCAACAAGGCAGAGGGGGGAGGAGGGGAGGAGGGGGAGGAGGAGGAGGGCAGAAGAGGAGGAGGAGGAGGCCTCACATATAAATCTGTCAGAGTGTTGGCGCCATGTTTTGAGGTTGAGATGATGAAGATGAGTGGGTTTGATGAAGTCGTGTTTACTGGAGGTTTCTCAGTGTGTGTTCTGGTTTTCATTTCACTCACTGCACCGGTCAGATCTGAGCCGAGCCGAGCCGAGCAGAGCCAGGCTGAAGCTGCAGCTCAGATAATATTGTAACACTTGTGCACTGATGTTCACAGCTCCATAGTGACAGCCTCTGAACTCTGACCTCCAGTGTTTGGTGTTGAGCTCTCCTCAGAGGAGATGAACATCCAGAAGAACTGTGGAAGGATGTGAATCACAACTTCCTGTCAGGACTTTCACAATAGAGTGGAAACATAACCTCTGTGACGTGATCCACCTTTGAAATATCAAGTGTGAATATGAAAACACACAAAGTGAGACAGTGAATATCTGTAGTTGTGCGACACACGGGACAGTACAGGGTGTAAATACACTGTGTTGACCATAAACCCCAGAGAAGCTCGGTGGCGTTCCTGCAGACCTTCTCTGTTTCACTTTGGGTGAAGTTTCTGTTTTTCTTGTGGACGGCTCTTCAGAGAATCTGCACACGGAGCCAAACAGAGACTGAGAGGGGCTTTTGTCCTCCTCCGGGCGTTTCTCACAGACTGTTTACGGCCTCTCTGCATGTTGGGACTGTTTATGAGCCTCGTGGACGCTGCTGTCAGGACGCCACGAGCTCTCAACAGACCTCAAATCTGTCACAGGCTGCCGCCGCCGCCGCTGCTGAGAAGGCTGATACACAAAGAGCCGACAGAGAGAGTCATTCAGCCTCACGGCGGGAACGCTGCATTTACAGGCCTTAATTATGAAGCCGATGCGTTTTGTTTAACGCGGCCGTCATGAAGTCAAAGGCACCTGACAGCTGAAGCAGAGCGTCGCCTTGGTTTCGTGGATCTGCTCTCATTTGCATTTTCAATCTCCAGCTCTCAGGTTGTTTTTATTCTCCAAGTCTTTAACCTCATCCTCTCTGAGCCTGAGCCGTCACATAAATCTCACTGTCCGTGTGTTAACAGCTCTGTGTTTGTGATGCTTAGATTTGCTTTTCTGCTTTAGCTTGACGTGAGACATCGCTCCGTTTCCTCTGGAAGACAAAAGGCACATTTAGCCTGAAACCCTCCCTCTGTGGTCAGTCGGCTGCTCAGAGTAAAACCTCAGTGAAGACACTGAGTTACAGTGATGAACAAGAGGCAGCGAGCGAAACACCAGCAGACGGAGATCTGAGCAGACCTCAGGAAGTCACTGAGACCACGTCGCAACCATGAGCTCAGTGTAAAAATGTAAATGAAAACAATTCACTACACTGTTAGCTTCCAGTCAAATCAAACAGCTTTGGTACATAGCTAGCCTAGCCTAGCCTAGGCTAACAGCTAGCATGGCTGTGTCCAAATCTCAAACCTCTACTTTCCTCTGAAGCTCAAAGATTAACATGTGATATCTTATTTATTGCATTAGCTAGCAATACTGACTGCAATACAGCTAACGTTAGCATTAGCAGCTGTTTACTTACTTAACAGCAGAAAATGATCTTATCTTCCAGTTTCACCGGCTGTGGATCAATAACATTCACACAAATACAAATATAACCCACTAACTGACTGAGTGATGAAGTTACACCATTGGTGTGGAGCTTGATGGAAGATGGACGTTGCCTCTGTGACTCCGCCCACAGGTTCCAGAAGCTCAGAGTGAGCCTCTCCACAGTCTGACTCCGCCCCCTGACTCCAGGCTAATTAGAGCTGAGATTTTGGTGCATGCATACTCACCCACCTCAACTCAAAGAGGCCACACCCCCAGTTATACAGACTCTAGTGGCCATTAGAGGAACTGCAGCTGTGTTAGCTTCATATTTCATTGGTTTATTGAGCAGGAACAAACAGTGGTGACTCTCCTGTCATGGACTCACCTCTCTGAGCTGAAAGAGTCTCAGTAACAGCTGAGTGCTGAGATCGTGTCTTTGTTTTGAAGTGATGTGACCGGTGATGTCGTGTGACGACAGTGTGGTTTCTTAAGATAAACTGTTGGAGTAAATGTTAGTGTTGTCATTCGGATGTGTGTAGTCGTGTTTGTATCAGACGTCCAAACACAGATCGTCCCATGTTGTTTCCTCTCTGGAGTGCAGTAAACACATCGTCTCCCCTGCCTCTGGTCCACATTTCCTCCCTTTTCCTGTTGTAGAACTGTGTTACGTTCACAATCGTTCAGCCATTACTCATCGTGATGTGGACGATCAGAACTCTGTTGGTCAGACAGTGACATGTTTCCACACGGATGTAGTTTTTGTCACTGAAGTTTTTTGTGATCGCAGATGAAACACTGAGTTGTTTCAGGGAGAAGTGACTCTGTGCAACAAAAGCTGAGCTGCATAAAACAACACAACAACCCACTCACACTAATACACTGAGAGCCGCGTTCGCTGCAGTGGTAATTCACCAGTCGTTGTCCTATTGAGACAAATTACACTGTATGAAGTTATGGGGCTATAATTATGCAAATGAGGCAGCAGTTTGTGGGGGTGGAGGGAGTTGAAGAGGTTCACACACAAGTTGAATCACAGCCGGCAGCGTGGGGTGATGAAGACGAGGGTGACGGTGAAGCAGGTTGTTGGTGCTACAGGCTCCGACAAACAATAGATCAGCAGAGAGCTGCTCGGCCGCACAACCGGAACGTCTCTGAATGTATCCTAGTAACAAGTCCTGTGTGTTTAAATGTTCCTCCTTTATACCATGAACACACACAAACACACACTCTGCCTTTCTGCATGAGTGTAGATTCATCCGCCACTGAAAATAGTCCCAGAACTGTGAGCAGCTGTTACTGAGCCTTTGTCTAAAAATGACATGATAAATCTGTGAGGTGTTTCTGAAGATTCACGTCGTGTAGCCTGGGACTCGTCGTGTCCTGGTTTAACTCTGTCACTGTCAGAGGTTCAGGAGGTTTTTACCTGCAGCTGAACAAACCTGCTGATTAAAACCTGAAGCATAGAGACGATGTGACAGGACAAGAGACGCAGGGTCTTTTGGATATGATTCCTCCTGCTGCTGTCAGACTGATACGATATGATACGGTACAATGATGTAAACCCGTGATCTCCAACCGTCTTCACAGCAGAGGAGGTTCTCTGCAGAACCAGCAGCTCAACAAAAAGAGCTCAGAGCTTCACCACACACACACACACACACACACACACACACACACACACACACAGAAACTGTCTCTCATTTTAATGAGCCTGCTTAAAAGCCATTTGATGGAGGCCTCTGCTTACAGCTTAGATAATAGATGTCAAAGATCAAATCATGATTCCCCCCCCACACACACACACACACACATGCATGTTTAATGGGTCCTATAATGTATGTAAACCTCACAGCTCTGTGGAAACACAGTAACTTTGTGACTTGATCTCACTCAGTGTGAGATCTGTATCTCTGTGACTCATAATGAAGAAATGTACATTTCAATTAAGATCTTCCGTCATAATTAGATGATAACGTCTCTCCTGAAGCGGCGCTGTCTCCACGGCTCCTGTCAGGATTCAGGCGATTCACAGGCTCAAAGTGAAACAACCGCTCTTCTAAGGATTTTCATTGGGAACTTTAAAACCACGTCGAGCTCTGAAAACCCGTATGATTCACAGGTGGACAAGCTCTTGTTTGTTTGTGTTGTAGTGATTTCTGCACATGTGCAATAAGCAGCATGTGAATCAGACAGCTGTGGAGCTATGCTAACAGTTTCCCCTTGTAACCCAGTCTTTGTGCTAAGCTAGGCTAAACACAGCCTTGTTTTTAAGTCAGTTTTTTCACATTTGCCACAATTTCCTGAACTTCCTTAGTGAAGGCTCCTCTCCAGACCTGGTTTAATTAACGTCAAGTTCATTAATGGTTTGTTGATTAGGATTTTTCCACATAAAGAGCTCATCTACTCCTACTGCCTGTAATATGTAATGCTCTTCTTAGAACATGTAATCCTATTAATGTTCAGTATTTCTGTTCAGTTTTCTTTAAAAAAAGCTTTAAAATCACCAGATCTCCACCTGATTCCTGTCCACCTCCTGTCTGTGGCTCCTGCTGTTCAGCCCTGCGTCGTTTGGTTGAAACCAAATTGGCTGAGAAATACGTCGGTGTCCTGCTGCTTTTACTGCTCATAATATTCACCTGTATAATGGCAGCATCAGTGGGGCAGAGCAAAAACCCTGCAAATAAAATACAGCCAGATTTATGACTTCAAGTGGCTTCACGTCTGCAAATAGCTTTTCCATTAACATTAACAACAACAATTTTGCGAGCAGTGAATCAGTGAAGAACATCAACAGCGTTTTGCTGCTTTAAGGACGTCTCCCTTCATTTCCCCTGCACTCTTTATAAGTGCTGCTTTTTTCTTTTGTAAATGGAGCTTTAAAAGTATTAAAACGGCTTCGGGGGAAAATGGCTCAAATCAAACTGGAGCGAAGAGAAGAAGCATTCGACCAGTTCAGTCTGTGCCGGGCTGAAATATTTACATTATACATAAGAACAGTGAGAGCCGAGCAGCAGTGACGTCCATGTGTAGTGTGATTATAAAGCAGCTCTAGGTTCTATATTCACTTCCTGTCACTTTGTGATGTCACAACAAAGCAGTCACCAAGCCCCGCCCACCACCTGGACCCACCAACCAACAACTTGCAGGATTTGGTTTCTCTGAGTGTTTTATTCTGAAATCTGCTCTGTTTTTATTGGATCAGTCAGAAAAAAACACAGCCAATCAGAAGAGAGGCTCAGAGCCTCCTCCTCCTCCTCCTCTCTTCTGATTGGCTGACACCGACCTGTTGTTGTTGTGCTGGAGCTCCAGAGAGAAACTGAGAGAGGAGATGGGAATCTACACTGAGATGGTTGTTTTTATGGTTTTCTATCACTATGCATTAGCATTAGCATTAGCTAGTTAGCATGCTAACTTCAGTAGAAGAACTCAAAGTGACAGAAACAAGCAAACATGAGTGTTGCTCTCCACCTCTGGAGACAGATGTCAGCTGGATAACGAGCATCATGACATCATGACCCATCCTGAGCGTCAGTTTAAGTTGTAGAGTAATAATCTGAACCTTAATGCCACAACAGGTTATCTGGTTGGTGCTCTGTGTTTGTAGAGACCAGAGCAGCAGCAGCTCATAAAATAAAGGAAGTCAAGTGGAAAGCGAAGTGAAGCTGCAAAAAAAATAAAAGAGATAAGAGACGAGGTTCAGATCAGCTCCTCAGCTGCACCAAGTAGGTTAATAAATCAAAGGAGCACTGAAGACATCGGAGGGTACAAATGACGAGAGCGCATGAAATATTCATTCATCCATTTGTCAAAGGATGTAGATGTTATCAGGGTTTTTATGTTTTTTGCTTCACCAGTAAAAGCTGCAGGTCTCTAGGATCTGTGAAAACATTTTAATCAGATCAGTGAACTCCTCTGCAGCAGATATGAGGCCTAATTGTCTTGTTGGTAACAAACCAAACAGGCGACAGGACGGTGCGCCGGCCCGGGCTGCACACACTTCCCTGGAGGTCAATTACTTCCTGTTCTGTCGCCGCGGCGTCAGACTCCAGAACCTGGAAGCAGTGTGTGTGGCCCTGTGATCTGTTCGACATGAATAAAACATCAAAGCCTTTTTCTCGCCGCCGCACTCTCGGCTTCCCAGGTGAAGATTAGTCTGTGGCAGCGGCTGATGAAGCCAAACGAGCAGAGCATCTGCCGGGGCCTCGGGGCGCCTCCAGCTGCCCCTGAGGAAGAAGACACAAAACTGGACAAATGAGTTGCAGTTACAGAGGAGGAGGAGGAGGAGGAGGAGGAGAGAAGGAGGAAGGCAGGGGGATAATTAGGCAGCAGGTTCCTCCGCAGCAGCTGCTCACTGTCACTGTGAGGTTGAAGGTTCAATTCCCTCCAACCTTATGTTTCATCTCATGTTAAACTGAACTGCTGCTGGTGGGCAGCACTTTAATTAAATAAGTGAGGAAGTGATAATCACTCTGAGCCTCTCCTCTGATTGGCTGACAATGAAAACAGAGCAGATTTCAGAATGAAACACTCAGAGAAACCAAATCCTGCAAAGTGGTGGGTCCAGGTGGTGGACGGGGCTTTGGGTGACTGCTTTGTTGTGACATCACAAAGTGAGAGGAAGTGCCAACGGCTGGTTTTAAGGCAAAGTTTTAATAGAAACATCTGGAGCTTGAGATATTCAGTGTTGTCTGCAGCTGCAGGATGAGGAGCGTTTGTGGTGAGCTTCATCAAACAAAACAAGCGTCCACTTGTAAAGTCATTGATCCTGCAGGTTTCCTGTCAGAGGCTGCAGCCTAACAACAACAACAACAACAACAACAGCAACAGCAACAACAACAACAACAACAACAACAGCAGCAACAACAACAAGCAGCAGCAGCAGCAGGTCAAACCCGTCAGTCTGGGTCTGAGAGCCAGCAGCATGGCTCCTCAGTGTGATCCAGGTGTGTTGGATGTTCTGCTTTGTCTCCATAGCGACTTCTTCTCTCTTTGGTCTCTGGAGTTTCAGGTCTGTGGGAACAGAGGTGCAGATTTTCCATGTTGAATCTGTGTGTTATGTAAAGCTGCTGCTGACAGGAGCTGACGTCCACAGAGGAACTGAGACCACAGCTGAATATAAAAATCTGAAACACTTCTGCTAAAGGATGTCAGCGTCACTTTGTCGCCCATAGCAACAAGGTTGGAGGTAGTGGAGATAGAGGAGGAGGAGGAGGAGGAGGAGGTCAGGGTTTCATGTTTTATTCAAAGAGCTGAGGAGAACAGAGAAAAGCTCTTCACACTGAACTCCTCCAGCTGCTGTGGTCAGGACCTGAGGAGCCTCTGTCAGAACGTCTGCAGCTCGTCAACGTCTGAAGACACTGATCTGATCGATTAGTGTCTGTTTAAAGAGTTTGATCGCAGGAGGAGATGAAAGACCTTGTTTTACTGATTCACTTCTGCTTGTTTTTAAAGCTCCGTGTTTTCTTCTTCTGTGGTTTAATTCAAACCACAGACCTACCAAACATCTGTACCCTTACACTGTGGAGAGTTCCTCCACTACCAGAACTGGGATCTGGACCAGGACCAGAACCGCAATGGGGCGCAGGACTAGGACCAGATCCAGGAGCAGGTCCAGAACCAGAATAGGGACCAGAACCGGGATCAGCAGCAGGACCAGGACCAAGAACAAGTCCAGAACCAGGACCAGAACCAGACCTGGGATCAGAACCAGGGAATGAGACCAGAACCAGAACCAGGACCAGATCCAGAACCAGGTCAGAGACCAGAACCGGGACCAGACTCACGTTGTTGCCTCCTGATGATACACAGCATCTGTCTGTGAGCACAGCCAGGATCTGAAGTCCCATCATGCATCAGTGGTGTTGGTATTTCACATGAATGTCACGCTGATTGGTCCACGAGCATCACTCCGGCCGTCCGTCTCTCCTCCTTTAAGTGGGGGGAAGGAGACGGACAGGGATGAGGGGCAGGATAGGTGTCCATGGCGACCAGGCCCAGGCTCAGGAGGATCTGGGAGGTGGCTGATGCCCGTTGGCGGTGGCGGC
Organism: Caranx ignobilis; assembly: GCA_021432705.1. Taxonomy (NCBI): domain Eukaryota; kingdom Metazoa; phylum Chordata; class Actinopteri; order Carangiformes; family Carangidae; genus Caranx; species Caranx ignobilis. Next base: position 252,976 of record JAFHLA010000032.1, on the reverse strand, counting down.
GGCGGCGGCTGCTGACACGCTCCGTCAGCTTCTTTAGTTCTGCTCCGGTCCAGAGGAGGGAATTATGTGCATTTCAAATCCCTGTTTCTGTTGTAAAATGTATGAGAGCGAGGAACCTGGACACAACAAGGCCGGGGTCGACTACACACACACACACACACACACACACACACACACACACACACACGGAAAATATATCAACACCAGCTTCTCATTCCTCAGATAAGGCATGCAGTGTTGAAGCACACACACACACACACACACTTCACTCTGAACACAGCACTGAGACTCTTTCATTTGCATGTCAGCCTGTCTCCAGCTGGAGGCTGCTTGTTGTTCACCATAATCCCAAATTGTCTGGATATTAAAAATTTGGCTTTCTGAAACCGGCAAACAGGAAACAGAACACACACTCACACACATTCACACTCACTCACACACTCACACTGACTCAGACACAGTGTTTGTCGGCCTTCGGGCTCTGAGCTGCTGACGGATGTGGCTGCTGGCTGGACTTCATTATCTGTGACCAACCTGAACAGGAGCGAGGGAGTGGTTTCTCTAACGCACACGGACCTGGAGACAAAGGTTAAAACTGAGCTGAGCCTGGTCACATGACTGCTGTTCCACTCCTGACCACTAGAGTGAGTCTATAACACTGAGTCAGTCCCCAGAGTGATAACAGCCTGGCACAGATAGCAGACAGGTCATTTCCTGCTTCGTGATGACTGTTCCCATGGTGACAAGTTTCCTACGGTCACATGATCAGATATTTGACTGTAGGAAGAGAAGCAGCAACAGATAAACGTTCAGAACAATCATATTAGAGGATACCAAGGATGTAGCAGGTTGTTGTTAGCGTAGCATTGAGCAGCAGGTGAGTGAACACAGGTGGTTTGTGTTTTTGAAATCATTCACTGATTTGTGTCGACAAGAGAAGCTGCAGTGGAAACATCTGTTCAGAGCGAGGCTGTGGTCAAGCTAAGCTAACAGGCCTGGCTATGAAAACCTAGCTAAGCTAACAGGCTAAGCTAAATCACTATAGGAAGGCTGTCTTCCAAATTCTGGGATCTTTTAAGGTGGAATGTGTTTTTGTGTGTTAATCAATCCATGGTTGGCATTTGGAAATCAATCAATAATCCTTAAATGTTGCTATGACAACTTGACCTTTATCGGTTTGATCAGTTCTGTACAGTGGTGACATCCTCTGTGGGGGAGCTCAGTGGTTGGATGTGGTTCCTCGAGTCGGCCTTTTTGAGGAAAGTCTTCATTTACCCAGAATACACTGCACCACAGCCTGATGTTTAGCCTGCGACACGTCATCAGATGTTGGCTCCATGTTGATTTGCAGTGGCTGCTCCTTAAAACACGACACTGCTCACTTTCTGTCTCTTAATCAACACTTCCTCCTCCCCTTAAATCTGAAGCTTCACATTCTCTGAGCTCCAGGTTCAGACTTCTCACACACACACACACACACACACACACACACACACACACACCTGCATCCATCCACGGCTTCAGGGTTTCTGTGGTGCCGGCGGCGGCCATTTTTAGGAGGAGGAGGTCTGCAAACAGTAATTACAGACCATTACACAGCTCCTCTAAGTACACTCAGCTGTGGTCTGTGACACACACACACACACACACACACACACACACACACACAGAGGCAGGAATATGTGGCTTTTATCTCAAAGTGAATGTGGATAATTTAAGTTTCCTGCACATTTCTGAGTCGTGGAGACGTGTTATTATCAGACTTTATGTGTGTGTGTGTGTGTGTGTGTGTGTGTGTGTGTTTGTGTGTGTGTGTGTGTGTGTCACTGATATGAAGGTCCACTGTGTTCGTCCTCTAATCTTCTCCCTGATAATAAAAATGTTCTCAGAGCTTTAAGTGAATAAATGTCAATGAGTCACATTCAGACATTTTATTAACTGATCAGAGCAGAACTGACTCAGGACCAGTAGACACACCTGCCCGTCATACCTCTGACCCCGCCCCCTCTCTCTCTGCTTGTCTGTGCTGCAGATCTTTCAGAGAAGAAGAGCGACCTGAGGGTTTGTGACGACTCCACCTGTCGATTCGGAGGCGTCTGCAGAGACGACGGCGCTCAGCTCAAATGTGTCTGTCAGTTCCAGGTGAGCTCCTCCTCCTCCTCCTCCTCCTCCTCCTCCTCTCCTCCTCCTCCTCACTGCATGGTCATCTTCATCACACTTCTTTCTTTCTTTCTTGTATTTTCCATTTTGAGAAGTGTTGCTTCACCAGTGGCTGACAGCACACTTCCTGTCTGTGATCCTGTGATGTCAGATTGACAATGATGCGTAAAGATGGCGGTGATTTTTCTTCTTAGTGTTTTCAGCTGCTTGAAGGTAAAACCTGAGTCAGCACTCTGCAGCTCATCTGTCCTCCTGCTGGAATAAAAGTGTGTGTGTGTGTGTGTGTGTGTGTGTGTGTGTGTGTGTGTTTGTGTAAATGTAAATCACAGAATGTACATCACACACATTCACACTCACACACACCTTGACATGTGTGTGTTTGAGTGAAGTCTCATCAAAGTTATCTCAGAGTCTGATGGAAGTCTGCTCCTGCTCCTCGTGGACCTCCTTCCATCTGCTCCACCCGCCCACCTGCCGTCAGGGCACCACAGTCAGAATATCAAACGACCCCCCCCCCCCCCCCCCCCCCCCCACTCAGACTGACACTCTGCAGTCACTTGTTTAAAGGACTAATCTGTTAAATTTCCATCTAAATAAACCTTCTGTTGTGCTGGAGGCCACAGGGATCCGTCTACATCCTGGTTATTAAAACTTTTCCATCCCTCCTGAACAGACGACAAAAACAAACAGAAGCTCAAACTCCATCTGTCACCGCAGCTGAAGCCTCCTCCACCTTCACTTCCTTGTTCTCCTGAGGTGTCGATGTCTCCTCTGTGACTCCGCCCACAGGTTACTGAAGCTGCTGCACTGTCACCATCTTGGCAGTGTCTGACTCCGCCCCCTAATTCCCAGCTAATCCTTGGTGAGAGCCAAGTCTTCTGCACCTGTCATTCAGCGAGGCCGCACTCTCAGTTCTCCATAACTTTAGTCCTTGTAGAGACCAACACTGATTGGTCTCCTGAGCCTCGGCCGCCTCAAAGTTTGTCCTACAGTTTCCTGATGACCGAGTCTCCATGGTGATGCGAACCGGTCACAGCTCTGCCACAGTGCCTCTGAGCAACCCAGCTGCAGCACAGAGCTGCACAGACCGACTGATCACGAACGCCTCGCTCTGCAGCGTCTGATGAGTCTGTTTGTTCTCAGACTAGAAGGCGGCCATATTTCTTTCTAATGAGACTGTAATTACAACAGAAAGGCAGCAGGTGTGTGTGTGTGTGTGTGTGTGTGTGTGTGTGTGTGTGTTTGTCCTCTGCTCTGCTTCTTGGGAGTTTAGTGAATAATTTAAATCACATTCAGACGTTTTATTAACTGATCAGTTATGAAACTATAAATTGTAAAACTGACCCAGGATCAGAAAGTTCACACAGTCGTTTATTTTAATGCTGAACTACAATTTACAGCAGTTCCCTGAACATCTCACATGCACTCAGGAGATGCTAAAGGTTACAGATTTACAATTTACAGCTGTGACCTAAACACCTCACATGCAGACTATCAGTAGATGCTACAATTTACAGATGTCACTTAAACACCTCACATGCAGATGACTGGTAGAGCCTAAAATTTACACATGTCCTCTAAATGTGTTGACGACTGGGAGATGATACAATTTACAGATGTCCCCTGAACATCACATATGCAGGGTACAGGTAGACACTACAATTTACAGCTGGCCCCTAAATGCCTCAAATCCAGACAATCGACACATGGTGAAATTTATAGCTGTCTCCTGAACGCCTCACATACAGGCTATCAGTAGGGTCTGCAATTTACAGAAGTCCCCTGAATGTCTCCTGAGCTGTGACCGGTCTTTATGGAGGTGTGAGGTGTGTGGACGTGGTCTGTGAGGTTCAAGGTGGTTGATGCAGAGGAGGTTTTTTCCTCTCTCTCTGTCACACGGATGCATTTTTCAGAGAAGTGCTGACGGAGGCGGCAGCAGCAGCAGCAGCAGCAGCTCCAGCAGCAGCAGCAGCTCCAGCAGCAGCTCAGCAGCAGCAGCAGCAGCAGCAGCAGCAGCAGCAGCTCCAGCAGCAGCTCCAGCAGCAGCAGCAGCAGCCTGACAGGACGAAGCCTCCTCCTCCTTCATATCTAAGAGAAACACTCCCTCAGCTGGAGTTTGGATGTGAAGGAGACAAACTGCCAACGAGCAGCTTTGAAGATAAGAAGCCAGCGGACGCCCTGCTGCTCGCCACCGCCGCTCTGATCCTGAACTCGCTCTCGGCTTATGAAACTGTCCACGATCTGGATCCACCGACTCACTGCCGCCCAGGAGTTCATGTTGTTGTTGTTGTTGTTGTTGTTGTTTTATCATTGATGAATTCCCATGATGCATCAGCAGCAGCAGCTTGTCTGTCACACAGATGCAGCCTGTCACTGAGGTCACCGGGGTCGTCTCTGTGGGGGTCCCTGCTGGATGATTGATGCCTCTGAGTTAATAGAATATGGATCTGAGCTGATCTGTGTCCTTGGCAGCTGAGACTCCTCACCGTCCTCTGGCTGCTGCACTGCTCTGACATCATCATCTGTGGCTCCACCCACCACTACAGAAGACCTTGTTTCTACCTGTTGGTGTGTCCTTGACCTCTGACCTCTGTTGACATGTCCTGTGAACAACAAACAGACAGAAGGTTTCTCTGCCTGTGACGAAATTAATTTCACTTTTTATTTGCACTTTAATTTTCACTTTCGTGTCGAGGTGACGTCCTGTGACATCACTGCGTCGTACACGTGGCTCAGTGTCACTTCCTGTTGCTTCCTGCCTGTCAGTCACAGAGCAGGGCAGCAGTGTGACGTCTCCTCAGGACCTTCTCAGTCCAGACTCAAACATCTCAGTGGCTTCATGTTTCCTCACAGACTGTAAACAAAGATGGACGTCACCTCTGTGACTCCGCCCACTAACTCCCAGCTAATCCAAATATGTCTGATGAGGTTTATGTTTATTTTCAGGATGAACCATGAACATTTCTCAGAATGTATCAACAGACACAAAGTAAACACCTCGTGACTAAAGATAAACCTGAGATCAACTCACTGCGCTGTCGCTGACGTCTGGTTGTTGTCCATTGAGTTGTTTGTTTGTTGAGTTCGGAGACTTTCCACAGCAAAAGTTTCCACAAAACTTTTTGTCACGTCAAGTGAAACATCAGGAAACAACTGGAGCAGAATGACTGGTGTTTGTAACCTCTGTGATTCAGGATCAGTTCTCTGAGGGTTCAGGTTCAGGTTCAAGTTCAGTTGGAGGCCTCACCATCGGGTCTGGCCCGGGTCCAGCGGCGTCCCCTGTGAACCCAGCAGCCGGTCACATTGAAACTTAATTAACATTTGATTGTGTTTGATTTCCAGTGCCACAAAAACTACATCCCCGTGTGCGGCTCCAACGGAGACACCTACCAGAACGAGTGCTACAGGCGACAGGCGTCCTGCAAACAGCAGAGGCTCATCTCCCGGGTGTCCGACGGCCCCTGCTCTGCTGGTGAGTCCGACAGGAAGTGCACAGGTGGAGGGGGGGTGGAGTTAGAGTTAGAACAGTGGTGCAGTGAGTACTGTGCAGTTTCCATGGTTACAGAGGCAGTGATCCAGGTGTAAACTACCTGTATGTTTGGAAGCTCACGCCTCACTCACTGCAGCTTTATGCATGTTTTAACCCAGGGCATGATGGGAACTGTAGTGTCAGCTGGTTGTCCTGTAATGGGCCTTTTATGTACACTCTGCTGCTTTGTCAACGTTCACCCCCCGCCCCACCCCACCCTCCCCACGTACCATCAGCATCAGTCAGATCGATATCAGAGAACGAGCCAGTTAATCAACCACAGATCAATTTCAATTAGGAGCTGTGGATGAGGACTGGTAATCTACCCCCCCCCCCCCTTAAAAAAAAAAAAAAAAAAAAGATGAGTAGTTCCCAAACTATGGTCCTGAACCCACTGTTCTGATTGGCTGACTGTTTTCTGAGTGATCCAATAACAGATTTAAGCAGATTTCAGAGTAAAAGACTCAGAGAAACTAAATCCTGCAAAGTGTTGTTGGACGGTGGGTCCAGATGGTGGGGGGTGGGGCTTTGGTGTGACTGCTTTGTTGTGACATCACAAAGTGACAGGAAGTCCTGACGGCTGGTTTTAAGGCTCAGTTTCTGAACACAGGCTGCGTTTGCTTCAGACGACTGAGGCAGAGTGAATCTGTGTCTCTGTGTTTTCAGCACCACAGACAGAGTGAGAGGACGGAGCTCGTCCAGTCTTTGTGATCTTTGGTTGTTTCTGTGCAGATCAGTGTGTGTGTGTGTGTGTGTGTGTGTGTGTGTTTGTGTGTGTGTGTGTTCACAGCCTGCTGGTGTTGTAGGTGCAGAGAGTGAAGGAGGAACTTTGAGCTCAGGCTTCATGAGGTTATTAAAAGTTGTGTGGAGCCTCAGGTGAAGCAGAGAAGGATTCATGAAGTCACACAGTCAACAGTGTGAGATCAGCTGCAGGCGTCGACAAACCAATAACAACACAAGTAGTAAACAGCGGTGTCTCTGGCCTGACAGAGGTGTGGAGCCTCTGACCTCCAGCTCTGGAGCTACACCTGCTGCTGACCTGTGGTCAGATCCTGGGGAGGAGTCCCAGCCCCCCCCTGCTCCTCCTCCTCCTCCTCCTGGTCTTCTCCGGCTCAGGAAAATGAAGCCTTGCTCCGTCACCTCGGCTCACAGCCGCCAAACGCTCCAATTACAGGAAGCATAAATCTCAGGGAGAGGAAATTGCAGCAGGACAGGAGGGAGCTGGGGGAAATGGAGGGCAGATTGCAGCCCGGATCCCCGGTGTAACGGGTAATAAGAGCGGAGCGCCGTGCAATGCCTCCTGGGAAATCAGACCACTGCCCCTGCAGATGCAGTTGACCGCCACAGCCAACACCACCACTGTTGGTGTTACTCCAGCGTTCCCAAACACGTCTCTGAGGAGTGGGATGAGGATATAAACTGTGACGGACGCCGTAGAGTCTGCTGGCTGATGGGAACCATGCTAACCTGTTAGCGCCTAGTGTCAGTGGAGAGCATTAAACCTGCAGCAAGGTAGCTGTCAGGACTTCCTGTGACTTTGTGATGTCACAACAAAGCAGTCACCAAGCCCCGCCCACCCTGACCCACCCTCCAACACTTGCAGGATTGGTTTCTCTGAGTGATCAGACATGAATCATAGGAACTTGTCTGATCCTCTGGCTGATTATTAATGTCTGAGTCTCAGGTGCAGACGGTTGTTGTGTGTTGTGTGTTGTGTTGTTGTCCAGCCTGAGCTTTAAAGTCAATGTGAACCGATCCTGCAGCAGATAAACAAAGTCTCATCTGGTTTTGATCCTGTGATTCGACTCTTTGTGTTTCCTGCTGTGACCTGAGCAGAAAATCGACCTTTGTGTTGCCTCTGGTGAAACACACGTTGCCTTGGTTCCATTTTGTTGTAATAAGTTGCGGTTGTAACGCCTGTCTGTGTTCACGGCTGAGCTGCAGGTAAACTCCTTCTCTGCTTCATGGCTTGTTTTTCTGTCCATTACATCGTCTCAGATCAGAGTCCAGGAGGAGCCGCGCGTGCACTGCAGCAGGAGAAGAAGAAGCAGCAGCAGCAGCGAGCTGCAGTCACAGCTTCAGGCCACTTGAGTAAACAGTGTCGGCCATGTTTAATTTCCCCAGCAGGTTTTATTGACTCTGTGCTGCTGCAGCGTCTGATTCCTCAGCTGCGACACAGACTCTGTTTTTAATCCTGGGGAGGTTTAGTTGATTGGCTGAGCTGCCGTGACCTCACAGTGATGAACTAAACGCTCCCTCACTAAGACACAAATATTCTCCTCTGGTGTTTTGAGACAGGGCTGAAGGAAGTGAGGCAGCTGCAGGTGTTTGTGTCAGAGATGCTCAGTCTGAGCTGTGTGAGGCTCTTATTTTGTTAACCTCTGGAGGAAATATGACACATGAACATCCACACTGAGCCACTGACCCCACGGACACAGCAGACGTCACCACTGACCTCAGACCTGCCTCCGCGACCATCATAAGTGAACGTAAGAAGGACAGTGTTAATGTCTTGAACGTCGGCCTGCAGTGGTTTCAGGGTGAAAACTGAGCCGTGAGCCTTCAGTCGATATCACTCATTAACATCTCACTCTCTTTCCTCCTTCCTGCAAAAAAAAAAAAAAAGTAAAGGAAAAACAACCCGTCTCATCGTGACTTTGTGAAGAAGTGCTGCAGCTAAAGGTGAAATGTGATTAAACGTTTCTATTCCTTAATGCAGCTGCAGCAGCTGCCAGGAAACACGGCGTCCATTTCTTAATTCAAGAGTCCGCGCCAACGTTTTACTGTTAGAGTTCATTTCCTGATGGAGCGTCCTCGGACCAGAGCTGCTGCAGCGGCTCCGTCGCCAGCTGTTCATTGATTATTGTACGTGTGTGAGACGCAGCAGCAGTTTTTAATCTGTCACTGCAGATCAAACAGAAAACACACAGTGAGGTCAAAGGTCAGCGTGTAAGTGCTTCAGTAAAAATGACTCCAGCAGAAGTAAAAAGCTGAACTGTAAAGTTCTCAAAGTGAAAGTTAGATCATGCCAAGGTTTTCCTACAGACAGTGAACGTCTCATGAACTAAGAAAAGGAGGAAGAGAGGAAATGTTAAAGCCTCGTTTATTTTTTTCTCACAGGGTTGAATAAGATGTTTCCATCCAGGTGTTCACACCTGTCTGAACGATGCGTTCAAGGACACTAACATCCTCATAATCAGACCCAATTACAATACACACAGTTTGTTTTTGTAATCAGAACATTGAATTTATATTTGTTTTAAGCCCCGCCCACCTGGACCGACCAACCAACCAGCACCTGCAGGGTTTGAGTGTTTTATTCTGAAATCTGCTCTGTTTTTATTGGATCACTCAGAAAACAGTCAGCCAATCAGAAGAGAGGAGAGGGTTTATTCAGGTTTAGTGTCGACAGGCGACCACAGATACAAGAGTCTGAACCTGTGTGTGTGTGTGTTTGATAACAGTGATACCTGCTGACAGTGTGTCTTTTGTGTCTTCACAGATCCAGGCTCCGGTTCAGGAGATGGAGACGGTGTGTGTGTGTGTGTGTGTGTGTGTGTGTGTGTGTGTGTGTGTGCGTGTTTTAGGCTATTTAAAGATTTCATTTCTGCTCTGAGTGAAAGTCAAACACAAATCAATTACAGCTGAATCTTAATCTTCCTCCACAAACACGAGGAGTTTGTGCAGCGAGTTGTTTCTGATCACAGCTCAGGTCCAGACGTGTCTGTCTGAAGCCTCAGGGCTGTTTATCCCCCCCCCCCCACCCCCCCTGAAGATTACTGGAGGTATCCACTGATGCTCTCCGTCTCGTGGGAGTGGAGCTGAAAGTGTCTCTGCTGCCAAATCTGGCAACAGAGACACTGAAACCATCTGGGAGCGCCGGCCGTGGCGTGTGGAGTTTAATATGGCTGCCGTGTGGGGGTGGGGGTGGGTGGGGGGGTTTAATTGGAGGAGGCCTCCAGAGACATATCGCCGCCATCTGCATGTGGGCGGAGCTGACGGTCGCGGTGATTCCCTCCTTTGGGGATAAATGAAGACACCTTACATCAGTCCACACCTGCGAGGCTGCAGCCTGTGGAAGAACATGGTCATGTGACACCTTGCCCACGGGTCTGTGACCTCACTGATGACCTCACTGATGACCTCAGTGTCTCCCACTGCTGACTGATGTAATGATGTGGATGTTAGTACCTTCATCTGCGTTAGAGCATGATGGGTGATATAGTTGTGCTGTGTCCTGCTGGGGGCGGAGCCTGTGAGCAGCAGCAGCGTCCTGCTGGGGGCGGAGCCTGTGAACAGCAGCAGCGTCCTGCACAAACAAAGAGCCTCTCTGCTGCAGATCCTCGTCCATCGATCGGCAGCCCCCGAGCCCCAGCTGAGCTCTCCATGTTCAATACATCCACACACAGCAGGCCAATCTGTCAGCCGGCAGGAGCACACACACACACACACATATGTACAGTACACACACACACACACACACACACACCCTTCAGAGTCCATCCACTAAATCATCTTGCCGCTCTTCCAACCACATTTTTCTTCCAATAAGTGTGTAGAGCTCTGCAGCAGAGTGAGACCTCTTCATTCATAGAGCAGCTGTGTTAAAGGACAGACTGAGGCTCTGCTCCTCCTCCACCGTGTTCATCTGCAGATGGAGTTACTGTGCAGCACACGTCTGCTCTGACTCCATCTGTGATGTTGAACATGGACCCAGACGCCCTCAGTTCAAACCTGCAGTGATGTATGAAGCTTCAACACAAACGCCTCGTTTCCTCAGGTTTTTTGGATCATTTGTCCTTTTTTTTTTTTTTTAAACAAAACAAACTCAGACTTTGAGGCTGAGGAGAAGTTTTACTGACTTCAGGTGGATTTGTGCCGCGTGCAGGATGGTCATTACATTTCCTGTCATTTGCTGTGGATTAATTTCAATCCCCTTGATGGCGCTGAGCGTTTCCTCTTATTACATGACAAAATTACACTTGATGAATCATGGAAATGGCTCCCTGGTGAAGGCAGCCATGAATAATTCCTGCGGCGCTTTGATATTTGATGTTCTGGTTGTTACCGCCTCGTCTGCTGCAAAGTCGCTCTCTGCTAGAAAATGGACGCCTTCATGCGAGATGGCATTAAACGCATCCCCTGTAATGATGATAATAATAATGATAATATCATGAGATGATAACGCCTGGCTCCGTTTCCATTTGGCCGATAAGCTCGGGGAGTCTGCTCACACCCTCAGCTGTGTCTGATGGGAAAGTGTGTGAGCCGTGTCGCGTGTTGATGCTGCGAATGAGGTGTCATCAGCGTTAACGGCATGGCGCCGCTCACCGGAGCAGACTCTGATGTGAGCCGCTCGCTGTGAAAGATGTGCAAATATAATTGATTGTGTTGTTCCAGGGTGGAAAGTGTGAAGAAGGGGGGGGCGCTTTGGTGCAGCCGGGGTCAGAGGTCAAATTAAGCTTCATACAGATGTTGGATGATCACAGATGTTGAGGCTCCTCACCGTGACCTCAGCCCGGGAGGGTCTGATGACATCGTTTCGACCTCATCACTTCTCGGAGGCCACGGGCTTTAAAACGCACTTGCTGTTACCATGGTCACCACATTACACCACTTTACATTGAGATACAACATGATGACATCACAGTTAGAGCTCTGATGTCACTGTCAGTGATGACGTCAAAACAATGACATGATGTAGAGTCGGTCTCGTGTAAAGGTGTCAAGAGTGGTTTCAGGTGACATGGTTGTCAAGGAAGAGCACGTGTTACCATGGTAACAGGACGTACAGGTTAAAGCAGACACACACACACACACACACACACCTGTCAGCGTCACATGACACCGTGTTGTTTCTCTCTGACAGACGACGAGGGCTCGGGCTCTGACGTGGGGAAGAAGTTCACCAAGTGCAGCACCTGTAAATACGGAGCCGAGTGTGACGAGGACTCAGAGGACGTGTGGTGAGTGTGACAGGAAGTGATGTCACCACACCTGCAGGCTGGTTTAAACTGAGACTGTGTTTACACTGTGACGTCATTAAAGCAGCAGATTATTGATCTCTTCATTTACTGATTCATTTATTCAATTCTAATTTGATATTCCTACAACTCACTTTAAACCTGGTTTTACTGAACCCTGATCAGAGCTAATCTGAGATTAACTTATAAAGTGTTGGTGCGATTCAGCTTCAGTGTGTTCACTGTGAAACCTGCTGCAGGAAACACACACACACACACACACACACACACACATACCCACAGTGATAAGTATAGAGCAGCAGCGAAGGAGGAAACTTTAGCAGTGATTAATGACTGTATTTCAAAATAAAAGCATGAATATGAGTGGTTACTAAACAGACGCAGGAACAGAGCTCCGGAGGAAACAACATGTACAAAGAGTCTTTTGAAACCTGCTGGGATCTGATTTCACAGCACGTGGAGATGTTTGCAGAGATGATGATAATCTCCAGTCTGTGTGAACGAACCTGTGAGTTAATTGGAAAATGTGAAACCTGCTCTGAACCGTACGTTCACGTCTTCGGAGGAACTGAAGAGTCGTTCTTTTTATCAGGCGACTGCCAGATGGAGGGAAATTAATGAGCCGTGTCTTCATGTAGAAAACTGGGAAGGTGTCCTGAGCTCATGAGTCAGTGCTGATGTGACAAAAAAAAACCACCTTCAGTGTTTCACTGTGTGACTCCGCCCCCCACAGGTGCATCTGTAACATCGACTGCAGCGGTCACAATGAAAACCCCGTGTGTGCCACCGATGGAAACTCCTACAACAACCCCTGTCTGGTCCGGGAGGCGTCGTGCATGAAGCAGGAGCAGATCGACGTCAAGCACCTGGGCAGGTGCCCCGGTAAGACAGACACGTCACCTGGATGGAGAAGGGGAGGGGGGCGGAGTTCTTGTTTCCCACGAGACAGTTGTGTCAATCAAGTCTTATCACTGGCACTGAAAACCATGATTGTTGGTTTTTATAATGGTCGCCATGACAACAAAGATAGTCTCAGGTCGAGGATGGTCTACTTGTAAGCCAACTTGCAGAGGGAGGAACACCTGAGGCTGTGAGGGGCTCTGTCTCACCACTGTGGGTCATGGTCCATAACATTGATGGCTGAGTTCCAGTCCGGTCTCTTACAGACCATAGACTCTATATGACTTAGGCTCCTTCATGTGAAGTGTGTCAGTGTCCCATTGTGACATCATCAAGTCAGTTCATGTCCCTCACTTTCAGTCAGCATCAACACTGACTTTGCTTCAGGAAATTACCCACAGTTCATAGCGGTGTGAAGTCAAACACAGCAGATGGTGTCAGAAGTGTTGGAACAGGACCACTCCCTGCGCCTGTTCTGGTCCCTGTCCCAATCCCGGTCCTTGTCCCAGTCCCGGTTCTGGTTCCGGTAGCGGTTTGGTTCCCGGTCCCGGTTCGGGTTCCGGTGCCGGTCCCGGTTCGGGTTCCAGTACCGGTTCTGGTCCGGTACCGGTTCGGGTTCGGGTCCGGTACCGGTCAGGGTTCGGGTCCCGGTACCGGTCCCGGTTCGGGTCCTGGTACCGGTTCGGTTCGGGTTCGGGTCCGGTTCGGGTCCGGTACCGGTTCGGTTCGGGTTCGGGTTCGGGTCCGGTACTGGTTCGGGTCCCGGTACTGGTTCGGCTCCGGTACCGGTTCGGGTTCGGGTCCGGTACTGGTTCGGGTCCGGTACCGGTTCGGGTCCTGGTACCGGTTCGGGTCCGGTACCGGTTCGGTTCGGGTTCGGGTCCGGTACTGGTTCGGGTCCGGTACCGGTTCGGGTCCCGGTACCGGCTCGGGTTCTGGTACCGGTTCGGGTTCTGGTACCGGTTCGGGTTCGGGTCCCGGTACCGGTTCGGGTTCCGGTACCGGTTCGGGTCCGGTTCGGGTTCGGGTCCGCTACCGGTTCGGGTCCGGTACCGGTTCGGGTTCCAGTAATGGTTCGGGTTCCAGTACCGGTTCGGGTCCGGTACTGGTACCGGTTCAGGTACCGGAAGTTGTTTGGGCTCGGGTACTGGAAGCGGTACCGGTTCGGGTACCGGTCCTGCTCCCAGTTCCGGTACCGTCCAGGTTCTGGTACGTTCCTGGTAAAGGTTCCGGTTCTGGTGGTCCTTGTTCTGGTCCTGGCAGTGGTTCCGGGTCTGGTGGGCCTGGTCCAGATTCCAGCACTGTCCCAGCCCCATGGTCCTGACTCTGGTCCTCATCTCGGCTCTGGCATGGTCCCAGCTTCGGTGGTCCTGGTCCTGGTCCTGGTCCTGTCCCATTCCTATCACAGCATCTGGACCCTTTCAGTCTCACACTCACTTACAGCTGACATTGTTCAAGTCAGTCAGGGTTCAGGGCCTGAGAGGAGGAAGGGAACTGGACCCTTGTGTCCCCGGCCTGGTCCGTCATGTTAATGGCTGAGTTCCAGTCGGTCTCTTACAGACCATAGACTCTATATGACTCAGGCTCCTTCATGTGACGTGTGTCAGTGTCCCATTGTGACATCAGTTTATACATAGTTTTAAGACAAACCTCTGCCTCTGTATCGTGTGGAGCAGAGGAGCTCTGTTACATTTTCACCGTAATTAACAGTGAAGGTTAAATAAATGACTTGTAGCGTGTCACAGGGAGAACGGAGGCTCTCTTTTCTCCACCTGGCGTTTCTGGGCTGAAAACCAACCCTGCAACATCAGTGCAGCACTTGGCCGCCGACCCGGTGTCGCAGCTCTCGTCTCTGCTGCTGCCGACTGTTTCTGTGACTCACAGTGAAAATCTTAAAACTCTACAAAGACCTCTGCAGGTCTCTGTGGAGTCTCCAGCAGCAGATCCTCCAAGAGCTGTGAGATGGAGCCACCAGGGATCACACACACACCAGGATTGTGTGTGTGTGTGTGTGTTTTCTAATGCAAAAACAAACTCGGTGTGTGTGAGTGTGTGTGTGTTCATGGAGATGAAGCAGTGCGGCGCTGTGGCCCAGAGGAACGACACATCAGTGGAATCAGTTCAGCTTTGACTGTAGGATTTTCTCACAATAACAGAAAATACAAAAACCTCAGCAGACGTCTGAGTCTGACCTACTTCCATCATGGCGGCGTGTCTCTGCAGCTCTCACTGTCACACACACACACACACACACACACACACACACACACACTGGTTTCCTGGAGGCTCAGTGTGAGACGGTGACGGCAGCGTCCTGTGTTTGGGATTGACATGAAAGACAGGAAGGTTTGGTTTTATCATTTTGTTTTTAGAGAGCAGGGTACGGTGGCCCTGAGAGGTCAACCCCCCACAGTGAGAAAACACACATGCAAAGACACAAACATGCAAAAAAATCAGAGCACAACATCATGAGTTTGAGGACAACAGCTGCAGTGAGTCACAGCTCCTTGTCTTTTATTTCTCTCTGGCTCTTTGATGAAATCCTGTAACTCCTCTGAAAGCCTCTGACCTCTGACCTCTGACCTGGGGTGTGAGGGGGTCCACATATAAATCTACCAGCTGATGCCTCCATCACTGGTTTATTAAAAATCTCTTCATCCCGGCTTGTTGAGCTTCAGAAAACCGGGATGAGCGAGGCCTGGTCCTCTTCAGATGATGAGCTGTGTCAGGAGCGTTCGCAGCCTCAGTGGTTCTTCACAGCGTTCACTGATCCTCAGATGAAAGTGAAGCCGTTTCTCTGATTCACTTTACAAACTGAAGCCGGTGCAGAGGTTCAAACCCCCGTCATCAAACCTCAGAGGGAAACACTGCAGTCTGTAACGCACACTGATCTGGATCTGGATCTGGATCTGGATCTGGATCTGACCTGAGCTCATTTTAAAGTGCAGCTGATTTTCTATTTCTTCCATCTCCTCTCTCAGCTTCTCTCTGGAGCTCTACTAAAAACAGTTCGGTGTCAGCCAATCAGAAGAGAGGAGGAGGAGGAGGCTCTGAGCCTCTCTTCTGATTGGCTGACTGTTTTCTGACTGATCCAATAAAATCAGAGCAGATTTCAGAATAAAACACTCAGAGAAACCAAATCCTGCAAGTTGTTGGATGGTGGGTCCAGGTGGTGGGTGGGGCTTGGTGACTACTTTGTTGTGACATCACAAAGTGACAGGAAGTCCTGACGGCTGGTTTTAAGGCTCAGCTCCTGAAACATTTTTCTTACCTTTCATCCTTTGTTTACCTCTTTTCTTGTTCCTTCTTTCTTTATTCAGGCATCAATTCTTTCCTTTCCTTCCTCTCTGCAGTAGATGGAGGTCATTACTCCACATTAACTTGCTGATGTAGTAAAATGCAGGATTGATGTAGCTTCACCTCGGTGAACACTGCTGACTGCACAACTGTGACCGTTTCATCTCTGCCATAAATCAGCCTCATTATTGAAGCCGTGTCAGACAAATTAATGTGTCTAATCACCAATGTTTTCAATTAACCCACAAACCAGGCGTAGCACGGTTTGTTTCCATGGGAGCTGAGCTTTGATTCCTCGACACATTAATCCGCTTCCTGTTTGAACCTGACGTGGAGGACGTCCGTGGAGACGACCGCCGGCGTCTTCGTTTGCTCCACAGCTCCGTCAGAAAAACACAGAGGAGGTGGAGGCAGAGTTCACACCTGTAACCTCTGAAATCCAGCTTCCTCTTGTCTTGTGGATCTGAGACGTTTTGATTGGCTGATCTGTTTATTCTGATCAGGTAGTTGTCTGGGTGGCTGTTTGGCAGGTCAGTTGGTACTGAGCCACTCTTTATCACCAGTAACGAACCTGTTACGTCCTGGTGCTGGTTAAAGAGGCAGGTCCTTCATCAGTTTCTGTGAAGACACGTTCTTCAACAGGAAACAACGTCCAGACTGAACAGGAGGGTTAAACTCCGCCCAGTTCAGCTGGAGTTTACTCACATGCAGGTGAAGACACCTGGATGTTGCTGTTGCTGTTGTTGTTGGACCAAACCTCTGAGAACACCTGTTGCTGTAAACAGTTTGTTTACCAGAAGTTTCACCACCACCTTCAGACACATCCGTATGTTTCTGCTGCAGCTTTGAAGGCAGAAGATAAAAACGAGGATGAGTTGCGTTCGCTCCTCTGATCCGGCGCTGACTGTGTCGGGTTGTTGGATTCAAACCTTATTTGCAGTCACAGTTTGGCGTCTGATGTTTTCCAGAGTCTGTGCCAGCACCCAGAGCTCCTCAGAGCTTCTCCTCACACCTGATTCATGTTGATGGCCTCACCTTGAATCTCAATGCTCAGCCTCCTCCCTCTGTCTGCGCGTTGGCAGGAGACGTGAACCGGCAGGATTTATGGATTTCTTGTCACCGCTCGTGGCTGTGTGGTGGCCGGAGACCAAGCGTTTGATTGGCTCAGGGAGGTGGTAGGTGGGGGAGGCGGGGTGGGGGCATGAGGGCGTCTAGCACCCTGAGGTGAGGAGCACCTGCCCTCTCTCCTGATCTGCTGCCTCCTCGAGGCGTCGAGCCAATCATCCGATCCACGACAAGGACAGGCATTTTACTGTGAAAGAGTTCACATCATTTCCTGGTTCTCATTTAATGCCTCAAAATGATTTTGAATGCTTTTATTTTGAAATTTAACAGCAGGATAATACCAATCAATACAACAGATGTTTAAATAGAATAAATAATGGGATAGAATTGTTGGTGACATTGATTAATTGATTAAATGATTAATTGATCGACTGATCCACAAATATCTGTAGATTTATTCTTGATTTTAGTAGCAAAAGTAGCTCAGAGTTAAATAATCTGTGTTTCTGCAGCAAAATATTTCAGGTTTGTTGACGGGGGGGAGGGGCATTAAAAATGGATGAGTGTGTGTTTGATTCTGTGTGTGTGTGTGTGTGTGTGTGTGTGTGTGCAGTACAAAGACTTGAAGCATGTCGGCAGAAAAATCACCACCACAACAACAAGGCACCAAATAAACCCACTGCTTGTTTGTTTGTTTATTTGTTTATTTGTTGTCAACACACACACACACACACACACACACACACAGCAGTCAGCACTGTCTGTACCTGTCTGTAACTGTATGTCTGTCTCCTCCACAGCTGACAAAGAAAAACAGGGGAAGAAGGATGACAGCAGTCCCTTCAAAATAAATGTCTTAGGTAAGAAGCTTCCTGTTTGGATCAACGTTCTTCTTCTTCTTACATCACTATGACATCACCATGTGACATCACTAAGAAGTCATCTGATTTGTAGCCATAACAGATGCTCGGTGTCACAGGTCGGTTTACCACGACCAGTATTTGGGTTTTGTTGCTAGGCGACATCAAGTGGCCATAGTGATTATGACAGGGGACACAGGAGGGAACAGGTGTTCAATTCCCTTGTGAAACCAGCAGTCTGTGTTGTGTGTTTCATCTGTCACCGTTTGTTGTTGTTGTTGTTGTTGTAGTAACCATGACAACCAAGGTCTGGACCTTCTGGTGCTGTAGCGATAAGAAAATGAACAGATCCCTTCATGACCCTTTCCCTCGCTTGTCTCTCCTTGACCTCTTGGCCTTTGATTAGACCTTTGAGGTCTAATCAACCCGAGTCAGTTCCTGATGAACGTCACGCCGCTCGTTAACGACCTCTGAGACGTTCACTTACACTGCGGCGAAACTTCCTGTTCCTGTTGACCTGCAGCTGAACCTGCTGAGGAGAAAGAAGTGAGGGATGAGATTTAATGAAAACCTCCCTCATACACAATCATGTCCTCAGGGTGGGGGGGGGGGGGTGGGGGGATGGGGGGGCGAACAGGAAATTCACTGAGTCTCTGCTGACACTGTAGCGTTTTGTCAGTTCACAGTCGATGCTGTAATTTCCCCACAAATAAACACAGATTAGCTGCTCGCTAGCCACACAACGCTAAAGTGAGATCAACGAGAGGATGAAGGTTTCATTGTCTTCACTGAGGTCTCACATGGACAACAGAGGGATCGGATCAAACGCGCTGCATTGTCAACATCACTAAACACTGAAGGACACGTGTGATTGAAACACTGAGCTGCGTTCAAAAGCTGCGGCAGCGTTCACGTCTGTTAGCCGGAGCTGATGAGAGAAATGCTTCTTCTGACACTTTTAGATGTTTGAATGTTGCAGCCAACTTTAAATCTGTAATTTCCGTGAGGCAGTGAAGGCATCATGTTCACCAATAAGTTATGACTGTGGTTATCATCACACAGCAGCGTGAAGCTAATTAAACTGTTCCTCGTAATCTCACTTCACGTTGAAAGGGTTTGATTAAACGCCTTCAAGTCATAAATCCACAAAGTGCAACAACTGAAGTCGTGAACTCTCAGACTCCACAGCACCAGGTTTATTATTGTTATTAAAAGCTCTTTTCATGTTAATGTGACTTTTGTTCTGAGCATCAGTCATTTTAATGAGCCGTGCCGATCACTGAAGAACGTCTGTATGTGCAGAGCAGCTGTGTTTATGACTCATCTCCTCGTATGAAACAGTGGTTCAACACAGAGAGAGAAATATTTCATCATGTGACACAAACCACATTGATGAAAACACAATGGACTGATGGATCCATTGGAACATGTAGATCAAGAAGCAGGATATTAAAAGTAAATATTGCACTGTGAAAGTTTCAGATGCAAAACTGACAAAATTTACAATTTACATCATTACAAAGTAAAATCGAAACGGTTTAGATGTTTCACCTGTGTCAGATCCTCATGTCTTCTGTCTGGTCCATCAGAAACCAAAGGTCTGGACCACGGAGACGGGTTCTACGC
This sequence comes from Caranx ignobilis, assembly GCA_021432705.1. Classification (NCBI taxonomy): domain Eukaryota; kingdom Metazoa; phylum Chordata; class Actinopteri; order Carangiformes; family Carangidae; genus Caranx; species Caranx ignobilis. The sequence goes on along the minus strand of JAFHLA010000032.1, from coordinate 233,555 downwards.
CGGGATGCCGATCCCCTGCGCCGACAGCTACGCCGGCTTCTGCGTCCACGGGAAGTGTGAGATCAAGTACAACATGGCGACCTGCAGGTGTGTCACCAATCACTGCTCCATGTTTCCTTCTTCTTCTGTGTCACCATGTTAAACCTCCTGCTTCTGCATCTGCTCGTGCATTGTGGTGCGTTCACATGTGTCCGGTGAATCTGGCTCAGGTGTGTTCACTGACCTCTTCCTGTCCCATCCTCAGGTGTGACTCAGGTTACAAAGGTACGCAGTGCGACGAGCCGCAGGACTTCAACATCCTCTACGTGGTCCCCAGTGGACAGAAGCTGCACTACGTTCTCATCGCCGCCATCATTGGCGCCGTGCAAATCGCCATCATTGTTGCCGTGGTGATGTGCATCACAAGGTAAAGTGGCATCCACTAAAAGCACAAAGACAAACTGAGTCTCAAAAGCTTCTAATGATCAAATAAAACCCAAACTAATCCTCGTCAATTTCAAACATTACAAAGGTTCAGTTTGACGTGATTTTCCTCCTGAGTGTCAAAGTGTTTACATCTGAGTCCATTAAAGGAGGAAATAAAAAACAACAACCATCATCTTCAGTGTTCACCCAAAGAGAGGAATTAATGGGAAAATGCACACATGGTTAAAACCCTGTTAACAGAAGAATTACATCAGTTAAAACACACTGTATTTAGATCTGTGTGTGTTTGTGTGAATCTATCAGTGTTTAAAATGACATGTGTCAGGCTCATATATGTTATCATGTAAATAATGTGCAGTGTGTGCAAGAAGCAGAAACAGGTTTTAATCCCTCTGAGCTGTAACCATGAACAGACGGAGCGTGTTCTCCACCTCAGTGTTTTTAATCCACACCGTGAACCTGTGGAAAAACACTCTTCAGTACATAATAACACAGAGTAAAGCCTGCTATAATCCTCTCATGTATATTAGGCTCGTTAATGCGGCTCAACTGCCCGACCACCGGGGGGCAGCACCAGCCACTGACCAACACATCTGAAGAAGGTTAACAACTTGTGTGTAATGAGGATCTGCTTCAGCTTGGGTCCAGATACTACGATACCCATGATGCCACAGTGAAGGCAGCTGAAAAGAATCCATTCAGATGTGTTGCTTTCAAGCTCTGACCAAAGTGCACCATGGGAGCTATAGTTTACTTCTCACCTTCAGCTTTCTTCATGTGATGGAAGCTTCAGCTTTTAGATTTTGTCTCTTACAGTAAATTAGTCTGATATGATTGAGATTCAGTTGCTTCTAACCTTCAGCTTTTATGTCTTCATGTGAGGAAACCTTCAGCTTGAATATGTTCATGTGAAGAAACCTTCAGCTTTTATTTCTTCATGTGAAGGAACCTTCAGCTTTAATATGTTCATGTGAAGGAACCTTCAGCTTTAATATGATCATGTGAGGAAACCTTCAGCTTTAATATGTTCATGTGAAGGAACCTTCAGCTTTAATATGTTCATGTGAAGGAACCTTCAGCTTTTATTTCTTCATGTGAAGGAACCTTCAGCTGTTTGATTTTGTCAGTTAGTCTGGTATGATTCACCCAGGAGTCATGTGACCTTCAGAGGGCGCCGTGTTAGCAAGTTAGAGGCAAACTATAAAAAACCTCTCTCTTTCTTTCTTTGTCTCTCCTTCTCTTCAGGAAATGTCCAAAAAACAACAGAGGTCGTCGGCAAAAACAAAACCTTGGACACTTTTCCGCGGACACTAACTCCAGGATGGTATAGCCAGCCATACGTGTCAGTGATTCTTTTTGATAAGTTTTTTCTTACGGCGTCATGATGCCATTTTTTAACGGTAGATGTGTTTGTTTTTTTTTGTTTTTTGTCCGGGGAAACCGAAAAAAAAAGAAAAAAGAAAAGAGAAGAATGAGAGTATTTATTTAAGGGGCCTTACTTTCTCTCCTTTCTGCTTCAGATGGAATTGTTGCGCCATCATAATTCAGTTTTGTTTGTTTGTTTTTTGCTGCGAGACCAAGTGTAAGAAGTCGAACCGACAGAACGTGCTGTCGCTCTCCATCGTTACCATGTGAGACGTCTTCATTACTTTTAAGTGCTTCGTTAGAGGTTGTGTTGAATGCTTTCTACATGTGGTACGTGTGGTGAACTGGCTCACAGAGAAACGTCCACCCCTCTGGAATGTGCTATTTATTGGAAAACAATGATTTTCACGTCCTCTGTGTTTCACTTTTTACTAATAATGTGCAGCTGATCACCAAATGCAGTTGGTTTTTAATGTGGTAGGTGGTGAGACGGGGCCAGCAGCCAGTCATATAGATCTGTTTACACTTATTCTTTGGTATGAGACTCTGTGTAAAGACTTCACTGTGTTTAATCAACCTAATAATTTATGATTATTATTTTCTTCAGAGTAGTTTTTACTCCAGGTTTTTATGTTAACGTTTATTTATAACTTTGCTTTCTAAATTCTAGTTCCTGTATATTCGCATGACTTGTGAAAACTGTGTACCGTGGTGTAGTTTTAAACTTTTTAAAAAGAAAAGCTGCGACGCCTCCTTCTCCTCCTCCTCCGTCTCAGAGCCGCCGAGATCTGATGGCGACAGAGGTAACCTCAGAGTCGGACAGAAGAAGAGAGTGAGGACTGAGTGGGCGGGGTTTATCAGTGTTTACGAAAAGGAATGTGTAACGTTTTGAAAAACAGTTTTTGATGGTGGGAAACCCTCGGAGCACGATCTCCCAGAATCCACTTTGGCTTTAATGATTGGCGACGATTGTGACGCCGATTGTGTGTCGGAGGCCGGAATGTTTTTCTGAATTGACGGATTGTCAGTGAAGGTGTCGGTTGTTGGACTGACTCATGTAACAGGAGGAAGTCTTGGTTGCTGGTTGATGCTGTGATCAAGACTTTTCTATGAATGTGAGACAAAAAAATGTTTCTTCTTCTTCTTCTAATTTTCTTTGTCTTAATTTTGCATTTGCTCCACAGTGAGACATTCCAAGCACAGAGAAGAATCATATGGGCAATATCTGAGGCCACGTTTATTTCTGGTGTGAACATGTGATCGGATGTAGGTCATGGCTAACGGCTCTTAGCGCAGTAACGTTAGGAAGTCTTAGCATTAGCCGGAGCTAACGGACAACAAGGTGCAGCTGATCCTCAACAGGAAGTGGGCGTCCAGAGAATGAAGATGCCTTGTCTGTGTCGTTCCCTTGTGTCCTTGACTTCACTGTTACACAACTTGTTGTCAAACTCTTTGTGCCGAGTCATGACTTTTCTATCAAAGTCCCATCACGTCTTCACAAACCGATAATTGAGTTGTGTTTTTCCTGGGTGTTTAAATCCCACCTCGCCCTCCACCGCGACACAGTTGCTCTTCATCAGCATTTTTCTCTTGATGATATATTTGTATTTATGTATCACAACAAACCAATCACCGCAAGGTCGGTCAATCACAGAGGAAACCTTCCAGCAGCGCCTGGCGGTGGCGCCTCAACGGTGTTAATTTAATGTAAATCCTTCATTTCTGTCACAGTGTTTGGAAGCTCAGAAAGATCCTGAGCGTTTGGTATCTGACAGCAGAAGTCAAACTGTCGCAGTGTTTTCATCTGAACGTCACTGTAGAAACCATCAGAGGCTTCAGCAACTAATGTGTACCAGGAATCAATTGATCAGTCAGTCAGTCAGTCAGTCAGTCAGTCATTCAGTCAGTCAGTCTGCAAAGTTTGTTCCAATGACCTTGACGAGTCAAAATCTGCAAAGAAATGTGAAATGTTTTGTTTCTGCCTGAACACAAGAGCAGGGTGTTCTGAACCAGGACCTCCATCCATCCATCCATCCATCCATCCATGAAACTAGCTTGATTGCTTCACCATTTTAGCTCATTTAGCTAGCAGGACAGCTAACATTTAGCTAACCCTGAGTAAGGGTGCTTCCCTAACCTCCAACATCAGTGGGTGGAGGGCAGCGAGTGGAGAAGTTATCTGACCATCCATCAAGCTCCTCCTACAGACAGTCACCACACCTGTGATGTGGTTTAGCTGCAGTGGAAGCTCCTGGTTCAGATCCTCTGTTCGGTTGTGGCGGCCGTGCTGAGGGCGCTCGTCCCTCTGTCTGTGTTTGTACTTTTTTATTTTCTGTCACAGGAGTTTTTCTGTAACGTCTACAGGTCGTAGGTCAGCCCCCCCACCCCCACCCCCTTCCTCCACTGAACAAAGTGTTTCTACTTGTTGTCGACCATCGCAACCGTAACTTCTCTAAATGTGACTAGAACGTGTTTGACATGTTAATATTCTGCATGTAGACTTTGAGAGGCCACTTTTGGTTTCTGCCAAAATAAAAAGGAAAATGTTTTTTTAATGAACAGACATTGTCATTCGATTCATACGTGTCTTTTTGTGTGTGTGTGTCTCTCTCAGTGCGGCGAGGCTTGGTTTCCTTCTGTGTTTCTCATTTCCCACTTCCTGTGATGGATTAATAATGTCTTTTTGTTTATCACGGAGGTGACCGTACGATCGGCCACTGGAGACTCTTGACTTCAGACAAAACACTGCTGTGTTTTCCCTCTGTAGAGACACTGTGTCCTAATTCCATACTAAACACTGACATTAAACAGACACACACTTCTTCTAACACTGACAGTCAACTGATCACCACACTTTGCGAAAACTGAATTGTGACTTACTGACATGATATTTCTTCAGGCCCCCACAGAGTTGGGTGTATTGTGAGTGGAGCAGACTCTGCATCACATGTCCACAATCATTTGAGGTTTCATGGTCGAGCTATCAATGCCTGCGTTTCCCACAATCCTTGTGCACTCTTTTTCACATTCTGCCTCATGGCTATGCAGGAAAAAGATGCAGAGGAGGTGGTATAAGGCCACTAAACAACAACAAGGGATCAGGGAGGGACATGTGGAGTATTGATGAAGAAACACACTTTCAATACTTTTTGGTTCGACAATCTGGTCGGGCGTCCCTCTGTTCCTTCTGCACAGTGGAAATCACCGTTCACTGGCCAGTGCTGCCCAGAAAGTGGCTGTCACATCAAGGGTTCTCATCACCAGTCACTCTGGGCAAAGTGGTGCAGCCAGTTACTGATTGGGCACATCAATATCTGCCACGGGAGTCTGTGTGGTCCTAAAAATTGAGCTTTGTGCGGACATGCCCTGCGGACGTCTGCAGAGTCCGTTCCGTATACGTTTCGCCCGACTCTGTGGAGGCCTTTATACTGTCTCCTCCACATGAAAACCTGTAGTTCCTCAGTCTTTCTGAAAGACATAATCCTGTTCAGGTTAAGTCTGAGACAAAGCAGCAGCTGCTGCAACACTGGTCAGAGGTTCAGCTTGAACACTGACACACAGATGATCGACAGTAAACTGGGTTGAAATACGTCAAACTGTGTGAACGTCACCAAACCTCCACCCTATATATATATATATATATATATATATAGTGTCATCACTATCAGCCCCCACCCACCTGTCAGGGAGGAGGGGCCCGCTCATTAAATGATGTAATTAAAACCCACTTGTAAGAAGCAGAGCAGAGGTCACCGCCTCCACATGAAAAAAAACCCAAATGAGAGTCATACATTTCTGCAGGAGGCGGGGCTTCAGGCACGCTGCCCTGGGTAAATATAGATTTATAAAACAGAGATGGTGATGGGTGGGGGTGGGGGTTCAGGGGCAGAAGCAGCTGCTGGCTTCAGTCGAACAGATTCAGTAATGAGTTGACTGTAAAACAGAGACACACCCGTCACGATCCAGCGTTCATTCAGTAAAGACATAGAGGGGCACCTCCCTCAAAGACGAGAAACAAATGTGTCAGACTGAAAATCACTGAACGCAGAGATAAATTCATGAGGTGGAGCAGGATGAAAAAGTGAACATGAAAATTAATAAAGTTTAACTGCAAAAAACTGTAACACAATGAGAAAAGTTCAAAAACACAGTAACTTCAACCTCCACTTTAAGATAAATCCTCATCACATGATTAATTGATTTGACCAATACCTACCTGACAGACAGTTACGCCTTATTCCAACTGACAGACAGTATGTGGAGGTAAAATTTTAAATAATCCTAAAATACAACACAGTGGTTTATACTGCAAGGCTAACATCAGATGTAGCATTACCTGGTAATGGTAGCCATTAAAATGCAATAAATATAGTGACATGATTAGCTGCTAACACTGGGGAAACAAGGCCAACCTCAATTGTAGCATTTCATGCTAATGTTAGCCATTTACACAGTAAACACAGATGTGTTAGCTGCTAATGCTAGATAAACAGGTATAATGTCACATGCTAGCTAGTCAGATACAGTAAATACAGCAACATGATAACACTGGAAACCCAAGGCTAACCTCCAATATAGCATTGCTTGCTAACATTAGCCATTAAAATACAGTGGGATGTGAGAGATGGTGACTTGACAAAAACAAGTCAGTTCTACATTAAGTTAACGTTGGCATGAGATGTTGTCCTGACACTCACCCAAATACCAACATCTAATGACTTTGATCAGCTGCCAGCTTTGGCACACAGGACGTTAGCCTTAAGGCTAATGGGGTATTTGGCTAGACAATGTCTAGATTAAGATAACTGATCAGTGCTAAGACCAGTTGAGGCGAATATACATCACATGCAAGTTGAAAATATGAGCGTACAGACAGGTGGAGATGCTACATTCATTACGCAAAGTCGTTGATGTCACTGTTTTGCTGTATTTTCTGATAGCACTGAAGCTAATGGGCTGATCCCCCCTTTGAGACTGCGTGTAAGGAAGTCAGGGAAGCTAATCCTCTCAGAACTTATGGGTGGTGGGGGCGGTGGTGGGGGGCTGAGTCTGACATTTTTATCACATCAGTGTGTGTATTTGCGGACGCCACATTTTTCAGCACATTGTTGTTAACAGACCCCTTCAGAGTCGTGCGCTCACACTGAGCTGCAGACCAACAATTAATCACTCCACTAAATACAGCTCAACATCTGAGCCGAGTTCAGAGGAGCAAGTGTTAAAGCAGTGTCGCTCTCACACTCCTCGCAGTCACAGTCGTCTCTATAAAGAGCTTCAGATCTCAGTCTCGGTCAATGTTTGGACTGTGCCCTCCCCAGGGGAAAGTAAAAAGGGCAGAGCTGCAATGTATAATCCCTGAAAACATTCCAGTGCTGTGTAATCAGACCAGACAACTGTGGCATCTTTGCATGTGTCAGTGCAGAGCTGCAGAGCTGCTGCTGATGTACATGTTTCACAGCTGTTAGATTGGAAGTATGAGCTAGCGACGGAAAATTATGAATCAGTCTGTGGGGGTCTAACAAAGCTGAACACCACTTGGTTGGGGGGGGTTTCCATCCTGCTCTTGCTTCTTTGCGTCTTCCCAAAATGTCCGAGTATCGCCTTACAAAGAGTTTTTATTTTTAGCTGGAGGGGGGGGGTGTTCGTGTGAGTGCTCTGAGTTTACGCCTGGCCCCCGTCCACATGAGGACTGAATTCAGGTTCCCTTTGGATCCTGAAGCCTTTTTTAAAAGAGGTAGGTGGAGTTTCCCCTCTCCTCTGTCCCCAGACCTGAGTTTGGGTCGTAGCGGTTGGGTGTTGCCACTCTCCAGTCTCCCTGCTGGTAACCCCAACAGTTCTGGTCCCCCTCCCCAAACTAAACCTCTTCTTTTAAGCAACTTTCTGAAATTTAGGGTTTGAGACGTCGAAACAGTGCAATGGATCAGCACAAGTATCGCACAGCGGGCGTCCAGGAGAAGCTGGAGATCATCGGGGTTGAGGATGAGGCCGGGAACCCCATCAGCGCCCTGACCATCCTGTCGCTGCTGGAGCGAGTGGCCGGCATCATCGACAACGTCCAGTCCTGCCAGCAGCGCATGGAGGAGCGACAGCTGGAGCTGGAGAACAACATCAAAACCATCCAGGGCGACGTCCTGAAGCTGGCCAAGGACCACACCGACACCAGCGGCACCGTGGAGAAGCTCCTGCAGAAGACCCGCAAAGTCAGTGCCAATGTCAAGGAGGTGCGGACACGTGTGGAGAAACAAAACGTCCGGGTGAAGAAGGTCGAATCGACACAGGACGAGCTGCTCACACGCAACAAGTTCCGGGTCGTCATCTACCAGGTGAGCAGAGACCAGAACCATCTGGGTTCAGGGAAGTGGACGTGACGAGGTCAGCAGAATGTCTAGTGCTGTGACTCTGGCTTTAGTTTGACAGTGACGAGGGGATTTATCAATAGATCAATAAGCAAATTACAAATTAGTCAACACTGTTCAGCTTCATAGTTGTGTAAATGAGCTGTAATCATTTTGCACTTGTTCTGTCCTCACAACAAAAACTAGTGTTTTGGGTTCAAGGAGGTTTGAGGACATTCTCATGATTTTCTTGTTAGTTAATCAAAACACAATATGTGATCAATCAACACATTGGTTTGTTCCGATCAAAGTGAAAACACTCCTGCTGCTCCAAATTACGTTTTGATGTTTTTCTGACTTTGCTTTTTTTCTCATGAATCTTTGGATAATTTAACCTGCAACAAACCTTTGATTGGTTTGATTCCACCTCAGCAGATTGATTGATCATTGGTGTGATTATTGGCTGCGAGCTGGAAGTGAGAGCATCTTCAGTTTCTGTCATGTGACGTATTATTAGCCAATAAAACTGAACACAAATCCTGGATGTGGTTTAGCAAACACGAGGCAACGTGGACCTTTGTCCTGATACTCAGGTATCGTGCAGGACTCGGTCCTTCTCGATGAGAGGCCGACCGAGGAAAATGTTTTAACCAGGAGAATCTGGGAGGTGGAGCAGCTCCACTGTGGGTCATCAGATCCCAGATCCAGTCCAGGTTTCCAGAGCATAATTAAGCTGAGTATCAAAAGTGAAGTTGATTTTTTCCCCTCAGGCCGAACAAACTCGCTGCCAAGCTGTGACATCTTAACTCAAATGAACCTCGGCTCAATTCATTAAGCGACGGCCCTGCTGAGAGCGGAGGCTGCTTTCAGTTCAAACACTTAAGAGCAATCGACTCGGTAACACTGGCAATTTATAGAGAAGCATCCTCATTACGCTGAGAGGCCACACTCATCCACACCACTTTAATCAGGCCAGGTGAGACGCATGGAAAGATGATTCACCTCAGAGTTTGTGAGACATCCCAACAAACTCTCAGACATGGAGGAATGAAGACGTTTAATCGCTTTTAGAAACCACAGGCCTGGAAGAGCAGAAAGAGTTTTATTAAACAAATCTTGTGACGATGTGAGCAGACTGACAGAGAAGCTTCATCCTGTAGAGAGAACGAGGTTGATCGAGGACTGTCTGTCTGCCCTCGTCCTTAGAGACGAGGACAGACAAAGACCAGAGAAACTCTGTCTGAAGTTACTAAATCACTGGGTGAAGGAGCTTTGTCTCACCTCAGCTGATGCTGATGAAGAATGTGACAGCTCCCTGACCAGACAAGAACCAAACAGCTTTATTTAAAGGATGGTTTTGTGATGTGATTAGTTCAGTTGTGTGTTCAGTGAGTAGGAGACCAGAGCTGGGTCTGATGCACAGACTCTTATTTCCTTGGTTTCTTGCAGCGTCTTCTACTTGGTGACCTTTAGTGACGTCGCTCGGGTTCAGGATTAAACTCTGTGCAGATATACGTTGGTTCACGGCGCTCGGTGTCAGAAGGTGTCCTGGTTCATGTGCAGCCTTCAGAATAGTAACCGGAGCGCTATGTGCTGCTAACAGCTGCTGTGGATCCGTGACAGAGACTTATTCTGGGATCACAGCGTCCTCCCTCTCTGCCAGCAGGGACACAGTCTGACACGGCAGCTTATCACAGGGCCACCAGTGTACAGGGGGGTGGGGGGTGGGGGGCAGGTTGTGGCCGACAGGGGGCGCTAGCTGTTCGTTATAGCAGCTTCAGAGGTGAAGCTAAACAGACAAGTTAAAGCTATCTATGTATCAGATTCAACTTTCTGTCGTTGTTGTTTGTTGTTGTTGTTGTTGTTGTTGTTGTTGTTGTTGTTGTTGTCGTCAGGCAGAAAAACATGTTTCTGGCTAAATTGTTGGTAACTGAGCAAAGCAAACAAAAACAAACCCAACACCAATGAAAGTAAGAAGTGAAGACGTTATCATAGGCAATAATAATAACAGCAGAGCCTCTGGTATCATCACATCATCACATTATTAATGTTCACAGTCTCTGTGACGCTTCCTTCAGATAATGGAGGAGTAAAGACAGAGCAGGAGAACACGATCAGTTCTTCTGGTCAGAACACATCATTTCTCCTGTTAATTCATATAAACACTGGATGTTTAACTGACTCGTATATCGAGCTAAGCTCAACGTTTCCTGAACAGTCAGACAGTGATGATCTCTGCGTCCCGTCTGCAGGGTTGAGTTTCCTCATGACTGATGTGCTGTCGGTTATTCTGAGGCCTCCGTCCATCTCCTAATATAGAGCTTCAGCTGCGCCCATTTAACAGGAAGCAACAAGCGGTTTGTTACAGACACTCATCGATGCTGGGTGGCTGAATGATGACGGCCTGGCCCGGGGACGGCCGGGCGGCCGGTCGGACAGACAGTAATAAGAAAAAGATGAATGTGTGCCGGTGCTCGTGCCCAGAGGCCGCCTGTTGTTCACAGCCATGACATCAGAGGACAATGTGCAATTTTAGACGAGTTAATGGGTTTTAGTTTATGATGTTTCTGAGGTCACCTCAGAAGAAGAGGACGACGTCCTGCAGGGCCTCTGTTTGGTTTCTCATGTGGAGAAACTTTAGTTTTTGGTTCTTTATTATCTTGATGATCAACTGGAAATGTTCCTCCATGATCAAAGGCGTCTGCAGCTCTTTAACCTGAACTCAACCTGATTTCACTTCTTAACCTTCATACATACACACAACTCAGTGAATGGCAGGGCCACAGCTGTTAAGCTATGCTAAGCTAAAATAAACTAAGCTAAGCTAAGGTAAATGACAAACACAAGAATGTCTCAGAGTCCTCAGTACAGTGATGGTTGAAGCTGCTTCTCTCTGTTATTAATCCAGACATTGACCCACTTCCTCTGCCGCTCTAATTACTGTGTCATTCACAGTGTGGACTCGCTCTGACAACTCTTCCCTGATTAATGAGTGTGATCGTTGCAGCTTAATTAGGATGAATTGTCTTTCAGGTCCAAAGTCACCTGTAGGGCGCAGCAGCCGGTTTGTCTCTGTTGGTCGTCGGGCAGCGTACAGATGTTCCTGATGTTTGCTCTCTGTTGGTTTAATGATTAAAGGGTCAGTTTATGTCATAACAGAGAAAGTTAAAATCAGAGTGAAAGTGATCTTTTCTTATTTATCTAGTGAGTTTGGGATTCATCAGACAACTGCAGACGTTACAAATAATCTGGTTTTATTAAACATCAACACAAGACACACAAGATTATATCTAATGAATGTACAGGACACGACTGGGCTGCTGTGAGATCAGTATCTGGTGGGATGCTCCATCATTATCATAATGAAAGCACCTGTCTTGAGTTACAGGTGTAGCAGCTTCCTGTCTCAGTTACTGCTCTGTAAAAATAGAACAACTTGATCTGACGAAGCTGCTCAGTGTGTCGGAGGCTGCAGGCTGCAGGCTGCAGGCTGCAGGCCGGGTCTGTGCAAGCATCTCTGAGGGATATCATGTTTTCCATCTGAGCCTCCATCATCTGAACGAGCTGCGCGGTTATTTATTCCTGCTGCGCTGAAGAGACACACGAGACGACGTGGTGTCGGTTTACAGCCGCAAAACTCTTTACAGGGCAGACGAGAAGGTTCAGTTAGAAAATTAAGCGGCTTCAGTGGGACGATCCTGATGTTTCAGGTGGACATCAGGTGTGTGATGATGTCATTAGCCTAGCTTAGCACTAGGAAACTGAATGAAATGATGTGAGGTCACGTATCACAGCTGATGGAAGTGTAAATCTGAAACAGGTGGACGTTGGACGGTGAAGGAGTGGAAACCGCAGCAGCTTCTTCACTCAGGAGGCGTTCAGGAGCAAAGCTTCTGGCTCAGAAACGTTTTGGCATCGCTCACAGTTCAATATCAAATCAATACTGCTCTGCTCTCACGCCACCGTCACGTCATATCCTTTAAATCGTAATTAGCAGGAGCTGAGCGGGAAAAATCGTTCACGTCAAGACCTCAGAGCTGATCATTCTGGGACGTGCCGATTAACTGATGGCTGCAAACGCACCACCACCGACACATCTACATCAAGTCCAGTATTTACACCTCAGCAGCTGTTTGTTTACATCTGCTTCAGCTCTGTAACAACAGAAGTTGGTTCGAGCTGTAACAACAGTTGCCTTTACTGTATCTCTGTTGCGTCTCTCTCTCTCTCTTCTCTGTAACACTGGAAACAACACATATTTAAAGTGTCCACTCTGTTTTCTCCTCTCTAGGGAGAGACAGAGATCCCATCAGTGGCTGTTACCAAGTCTCCTAAAGGAACCGGTTTGGATGGGCTGGAGATCGAGCCCGACTCCTACGACCTTCCCGCCGACCTCTCCTCAGATGAAGAGTACCTGAGTGTGGAGGAGACCGACTCCTCGCGAGCCGCTCGCCTCAAGAAGTCTGTGGTGAAGAGCACAGAGACCCTGAAGGCCGCCTTCTCCAAGGAGAACATGAGCAAAACCAAGGACAACCTGGGTTCCAAGTTCCACCACCTGGGTGAGAAGGTGATGCCCCCTGAGCGGAGGGAGAAGATGCACCAGGCCGGCGAGCGGCTGAAGCAGTCGGGCGAGCGGTTTAAAGAAAACATGGCCAAGAAGGCTCCGAGCAAAGAGGCCTTCCGCATCAAGCTGAAGAAGGAGAGGGCCGTCGCCGAGGGCCAGGAGGGCGCCGAGGCCGACTCTGAGCTCCAGGGCCAGGCCAAGGAGTCGCCGGTGCCCTCCGCAGGGGTCACATACACCGAGGTCGGCCCGGAAACCAAGAGGGAGGGGCCTGTGGAGGAGTCCAGCGCCACCCGGATAGGATAGGAGGATTACAGGAAGTAGATCAGACGTGATGGGACAGCGCTGACACGGAGAGGAGGCAGGACACTTATGCAAGATTTAGAGGGAAGGTCTGTGATTGGCTGACAACAAAGATGGACTCTGAATCAGTTTGAATGTGATAAAAGAGAAGAAGCTGTTGAGATGGGTATATTACAATATTCATTAAATCTGCATATTAAATGTTCCCTGTTGACAGTTTTTACGTTACATAGTTTAAACTCAGTTGTGAATGTAAGAATATTTATCTGTGCTGCACTAAGAAGAAGAAGAAGAAGAGTCGAGGTTCAAAAGTTTGACTAATTTGTGATTTGTCCAAATTTCAAGAGATGGTTCACAAGTTGTAGAGGAGGAGGTTGATTTGCACAAGAAGGAAGAAGGAAGAGGCTGAGGAGAGATGATGAATGTTGACGTCTTGATCTTTTATCTGGATGTACATATAATATCCGAAGGTGGGGGGGTGGTCCCTGAAGGCATCAGCTGGTCTCTGAGGCCTGGAGTCACAGTCAGACAGGTTTCTGCAGCAGTGTAGAGTAGAAGGCCGAGGTCGACGTCAGAGCTGCACCTGGATCAGGTGGATGGAGGTGATGAGTTCATGTCATGTGGGATAAATCAATACTGAAGATGTTGCTCATGATTTGATGCACTGATTCAAGTCCTAAAAAAGAGTTCTGCACAGATGGACTCAGACACTTTGACCTTTGACCTTTGAGCACCAAAGTCTGATCAATTTAAGCAACCTGAAGAAAATGAAGGTGTTACAGAGATGTAACGCCTTCCAAAAGAAAAGACGTGTTTTGTGAGGTCACCACAGCTTTGACCTTTGACCTTTTGCTATGAAAATGTAATGAGTTAACCATGTGTCCAAGTGATGCTGAATTACAGTTTCCATGGTGACAGGACAGACAGAAACATCCCTGAAAACAGTCTGACTGTCGCTGACATAAAAGATGGTGAAATAAAATCAAACTTACTTGAACGCCACGTGCTGCTCCATCACCACGTCACATGACTCATTTCACCGAACTTCACCCCAAAGAACAAGAATTTTACATAAAGTTTGATCAGTTTGAATGAACTGTGGTGCAGCTCTACAGTCAACGACCAGAAAACCTGCATGAACCATAATCTAACACAACTTTGACCAGTGGGTGTGTGTGTGTGTGTGTGTGTGTGTGTGTGTGTGTTGTGATTTAAGGTGGACTGAGTTTTAAGGCGTCTCAGCAGATTCATGTTTTTTTTTCAGTTTTGCTGCTTTGTCTTCAAAGTTTTATCTCTTGTAGAGTTGATTAGTGAGTTCACAGCAGCTCCAGCTCTTACACATTAGTACAGTGTCGTATCTTACTTTGAAAGGTTTACTTCCTGTGTAGCTTGTGACTGTAATTACGCCGCCGCTGCTGCTGAGTGGGTTTGTTCTTAGGTTTTTAGGTTTCTTTGGTTTGAACATTTTGAACCAGGTTTCATTTCTTACTCATGTTTCACTGTTTTTCCACAGCTCAGGTTGTTGTTGTTGTTGTTACCGTCAGCTGATCGACCTGTGTTGTTGTTTTCAGGCTGCACGGTGCTGAACACGCAGCAGCACGTATTAATCCTGTTGTTCTGTTTGTTTTTTGTATAAATAAAGTTTTGGTGAAACCTCGACAAAGTCTGTAGAAACATTATGTTTTTAAAAACTCACCATGACAGAAGAAGTGACCACAACACGGAAGACCTCAGCTCTTTCAAAATAAAGACACTTTATCTTTATCATTACATGACTCTGATGAAACTCCACCTGTCAACTGACGTCAATAATCATAAATAATAAGTATAGATATCCACAGCTGGATGACGTCTGTGACATTGTGACATCTTCACGTCTCTTTCACCAGTAAAATAGTGGTTTTATCAGCTCTATCCTTCAGTCACACGGACACTTTATCAGCACAGGCAGGATGATTATGGTAATAAATGATAACTGATGAATTCTCCATCAGGCTCTTTGATACCTGCCTCACAGAGGTGTGATGGTATCAGCAGCAGCAGCACGTCTCCTCTCCGCTGTCTCTATCTCCCTCTGATCTCATCTCTCTGCAGCTCAGATTAAATCACTAACTTGAGCAAAACACGATCGCTCAACTGAGTCAGCAGCGCCGGCGGCTCCGCGCTCCGCCTCTAAATGAAATGCCAATCACTCTGCAGGGAATTTACAGTTGGACTCGTGCTCGTGTCTGTGGCTGCAGGTCGCAGCAGCACTTTGTCAGCTGGGGATTTATTGGCTCTAAGACAAACACCGAGTCCACTGAAACCAGCCTGTTAGGAAGGGGGGGCTGGGGGGCTGGGGGTGGGGGGGGTCATCAGATGTGCCATCAGCTAAATGAAAGGGTCAGGACTGAGAGGCCGGGATCGGCCTGGTGCTACGTTTCAGCCTTCTTCAGGCTCCTGTGTCTCGATTCACACACTTCCGCACTCACCAGGTGTGTGAGTCACTGTGGAACGTTGCACACTCGTCACCCTCAGGTACAGGTGTGTCACATGGAAGCCATTAACCGTCTGACCTGGTCACCGGCTGACGTCAGGCTCCTCCTCCTGCTCCTCACACCTTGTCCGGTGTGGACAACCTAACATCACCAACAAACATACGTCATAACGAGCTCAGTGCAGCAGCTGCGGTTCATCAGCTGAGGGACGATTTGAGACGTCACCACGCCGTCACTACAGTGGTGAACTGCGGGAGTGAGTACATGTACTCCATGGAAGTGCAGGCTACTGGTGAAGTGAGCGGCCTGGAGGTTGTAACTTTTGATTGGAAGGTCGTAGTGAACCGAGCTCCGCCCCCTGTAGTTCAGCCACGCCCTTTCCAACAGTTCCAACAGACTTGACCTGCCCATTCCCACTGACAGGTAACATGGGAGGAACCCTCCAGGACCTCTGTGCTCTGCGGTGCTTCCCCGGCGCAGGTTTGATTCCCGAGCTCTGACTCTGTAAGTGGAGCTGAGTGACTCCATCAGTCTCTGTCTAATTTCAGCGTCGCCGCCGCCGCTTTTTATATAACCTTGACAAACTTAGAAAGACGACACCTCCTCCTCCTCCTCCTCCTCCTCCTCCTCCTCCTCCTCCTCCTCCTCGTTCTGTCGTCTGCACCTTCCTTCCAGAAATACCGGCAGGCACCTGTGCTTCACCGTTACCAGGTTGTCACGGCAACTGTACACATCAAAGGTTTCACAGGAATGGAGTGAAAATGATGTTAATTAATTCTCCCTCACTGAGGCAGATCTGAGACTCAGACAGACGGGGGGGGGAGAGGAGTGAGTCCATTCAGCTCCTTCTGTTTGTCATGCATCAGCTGCTCTGTGGAGCTCCTGAAGAGGAAGGAAGGCCTCGGCTGGTCCACGGCTCCTTCACCTCCTCCTCTCCTGCACTCATCTCCCCTCTGAGACCGACACCAGGTGAACATCCATCAGCTCTTTCACAAGGTGGATTCACATCTACATTCAACCAGCGCTGGATCTAAAGTCAGACTCTGCAGATTCAATCCCAGAAACATCTTCCCTAAAATATCTTCTGCCGCTGTCTGCTGATGTTTCTCTTTGTCCTCGGTGGCAGATACAAGAACCAGCTGACAAAGGAAGACGTGACACGTAGCCTACATCCAGCAGCAGCAGCATCATCATCATCATCAGCAGCAGCAGCATCATCATCATCATCATCAGCAGCAGCAGCATCATCATCAGCAGCAGCAGCAGCAGCAGCATCAGCATCATCATCATCAGAAATAAACGAACAGATGAACCATGTACGGCACAGACTGACAGTGAACGCAGCATTTACAACAGACTGTTAATCAATATTATCAGTTGATTATTATTATAATACTCAGGTGAAACCTTGTGTATAAATACAAACATGTTCAGTGAAAGTAACGTGTGAAAGTGTGAATCACAGGAAATGGTCACAGAGCAACAGGATTTCAAACAAAGTCATTTAATATTTAAAGTCCTTTGATGTGTTTGTTTCCAGAAACATGATCCTTCTTTCATTTATTATTTAACATCATTTAAATGACAAAAGCACAACAGGCTTTTCACAGGACAGAGGGATCAACAGCTCCAACGTTGGCTGCACTTGGCTTCCATACAAATCCAGAAACAAAGAGGACATGTGTGTGTGTGTGTGTGTGTGTGTGTGTGTGTGTGTGTGCGCGCGCACGCTGTCATATTTTCCGCAATCAACACAATTGCCTCTCCAGACTTAGAAAGTGTCTGTTGTCTGAATGTGGAGTCTGGTGAATGGAGCTGTTCAGTGTTTGGGGGGGGGGGGGGCTCAGCCTGATGGCTCGGCCACTGACACCGTCTGTTAGAGAACTGACAGGAGAATGTTGATGCAGCTGTGAGCTCATCTCACATCTGGACTTTTGAAACCCTTGTGTCCTCGGCCTGGTTCTTTACATTGATGGCTGAGTTCCAGTCCGGTCTCTTACAGACTCTATATGACTTAGGCTCCTTCACATGAAGTGTGTCAGTGTCACATTGTCACATCATCCAGTCAGTTTAGGTCCCCTCACTTCAGTGAGGGACATACAGTTCATAGCGATGTGAGATCAAATACAGATGTCGTCAGAAGTGTTGGAAAGGAACCGCTCCCGGTCCCTGTTCTGGTCCTGGTCCCAATCCTAGTTCTAGTCCCGGGATCAGTACCAGTCCTACTCCTGGTACTGGTCATGAGGGTGCTACTCCAGTTTTTCAGGTTCCGGACCCGGTTCTGGTTCCAGAATCATAGGATGTTGACGTTCTAATAAACCAAACATCAGAGAACAACTAAAGGCCCCAGACTGGTCCCTCACTTTATTATGTCCCCAGACTGGTCCCTCACTTTATTATGTCCCCAGACTGGTCCCTCACTTTATTATGTCCCCAGACTGGTCCCTCACTTTATTATGTCCCCAGACTGGTCCCTCACTTTATTATGTCCCCAGACTGGTCCCTCACTTTATTATGTCCCCAGACTGGCACATGAATTCAGGACATGAAGTGCAAGTAAATAAGAGACCTCTGTGGCTGTGCAGAGGCTAACAGTTTCCATCTACTTCCAGTCTTTATGCTAAGCTAGGCTAACCCCACCTGAGCTCCTTCTCTGAGCTGCAGCAGAGATCCATCATCTCATCTCTGACTTCATCTTTTATAAAACTGTCTGTCTGTGTGTCAACCCCCCCATCCCCACCCCCCACATGCTGTGTGTGTGTGTGGTCACATGACTCAGCTGCTGGTGAGTCGAGCTGGTCGTTGAAGAGCATCATCAGCGATGCAGCAGGCGGTCAGCCGCCGGCCTGTCAATCAATCACAGTCACCGGGGAGCTCCACCTGTGCGCTCGGCGGGCAGGGAGCTGCATGCAGATGAAACAAACACACACCCCCTCTCTCCCAACATTGCTTGCTTCACCACAGGGGAGGGTGGAGATATGAATTATTCACTAACACAAACACACACAAATACACACATGCACTGCAAACACACATATGGATGTGTGTGTGTGTGTGCAGGTAGGAAGTGTGTGTGTCATGCTTCACTGGGTGAGGTTGAGGGTGAATATCTACATGATGTATGAGGGAGATGAGAGAGTGACAGAGACATATGAGCATTTATCATTGCAGTCACCTCTGAGTTATCTGTAACACAAAGCTTCACACCCCCCACATGTGAATCCCAACCACTCACTGTGTGTGTAACAGCGTGTCAGAGAAGCACCGAGGCCCTTTAATCAACGCTCCATCACATTATACAGCAGTGTAGTGTCACATCATTGTGTATTTATAGTCATATATTTGTATTCAATTAAACATTTAAAACTATTTAATCTATGTCTTATCTATTCATATATATATATATATACAGTCTTCTTGGCTTCAACATGAATTTACTGCACCACAGCAGGAGCATGAGGTCAGAGACATTACACAGTATATTGATATTCAACTAATGTGACTGTATTATATTTCTATTATCATGAGATTTATTTTATTTTATTTTATTTTATTTTATTTTATTTCATTTTATTTTATTTTAGTTTAGTTTAGTTTAGTTTAGTTTAGTTTAGTTTAGTTTAGTGTAGTTCAGTTTGTATTACTCCAAGCAGACGTCCCCCTCCGGACCAGCAGGTGGCAGTAATGCGCTCAGGGCAGGTTGAAGGAGGCTTGACGCCGATGTTAACACTGTAGCTGTGTCGGAGACATTAAGCTCGTCTCTGTGGAGGATTTCAGCGGCTTGAAGTCCACGTTCGTGAACTTTATCAACAACCGACAAGTTTACAAGGTGCACACTGACAGAAATGTTTGAGTCACGTGCGTGAATTAAAGTTCGCTGCATGACTGCCAGCGGCTAACGTTAGCTACCTAACCAGCTAGTGCTAGCTCTCGGTTGCCTGACAACGGAGGGGAAGCCAAACAAACCGGGCTAGCACGGGTTAGCACGGGTTAGCACATGTTAGCCAGCAGACAGAGACAGAAGCGGAGAAGAGCTGCTTCGGCTCCGTGGTTTTATCTTGTTTTTTATCAGACCAACTCCTCGGTGAAGAGCACTCATGGCGGATGACGGCCGGCGGGGCGACGAGGAGGACCGAGGCCCCGGAGCCGCTCACCAGGTGTTCGTGGTCATGGAGTGTTTACTGGAGAAGCTCAAGGTGCTGAACTACGAGGAGGAGGTGCTGGCCAAACACAACATGAAGAACCTGTCCAGGTGAGGACACCGTGAGACAGGTAGTCAGAGCTTTACCAGGCTGGTTGGACAGACAAAGTGAACCAGAGATGAATGAGTGCACAGGCTGGAAGCAGTGGTCCCAGTACAGGACTGGTTTTATTCCTGCTGCCAGTTCACATCACAAACATTGATGAGGCTGATCTCAGTGTAGATGATAAACATGTCTAAGCTTCATGAATGTCTTTTCTGTTGAGCAGCTCCACTCTCACACAGACACCTGCCAGGACGATGAAGCCAGAGATGACAGAGGAAAGACTGTGGGGAAGACGACAAGGAGACATGAGTGATTAACATGTGGTTGTCCTCCTCTTTGTTGTCCCTCCTCAGACATTATTTTGTCTCCAGTCCATACCTGGCGTCCAACCCCGGCGAGCAGTTCTACCTGTTCACCGTCATCGCGGCGTGGCTCATCAATGTGGCGGGGAGGCCGTTCACCGAGCCCCAGGAGTACGACGAGCCCAACGCCACCGTGTCCAACATCCTGTCAGAGCTCAGGGCGTTTGTAAGTGAAGCTCCTCCTCCTCCTGTTGACCGTCAGCTGTGGAGCAGTGTGTGTGTGTGTGTGTGTGTGTGTGTGTGTGTGTGTGTGTGTGTGTGAAGTCTTACTCTGCCGACACTCGGAGGTGAAGCTGAACTTAAAGAAACAAACCAACTGATGAAACAAAGAACGTGTTGTTTTGTCTCTGAGTTTAACTCACACTCGCACGTGAACATCAGAGGAACAACCTTTAAAACCACACGCTGATGATCTGACCCATCGTCACGTTCTCCTCCGTCTCTCTCTCCATCCCGTCGTCCAGCAGCTTCATGACCACTTTTCATTTCCCTCTGTTGAAGTGGAGCAGCTGCTTCTCGTCCAGAGCAGGTCACAGGTCACAGGTCACAGGTCACACGCCCCCTGACGGAGCTGCAGCCTCTCTGCAGCTGGACAGATGATGAATAAAACACACGGCTCAGACTCCAGGAGCTGCCAGAGTGTAGGAGGAGACTGATGTGTCTCTGTCTCTGTCTCTGTGTCTCTGTCAGGGCGTCAAGGTGGACTTCCCCCCCTCCAAACTGAAGTCGGGCTCTGGAGAGTACGTCTGCCAGGTGCTGGACCGCCTGGCTGAGGAGGCTCTGAAGAGGAGGGGCTTCTCCTTCAGGAGGTAACACGTGTTCTCCTCCTGTTCTCCTCGTCTTCTCCTGCTGTTCTCCTCCTGCTTTTATTTTGTAGTAAAAGTAAAAGGAAGCAGTCGGTGAAGTCAGTGTGTGCACCTGTGGTGACCTTTGACCTCCCTGTTATCCAGCTGCTCGTCACATCTGGTCACATCAGACTGAACGGTGCACATCACTTCTTTCTCTTTCAGACCAAACTACCCGACAGAAACCACAGAAGAAGAGTCTGTGATCGAGGACGACGCAGAGCTCACACTCAGCAAAGTGGAGGAGGAGATGATTGTAGGTGTCTGCTGACTTCTTCTTCTTCTTCTTCTTCTTCTTCTTCTTCTTCTTTTTCTTCTTCTTCTTTGTCTTCTCCTTCTTCTTCTTCTTCTCCTTCTTCTCCTTCTTCTTCTTCTTCTCCCAGTGAGTTCATGATGACAACAGTCTTTGTTCTTGCTGTTACAGTGTTTTGTATCAAACATGAAATAAACAGCTAAATAGTTTCAGAGCTTCATGAGAGGACGAGCTGGGTCATAGAGGGTTAAAAGGTCCTGATGCTCAGAGCTGCGGTGGCGCCGCACGTGATGATGTCATGGCTCCTGTTTGATGGATCTGCTGTGATGACTCTGGTGTTTGTGTGTGACCTCAGGAGGAGCCTGACGACGAGGAGAACGTGATGGATCTGGAGGCTCTGAAGCTGCGGACCAGTCACATTGTGAGTTCACCCTCAGCCCGCGTGTAACAGGGAATCGAACCTGCTCCCCGTCACTCATCCTGTCATCTGTTCTCCCGACAGGAAGCAGAACACTCCTCCAAACCGGACGACATCCTGGAGGCGAAGGTCGACGCCGCCGAGTGGAAACTGGAGGTGGAGAGAGTCCTGCCTCAGCTCAAAGTCACCATCAGGACGGACAACAAGGTACAGGCTCACCTGAGCCCCCCCCCACTGCAGGCTGCAGGTGTAGTGGTAGTTAAAGTGCTGTGGGACGTTTCATCACCTGCAGGTCCAGAAGCTGTGGTGTTTTTTCTTCTCTTTTCAAAATAAAAGCATCTCCAAATATGAACACAGACAAGTGAGTGTTAAAGGTCTGAAGGCTGAGACTGTGTCCTCTGCAGGACTGGAGGATCCACGTGGACCAGATGCATCAACACAGAGACGGCATCAAGTCCTCACTCAAAGACACCAAGGTGCGTTCACTGACCCACACAGATAATACAGAGATGTCTGTCGAGCGCCACCTCCTGGAGTCTCCTGAAACTTTTTGTAAAACTAGTTTTAGTATTGTTTCTATTCTGAGATTTATTTTCTTGTTTGTGTAATTCTGACTTTCACCACGAGGGGGCGACGTGCACCAGTCTGAGCTGGACTGGAAACCTTCCACATTTCTGTCTCCACACACTCAAAACACACGGTTTACTAATGATCCTGGAAACAGAAACTTGATTTTGGCTGAAAAAACAAACAAAGTTTAAATGAGGCTGTGGAGTTGATTTCAGACGGAGCAGCTCAGGTGAGACAGTGAAGTGATGATGTCACAGCTCCACCTGTCAGACACCTCCATGAGTAGATGTTACCTCATGTGTTACCCTGTGACAGGAGGTGAGCTCCTCTGCTGCACAGCTGACCCTTAGCATCATGTCACCTGTCCATCACCTGACACCCACGGTCCTGGGGTGGGTGTTCTGGTGTGTGTCAGGATTCAGGATCGTCTCTGTGTCCTCTGGTGTCTCTGCAGAGCTACCTGGACAAGCTGCAGGAGGACATCGGGAAGACTCTGGAGAAGGTGAGCAGCAGAGAGAAGTACATCAACAACCAGCTGGAGCATCTGATCCAGGAGTACCGCAGCGCTCAGGCCAAACTCAGCGAGGTAAACACACACCTCCACCTCCACCTCCACCTGCACCTGACGTCCTGACCCTCCTGTCCACAGCTGAGTAGACTGAGACACCTCCATGTTTTAGGTTTTGATGCTATCGTTCTCTCTCAGCTTCTCTCTGGAGCTCTAGGTCGGTGTTAGCCAATCAGAAGAGAGGAGGCTCTGAGCCTGTCTCTGCGCTCTGATGTGTTGTAGACGTCCTGAAAACACAGGACACGTACATTTATGTTTGACATCACAGCCGTCACGTTTCACACGTGTTGAACTTACGTGAAAATGAAATAAACCAAAAGTGACATCCAGCAGGAACCGGATCACAGACGTGTTTTCTTCTTCTCCACAGGCCAAGGAGCGATACCAGCAGGCCAGTGGAGGAGTGACCGAGAGGACCAGAGTCCTGGCTGAGGTCAGTGAACGCATCACCCAGTGGTACTGTAATCACTGAGGAGTCGAGTCTGTGAGCAAAGAGCAGAGACATCCACACGTTCTGATCCTGAATGTGAAAACCACAGCTGATCTGTGATCAGATCAACAGGCGCCACCGTGTGGTGCAAACATGTCACCACACCCTCCTCCTCTGTTTCTGTTCACTGCAGCTGTGTGTGTGTGTGTGCGTGTGTGCGTGTGTGTGTGTGTGTGTGCGTGTGTGTGTGTGTGTGTGCGTGTGTGTGCGTGTGTGTGTGTGTGTGTGTGTGTGTGTGTGTGTACAGCTGCATGTTGTTTAAACCAGCACTTAAATCCATATCTATGATCGATTGATTGCCTATCAATGAAGTTGTTGTTGCTGTTAGCATTGTTAGCATTGTTAGCATTGTTAGCTAATAGCAGCTAACAACACACAACACTGATGGTTTGGACTGAAGTTTCCTCTGATGACAAAACCCAGTGGAAAGTTGAAAAATCTGACTTCTGAGTTGTAATTGAACGCACCATGAGTCTGTGTGATGAGAAACAGGAAGTGATGCGTGAGCTGCAGGCTGTGAATTCTGATGACATCACCTGTGTTGCAGGTGAGTGAGGAGCTGGAGAAGGTGAAGCAGGAGATGGAGGAGAAAGGAAGCAGCATGTCAGACGGAGGTGAAGCTCAACGCTCTTGTATTTCTTTCACTTTATTGTACGGTTTCTCCTTGTTGCTAAGCAACCTGACCGTCCCGTCCCCGTCTCTGTGCCGTCCCCTCAGCCCCGGTGGTGAAGATCAAGCAGAGTCTGACGAAGCTGAAGCAGGAGATCGTTCAGATGGACGTGAGGATCGGCGTGGTGCAGCACACGCTGCTGCAGGCCAAACTCAAAGAGAAGTCCAACATGACACGAGACATGCACGCCACCAACATCCCCGAGCACGCCGCCGCCACCGCCACCACGCCCTTCGCTTAGCCACCTCCAGTCACATGAGCAGAAATGAAAGCTGTTCCAGTCTGAGCAGATGGACGTGTGTGGACGGCCTGAGTCCAGCTCAGGACAACGAACTCTGTCCTCGTTTATGTTGTGGCTTCGTTTTCTATCGTTAATATTTGACACATTTATGTGACAATGAACATAAAATAAATTTTTATAGCAACTCGCCATCGGCAGCTCCTCTGTGTTCAGTGAGGCTGAGTGATGGTCCCAGTGATTCTGTCAGCGACCAGCAGGTGTCGCCAGCAGGTGAGTCTGAGCAGGGAGGTTAAAACCAGACGGGTCATAATAAAAGTGAGATCAGACGCAGTCATCAGAGGCAGGAACTCCCCACAGAAACCACCAACACTTTCACTGGTGGGAGTTTTGGTTTCGGTTTAAGTAAAGTGAAACAAGCTGACACAGGAAGTCCTGGGATTTACCCTTCAAAATAAAGTTTGGATCTACAGGCCTGATGAAGGTGAGTCTGGATTAATCAAAGTGTCTCAGGATGATGAACAGTCAGATCACAGCTGGAGGAACAACAGTCTGAGGTGTGTGTTTTTGTTTCTCAGGTTTATGTTCACACTCAATCACCATGTACCTGTGTTAGTGACAGGCACAGGTGAGTTTTTCAAAATAAAATACAGATAATACTGATGTTGACTTGTCAGACCAGTCCTGACGTGTGTGTGTTGTGTCAATTTCTGCTACTCAAAAACGATCAAAGCTTTTACTTTGAAATCTCTGACCGGAACCCGTGTTGTTCCTGTGTTTTACTTTGACAGGTCCGGGGAGTTTCCTGTGTGTGGGCGAGGTTCAGTGACAGCTGCGGAGCTCCGAGCTGCTTCCGTCTGTTTTTATTCACACGGAGGAAGAAAAGAAGAAGAAGAAAGGATTAAAAACAAACCACAGAGGAGGAGAAGAAGAAGAAGAAGAAGAGTTTGTTCTCTCCGGTGGAAGAAGAAGAAGAAGAAGAAGAGTTGTGTTTGAACAACCGGAGACCTCCCGGTGAGTTGAGTCCGTTATTTCTTTGTTTGTGGTTTTGTTCATTGAACTCGACTGAAAATATAAAGAAAGAACAAAAACACGTTCAATAACGATAATAATGATTTTTATCGCTGTTTGATTCATTAATCAGCTTCAGTCTGAATGTCATCCTTTAAGAAAGACGATGAATCCAGCCGTTGTTATTCTCACCGGTTACAGTCTGCGCTTCATCATGACTGTCAGCAGTGAGCTCCTCTCATGCCTCATGTTATAGTGGAAACATCACAGCAGTGTTGATGCTGAAGACAGAGAGAAGCTCAGAGACAATGAGACTTGAACTGTTCAGATCGATGACAGCGTGAAGAACAAATGATCAATAGGTTTATGGACATGTGATTAGAAAGGAGCAGAAGTGCAGGAGTGAGTGTGTGTGACTCAACTAAACACATTAAATCTGTAGGAACGTGATTTTTATTCAAAGTTCAACAGCAACAACATAATAAAACCAGTGTCAGAGTGAACCTGCTGCAAACATCTGCAGCAACATCTGCATGTGGACGGAGCAGGAGGGAGATGGTTTGATCCAGCTCTGTTTCCTGCGACGCGTTTTCCTCCAGCATCAGCAGCTCCAACACACTGACACTGCTGCTGCTGCTGCTGCAAGGCATGCTGGGAGATCTGGGAAGAGTCCAACAGGAGACACATGGGGGGAATAATCCGGTTTAAAGCAGGAGACAGAGCAGCCGTGGTGCGTTTGTGTGTCGTTTAGAGTCAAAGGATCATTTAAATGTGATGAAACATGAACCAGGTCTGTTGAAACAGAGTGAAGCTCTGAACCTGACCTGGAAACGGTGATCAATTAATCTGCCTTCATTTATTGATAGTTGATCATTTATTTTATCTGTTCAATCCGATCAATAACAGATTCAAAAGTATAAGTTTAAATTCTGCACCGAGCTCCAGATGTAAATTATAATTAATTATAACTAATCAGTTACATTAAAATGGACGTTGATTGATTTTCAATCAGTAAACTGATTGATTTACAGCTGTGGAGCTTTGATCTTCTTTGTGTCACGTGACTCTGTGTCGCAGTTATTTTTACAGTTTGTGTCCTGAGCAGAGAAAACAAGGAAGTGATGACACACACTCACAGGTCACATGTGTTTGACCTGCCAAAGGTCAGAGTGTCCACAGGGCGACGGAGCTGATCACAGATCAGCTGATGATCACAGATCAGCTGATGAGTTTGTTGTGACCTGGAAAATGAAGCTTCTCAGATTCGTCCTCAGTGATGAGGACAGATCGACGCTCAGCAGCAGCTCAGCAGGGGTCACCAACAGGCCTCACACTGTTGTGTTTCAAACCACAAGACTCTTACAGTTGGAGAGAGTAGGACCCCCCCTCCCCCTGCACCCCCTCCACCCCTCCACCCCTCCACCCCTCCCCCCTCTGAACACAGAGAGTCCGTTTGTCTCTGACCCAGTTCATCCTCCACCTCATTCACAGCAGGACAATAGCAGAGAGAGTGGCGCCTCTGTGTGAGAGAACATCTCTGAAAAGTCTCAGTGACACGTTTCACTGTTCAAACATGAAGAGCCAGATGTTTCAACATCAGCTTCACTGAGACGCTGTGGTGTCCTGATCAGAGGGCAGGGGCCGGTCTAAATGCTGGGACCGGTCTAAATGCTGGGACCAGTCTAAACTCAGGGACCAGTCTAACTGCAGTGACTAATCTAACCTCAGTCTGACCTCAGTGAACCGTCTGAGTGTGTCGGTGTGTCAGAGCCTGACTGGTGTGTGTGTGGGAATGTAAACATGTGGTGACAGGAATCGACACTGGTCCTGGACTCGTCCTGTCAGCTGGAGTCTGTGTGGCAGACGAGGGGTTAACAGGAAACATGAGCTCAGTCTGTTTTTTCTTTGTGATGTTTTCTCAGGCTGCTGCAGCTCGACCGAGTGCAGCATGTGAGAGAGAGCACGACAGAGAACAGGACGACAGAGCAGCAACAAGTTCACAGGTAAGAGACCAGGCACGCTCTTATTTTGAAGGCTGATCACTGAGGATTAGATTTAGATTAGTCTGATCGGTGTTACTCAACTTAATCTGTAACTGAGCAGGTCTGAGATCAGCTCTGCTGACTGGACAGTGGGGGGGCGCCCCTGAAGAGCTGCAGTCACTGTGGGGGGGGGGATCTAACTCCTGGGGAGCTGCAGTCACTGACAGACGGTGTCCTGTGGCAAACTTTATCTTCTTAACACTTCAGACTGTCAGTCCCACTCTGTGCTCTGTGGCTGTCGTTACATCACACACACACACACACACACACACACACACCCTGTCCTTCCTGCCACAAACACTCACTACAGCAACAGATGTGGATTAATCCGCAGCTGAAAATAGTCCCCACAGACTCTGTGTCTGAGCAGCTCAACTGTCTCATGTTCACGTGTTAACTTTTAAAAACATTAATTTTGTTCAGAGCTGGTTTTCTGTTTCTGTTTTTTTTTTTTTCTTAAAGGAACTAACTCTGTGTGTGTGTGTGTGTGTGTGTGTGTGTGTGTGTGTGTGTGTGTGTGTGTGTGTGTGTGTTGTCTTTCGTCTTTCCCAGGTCATAGAAGAAACTGCAAACAAACATGGCGTTGTTCTTCTCTGGAGCCGTTACCAGTGCGTATCAACATCTGTACACACACACACACACACACACACACACACACACACACACACACACCCTCTCCTTACCCATGATCCCACAGTTTTATAACTTTTATTGATCTTTACTGTCTTTCACTTTTTCTTTGGTGTCTGATTATTAACTCTAAACTTTGAGCTGCTCAATAAATAAAGTTTATTGTTATAAATAAAGTTTATTATTATAAATAAAGTTTGTTATTATTGTTAAAACTCAGACACTGGTCAGATCACATCAGTGAAACACTACACTCTTCTTCTTCTTGCTCTGTTCAGATTTATCTCCTCAGGAATGCTCTCAGGCTCCTGGTGCTGATTGTGTCTGTATTTAGAAAAGTCGTCATGTGACGTCATTCTGTAACCTGATTGGTTCTCTCTGTGGTTCAGGTTCGCCCATTAAACGGAGGCTGCGGGGGAATCACTCCTGTCACAGGTACAAACCTCTGAGCTTCACTCACATGATGTTCATCACAGGTGCTAATGTTAGCATGTTAGCTCAAAACGCACTACTGTTGGATTTACTCTCTTCTGTGTTTTATTTTGAAGGGCTGATCCATTAGATCATGTCAGTGTAGTTTTCCATCTCCTCTCTCAGCTTCTCTCTGGAGCTCTAGTAACAACGGGTTGACGACAGCCAATCAGGAGAGAGGAGGCTCTGGGCTTCTCTCTTCTGATTGGCTGACTGTTTTCTGACTGATCCAATAAAAACAGAGCAGATTTCAGAATAAAACACTCAGAGAAAGTAAATCTTGCAGATAAGTTGTTGGATGGTGGGTCCAGGTGGTGGGCGGGGCTTGGTGACTGCTTTGTTGTGACATCACAAAGTCACAGGAAGTCGTTCATATAAACATCTACCTTCACCCCCCCCCCTTCAGCCTGGACCAGTCCCTCCTCTCCCCCGATTCCTCGTACGTCTGTTACTCGTCGGTGGACGGCGGCGCCCCCTGCTGCTGTCGTCGCTCTCCACGCCTCCTTACCAACGGTTATTATGACGTCACCGACGATAGCTTCTCCCTGGACGAAGACGGGAACGTGTCTCTGACGCCCTGCAAGACCAACGTGTCCTACAAGGAGAACCTGGTCAGGTGAGACAGCAGCACGTGACCATGTGTTTACAGACGCAACCTGAAACTTTCTTTTCTCCAAATCACTGAAAATGATTTGAGACGGAGAAAAGTCCAGACTTGTACCTGAACGCCTCAGACACTGACTGATCCAAACAGTGTGGGACTACTTTCAGCGGCGTAGTAATCCACATTTGTCACTGTAGTGAGATTTAGTCCAGTTCAGTTTAAAGGATGAAGTCACATTAGTCAGACACACACACACACACACACACACACACACACACACACTCCCTCTTCAAACACCTCTTTATAGCTGTGAGGTCATCCTGTGTAGCCAATCAGATTGAGCCGTTCAACAGGTTTAAAAGCTGTAAATTCCTGCCGTCTGACATCTGCTGCCTTCAGGAGCCAGCCAGCGATGTCATCTGTCACGGTTGCTAGGAGACCAGCGTGTTGTCGAAACCCTGGTCGTCAACATGAGAACAGCTCCTTTGTTCTGTTTGGTAACGGAGCGACTCAGCGGAGGTCGTTAACCCCTCGTCGTCGTCATAGTCGCCACCGTCACACGTGAAGCGAACGCACCGTCCTCATGTCGTGATCTGCAGCTGGAGCGGGAATCAAACACATCTGGTTCAGAGCAACAAACATCTGGAAACACTCAGTGGGAGGGTTCAGACACACACACACCGATGTATTGATGAATTAATCAGTCAGTTATTGGCAAAATGATCAGGAGTCGTTTTGAAGCTGAAACACTTTGATTCAACTTTAAGATTCTAGGTGAAGATGAAACATAAACCTCATCTTCTCCTCCTCCTCCTCCTCCTCCTCCTCCTCCTCCTTCTTCTCCTCCTCCTCCTCCTCCTTCTCCTTCTTCTTCTCCTCCTCCTCCTCCTCCTCCTCCTTCTTCTCCTTCTTCTCCTCCTCCTCCTCCTCCTTCTCCTTCTCCTTCTTCTTCTCTCAGGGTTTTCCGGCGCAGGCGGAGACCTCGCAGCTCATTGGCCCGCCTCTTCAGTGATGTCACAGAGACCTGTCAGTCGTGGTTGGATGAGAAAGTCTTTGGAGGCGTCTTCAGGACAGGACAGCACCACAACTGGGACCTGAACCAGGACCAGGACCTGGACAAGGACCTGGACCTGGACCTGGACAGAGAATATGAGCGAGGTCAGGTGTGGGGGAGGAGCCGGCCCCCCCTGGAGGAGTCGTCCTGGTCGGGCCTGTGCAGCTCGGAGGTGGAGGATGGTCGCAGCTTCACGTACGGTGGGTGACACAGCTGGAGGTCAAAGGTCACACTGACCCTGGACCTGATGGGACAAAACCATTCATGTTTTTGTCTCTTTCAGACCCGACAGAGGTCCCGCCCCCTCCTGACAAAGAGTGCCCGCCCCCTAAGATGCTGATCCAGGAGGAGATTTGCTCTGAGATCTGTCAATCAAAGGAGCAGTTCACCCAGTCGCTGGGCGGACTCTCTGAAGTCCCGCCTCCCTCGCCTTTCTACACCAGCACTTGCTGCTGTCAGGCCTCACCTGAGCACACAGGTGAGCTTCATCATCATCATCATCCTCAGTGTCACTAATGTGTGAACCAGCTGCTCCAGAGACAGAACCAGACTCATCCATGTGTTTGTTTGTTTCAGGGTTGACGATGAAGGCCTTCCTCCTCCTCATCTTCACCATCTTCATCCTCACAGCTCTCTACTCAGGGTAAAACTCAACCTGAAGCTCCAGGGTTCTTCTTCTTCTTCTTCTTCTGTGGTTTATTTTGTAGCGTTGATCCATGAGAAGATCTAAGAACCATCTCAGTGTTATATATAAATGTGTGTGGTGGTTGGGTCTAGGTGGGCGGGGCTTAGTCACTGCTTTATTATGACATCAAACATTGTTAAATGTTGTGAGGCTCTGGTTGTTGAAGCTCCTCCTCTCTGCAGGTGTCTGTGGTGGAGCTCCACTGTGACGGCCGCTGTCTTCATCCTGACCTCGAGCTTCATGTGTAAGTAACAGAACCAACCAGGTTCATGTTCATGGATCTGCTGAAGAAACGTTCTGGAGCTTCATCTCAAGATGAAACTCTTTGAGTTTGATCAGATTTGACTGCGAAGCGTCTGCAGCGTCATGAACTTTACACCATCAAACCTTTGAGGACAAAGACATCAAGTGGTTTTTGTCTCTTTGCAGTTGTGACAAAGTCGGGCCGATGGGCGAGTGGAGGAGAGCGAAGACGGAGGTGAGTCCAACATCAGAGAGTCACAGCTCCATGTTTCTTCTTCTGTGTTTTATTTTGAAATGTCGATCCATCAAGAAGATCTAAAAACCATCATGGAGCTTTAAGACAAACATCTAACGACTCTGCTTTTTCAGGACATCACATCAAGGAACGAGTAGAAGAGGAAGAAGAAGAAGAAGAAGAAGAGTGACATCAGCAGCAACAGAAAGGCCTGATGGGAACTCAGCAGACACATTTAACATTTCACCAACACGTTTGCATGTAAGTTGCACCTAAAGGACCAAGTCACTCTGAGCTCCGGAGACACTGAGCAGCAGCAGCTGAAAAACTTCAACTGAAGTCGAATGTGAATCTTCTGGTGTTTGATTCTCTGAAGTTAAACACGTTTTTAATGAATCAACCTTTGAGTCTAAAGGAGAGAAAATCAGCAGCCGAACGAACAAACCTTTGTTTCATGTGAACGCAGCACATGTTCCAGATGTTTCTACGTGAAAAAAAAAAAAAAGTTGAAGTTTCTCGTGTTTGGATTTTTCCAGACAGTTGGTTTCTGCTAAGATGCTGAAGGAACTCGTTGTCATGGTGACGCAGTTACTGTAGTGGGAGATGAATCGTTTCTACATCGGAGACAAAACTGATGCATCTGATGTGTTTTTAGAGACTAAACGTATCTGTGGTTGTTGGTCGTTGAACTTCTTCTTTGGCGTCTTTGAGTCGTCCACAGTGACGAGAACTGATCCAGGTCCAGCAGCAAAAAAACACAAACACACGGCGAGCGTCGCCGTGAAGCCTCGTTTCAAATTAAAAGACCAGATGTGACTTTTTTTACAAAGAAGAAAAAAACAAAATGCACAAATCTGGTGAAGCTGACGTTGATCTACCTGAACGTGACGAGCTGCAGCAGCTCGGCGTCGCTGAGTTCGTCCTGACGCAAATTAACAAAAACGCATGTTGATGGAGGTGAAGCTGCACCAGGCTCATTAAAATAAACCACTAAACTGGAGTAACATCTCCGCAGACGTCACGTCTCACATTTGTGTCTTTAAATGTCTAGAAAAGTGAGAAACGACATCGTGGAGAAAACAGTGGTCTGGTTTCTCTGGTGCAGCTTCAGCAGCATCGACTGAACCTGTCAAAGTGCCTTAAACACAGAGACGCGTCGAGTTTAAACATGAGATGCTGCAGAAACATCGAACAGACTGACAGGAGCAGTTAAAAGGGATGTTTGATTTCAGCTGCCTGTCAGGCCAGCCGGGTGGAGTTACAGAGGTTTTACCTGTGTTCACTCTGTGTGGACTAAAAACAAACAGATCAAACACACCTCCTCTTTTTTAATTATCAGGTGAAACTCTAAAGCTTCCTGATTGGCTGATTCTTACAACAATGACCTCTGGGACTTGGAGTGAAGCTTGAGGTGAAGTGAGTCCATCATAGTGTTGAAGCAGGGCACTTCAGGGCTGAAAGTTTAACAGCTGCAGTTCCTCTGACATCCACTAGAGTGAGTCAGGCCCAACATGTTTACACTGATGTTGTAATGTGTGTGGAACACATCAGTTTACACTTTATTAAGGCCTGTTAGACTCCGCCCACTTTCCTCAGCCTCTAAAAACACAGTTTAAAAAGGACCACGCCCATCTGCGGTGGTTTTTAAGCTCAGGCTCCGCCCAGCCGCCATGACAGGCCTGCATCAGTCGGTCAGCTTCTGTGTGAACGCGAACACGTCGCTACACTTCTCAAGGGATTTTTCTGAGGGAGCAATAAAATAAAATGTTTTCAGCTGGACTGAACCAACGTCAGGAGGAAAAACCTCGTTCTGTGCAGCTTCATAAAGTCTCCGCTTCATAAAGCTGTTCAAATTTAATCATCACGTTTGGGCCTCAAACGGCGCCAGGACGTTTAGCAAACAAAACGAAGAGATGAGCTGCGCTTCGTTTTCAGCGACGGCACACATCAACTCTTCGCTCGTGAGGTTTACATGTTCTTCAGTGTGTTTTTGTGCAACAAACTCTGAGCAGAGACGTCTTCATGTTCCAGATCTACGTCATAATCCTGTTGTGTTTAAGGTGCGTGGGAATTAGCATAAAGCACCAGGTTCACGTCAACATGTTGTCAAGTGTTTTTTAATTACAGTGAAGAAAATCGGATTTTTCTGTGGCTTCATGAACGCCTCGTCGACCAAAGAGTGTTGTCGTTAAACTGTTTGTTTTCTGTTGGCGTGGACACGACATAAGGTCTGAAACATGGAGGGTTAAAGGTCGAGGTCACACCAGAAGTGACACAACAAATCGCTAATGTACGAGCGTCTTTACATTTTAGATTAAACAAACTAAACAAATCCACTGAAACTGAGCTCGTTTTGCTGTAAAAGTTTCAGTGTTGACATGAAACTCTGGTGCGACCGAGCTTTAAAACACATCTCTGAGTTTTTACTCACTCAAAGTGCCAAATGTGTTGAAATCTGAGGATTCAGGAAATAAACGCACCATCACCAATACTTCATCAATGATCAGATATCAATCTATATTACTAATATCCTTTAATACTCTGCTCTGCATGACTTTGTATGACGCTTTGCATTTAAAGCTGCACTTATCAATATTTTTATATTAGCGATGGATCAGATTACTGCAGGTGATGTGATCAGGTGGTGGAGACCAAACACAGACCAAACTGGACTCGAACTGATCGGTGTTTCTCTGTAGTTGTTGACGTGTTGTTTTGGTGCTGCCCCCTGGTGGCCAGAGGCCGGCAATCGCAGCTTTAAATGATCAAAGTTGAACGTGGATTTTTTTATTTAAACTTTTTTAAGATGTTAAAAGGAAGTTCCTGTGATGAAAAGACAAAACATGAGTCCGACTTTTAGAGAAGCTCCTGTTGTGTATGAAGCAGCTACTGTTCATGTCGTGTTGTTCATCATGTTTT
The DNA here is from genome assembly GCA_021432705.1 of Caranx ignobilis. Taxonomy (NCBI): domain Eukaryota; kingdom Metazoa; phylum Chordata; class Actinopteri; order Carangiformes; family Carangidae; genus Caranx; species Caranx ignobilis. The sequence continues at coordinate 199,533 of JAFHLA010000032.1, read as the reverse complement.
ATATAGAACTGCTTTTTGTTTCATCGACCGCACTTGTTTCCAAAGGTGGAAATGTGACACTCTGCTTGTAACAGCACTTATTATCTCTGTTCATGTTATTGCCCTGTACTGTACTTTACTGTAAACTACCCATGTGACTCTGTTTAAATCTGTTAAATTAAACCTTAAACAAGATTTTAAATTTACATTTGAGTGAAACCTGATGAATTTCCTGTGTCTGACTCAAATATTTCAACAGTGGCTTTCAGAGTCAGATGAAGGGCTCCTCCCTGCTCGGCCTGATGATGGCGCTGTTTTAAGATTTAATTTTTACAGTATTTGATATATTGACAGAGTCAAAAATAGAGTGAATGTAAAATGTCTATTAAACTGTTATTAAAGAGTGTGGTTGTGTTTCACGTTGTGTTTTTTCCTGAGTTTAAAAATCCTGAACCAGATTCTGAGGTAAAACAAACACCTGTTCTGTTGTGTGAGACCGGACGAGGACACAGCAGCTGTTTTTATTCCAACATGACACCAGCACAGAAAAATCCTGCGTTACTCACAGAACATAAACGCACCAGGTTGAGCTTCGACTTCACGCACAACTAAATCTGAAGTGACGATAAACAGACCGACGAAACTCCAGGTTTAAAAGCTGCTGGAGGATCGAAACAAAGAGCTTTTCATCATCATCATCATCATCATCATCATCGTCATTAATAATCAATAACAACTGAACTTTTGTCAGAGACGGTGATTTGAGCTTCACCGTCTGAACACAGAAGAAGAGAAATGATAAAAACAAAAACAGTCCAGTCTGTGTCCAAACAGTTTGACCACTTTAAAAAGAGAGTTTCCATGGCAACTGAGGTCACGACAGAAGCGGACATGACATCACAGGTCACGGGAAGAAAAAAACATGACCACGAATAAAAACTGAATCAGCTGAAGAAAGTTAACTCTGTCTCTTGTTTTGACTTTGTTTCCTAGCAACAGGCGTACAAGTCGCCTCCTGTCTTCATGGCCGACGTCACGCTGCTGCTGCTCTTCTTCTGTGGTGTTTCCAGTAAACTGATGACTGATGTTTGAAGTCCATATAAAGGTGGAACACATTAAACTGTGGTTTTGTACATTCAGAGGAGACGAGCTCTTATCAGTCGAACCTGATCAAATATCTGCTGCTGAGCTGATTGATCCTGGGACCTGGACCTGGACCTGGACCTGGACCTGGACCTGGGACCTGGGACCTGGACCTGGTTTGACCGTCCAGGCTGCGACTTCATCAGGTTTATTTACAGCTGATTCGGTTTCATGTCGACTTTTCTTGTTTTCCAGATTTAAATCTGAGACTCAGAGCAGGAGAGGGCTGGATCTGACCTCTGACCTCTGTTGGCGCCGTCACTGTAAAGTGGGCGTGAGCGGTTTCTCTCCTGCGTGGACGGTGATGTGTCGCCGCAGGTGGGTGCCTGATATGAACGTCTTGCCGCAGTACACACACCTGAACTGTTTGCAGTCCGTGTGCACAGTCATGTGCACCTTCAGGGAGCCGGACTGGGCGAAGCGTTTGCCGCAGTGCACGCAGCCGTAGCGTTTCTCCCCGGTGTGGACGTTCTGGTGGCGTTTCAGGTTGCTGGAGTCGGAGAAGCATTTTCCGCAGAGCGAGCAGCTGAACGGCTTCTCGCCCGTGTGGACCCTCATGTGGGTTTTGAGGTTCTTGAGGCAGGCTAGAGTTTTACCACAGAAGCTGCAGACAAACTTGCCCCTGCCCTCCTCTCCGCTGTGGCTGCTGGCTCTGTTGACCCCACCCTGGTGTCTCCACCTGTCCCTCCTGATGAAAGCGCTCTGAGTTCCCGTGGCCTCCTCCCTCACTGGAGGCTGGGGCTGGTCCACGGCTGGTGGCGCCCTCTGCTGGCTGTCCGTCAGCCCTGCAGGCTGCTGGTGCTCCGCTCCGGACAGACTCACCTCAGTGACGGAGAAGGGGAAGCCGCCGTCACCTGAGTCGGCTGAGACACTCAACACGCCGGCGTTCACCGAGTACGAGCAGCTGGGATCTTCACCCAGAGGATTGTGGGTAGTGTGGGGGCCGTGCTGGAGCTGCGGCTCGTACATCACACATTCGTAACCACCGCCGTCTGACTTCTGGCCGGAGGTCACGGGTTTTTGGACGAACGTGGAGGTGGAGCTGACCTCCCCGCTCGCCCACGATCGAGACGAATCGTCGCCTTCGTCTGGCGTTTCCTGTTTGGTCACTGGAGGCGGGGCTTCTGCGTCAGCGGCCTGTTCTTTAGTAAGACAACAGAAAGAGCATCATGGTCACACCTTTACACCTTTGCCTCAGGTGTGCACATGTCTACAGGTGCAGGTGGAGAACAGGTCACAGGACAGACCACTAACATGAGAACATGCCAGTGATGAGCCGGTCCGCGTCGGGTCCGAGCTTCAACACCCGCGGACCGGCTTTTAATTTTCAACCGTAGCGTGACGCGCCGAGGTGAATGACGTCACCGACGTCATGCTCCGAGGTGCATGACGTCGGTGCCGCTGTTGTGGGACTGAGGAACGTCAACTCCCAACCCGCCCTGCTCTGCTGTGATTGGCTAGTACGCGCAGGCCGTGGGTCATGTGCTTCAGCAGCCGTCCAATCAACACGGGGGGGGGCATCGCGTATTTGAGAAGCTGCACGAGGAGCAGAGTGTTTGCTTTTGTTTGAGTGGCGCAAGACAGGACGTGAAGCGTGTCGGTTGGCCTGTGACCTGTCCCCTGTGACCTGTCCCCTGTCCCTGTCCTCACTACAGCTGGACTTACTGTTGTGCTCGGACTGGGACCAGGACTCGTCGACAACCTCCACTTTGATGAGCGCGGTGCTCAGGCTGGGCGCCTCGGCTGCGGCGGGCTGGAACCACAGACAGGGTGAGCCACGGTACCAGGACCGGGCCAGGTAGGTGCACAGCTCATTACCACACCTGACCTTACCTGGGGGGGTTCTGTGACGGAGTCAGACGGTGGCCTGGGGTCTTCGTGCTGTGGCGGGTCCTGGGGGGTCTGTCTGGGCAGCACCACCTCACCTAAAAGATGCAGGACAACATTGAGCTGCATGGAGTGGTCAGTGGTCTGGTCAGGTCAGTGGTCAGGTCAGGGGTCAGGTCAGGGGTCAGGTCAGGGGTCTGGTCAGGTCAGTGGTCAGGTCAGGGGTCAGGTCAGTGGCGCTGAGGTCAGTGTCAGTGTGGTCAGTTATGAAGCTGACGTGTGGCAGTGAACCTTTAAACCCAGTGCGACGCATCACGTCACTGTCGCTGACGTTGATCACAGTGGTGGTGCTCAGTAGAGGGCGCGCGGGAGCCGGAAGACTTAATTTGAAATATTTACTGATTTTTAATGACTGACGTAAAGATGAGTGCGTGTGACGTATATTCTTCACCAACATGGCGATACAACACGGTGAACAGGTGACCCAGCTGGTGCTCCACCTGTCGCTCCACCTGTCCAGTTCTCCGCCTATTAACTTCAGTCTTAACGGGGACATCCGGCTGATGCGAGCCTCCAGCCCGGCCGCCGGCATGCAGCTGCTCCGGGACCGCCAGGGACTAGGTGGCGCTGTCGGGGAAAACCTAGCGTCCTGGAGCTGCAGCCTCCGGGTCCGCACGAGCACAACGCGCCGGACAGGAGGCTTGTTTACATCATGTCGCTGAGAATCATGGCCGCCTGCTGAACACCACATGAAGTGTGCAGCCGTGTATGTTTGACTGACAGGTCGGCACAGCCCCGCTGCAGATGAAAGCACGAACCGCCACTAGTTAAATGGGGAGTAACTTCCTGTTTCTACTGTTTGAAAACGAGCTGGGTGAAGAAGCAGAGAGCGCAGTTTTCCTGAGGGCACGTGAACACAACTAACGTTCCGCCCAGCGCACGCTTCACCTCCCTACACCTAACCCATACCTCCGGGTGTTCGGCTCCTCCTCGCGTCGTTGCCCGGGTGATGACCGAGCAGTAGAGCTCGAGCCCGGCCGCTCGCACACAGCAGCGCGCCGCCGCCGCCGCCGCCGCCGGTGACCGCGGCTCGCAGTGCGGCGGTGCGGGCGGCGCGGAGCTCCATGAGCCGCAGTTTCCTCCGCAGCACCTCGTTCTCTTTCCGGCTCCGCGAGATCTCCAGCTGCAGCACCGAGTACCCGTTGTCCACAAGGTCGCAGATCTCCGCCACCGCCGTGTTGGCCAGCACCTCCATGATGGAGGACAGCTGCGCGTGGAAGGCAGCGGCGGGCGACATGTTTAACGTCACCTTACCGAAGCACGATCCGAAGGCAGATAACGAGAAGCGCTGTGAGTTGCACCGGAGCGCGACGTTACTGCTGGGGACGTGGCTGCTGCGGGTCTCTGAGCCGCTCCACCAAGCGCCGAAGTGCGCATGTGCAAGATCCCCCAAACTTTCCAGTATGGTGACCTGGAGCAGCAGGACCGGCGGAGGAAAGCTGCGGTTATTATTGAGTTATAAGACCAAAACACTCCTGCACGTGTGATTTGATCGCCTTCATGTTCTGTACACACCTGCAGCTGTAGACATGTATGATCATCGGTGTGCTGTAAAGAAGCTGGAGCTTTTACTGGGATTTTATTTCCCAAATAAGTGTTGCTTTTCTTTCAGGGTGAAACAGAAGCTGGTGGAGTCAACCTCTCTGGGCTCCATGAGTGCAAGTGTTTTTATTTTTCACTGGTTTTGTAAATGTAATTGTTATTAGTATCTTTTATGTTTGATGTGATCATGTGCAGCTGTTTGTTATGAGCTGCTGTTCTTGGCCAGGTCTCTATTGCAAAAGAGATCTTTGATCTCAGTGGGACAAATCTGGTTAAATAAAGGTTGTTATAATAATAATAATAATGATAAAATCTCCTAACTTGCACTTTGTACTGTATATGCTGTTTCCTCCTGCTCAGATTCAATCTGCGTTTCGTTGCCTTGGAACATGTGCAATGACCATAAAGTTGAATCCAATCTAATCAAAGTCTTAATGTTACGACATTAAAATTATAATATTCCAAGAAAAAAAATCCCAATTTCATGAAAATAAAGTTTATGTTCTGTTGTAGTGACAAAATCATCAAAATCAGGAATGTGAGTCTGTTAGGTCAGGCTGTACTGACCTTTGACCCCATTATCCTTTCACTCCTTTGATTGGCTTCTCATAATCAATAGTTGTGTTCAAACTGATGATTATCATCACTGTTGATTTAATTTTCACTACAAAACAAACTAAAAACTTTGTTTCACATTTAAAAAAATGAGACGAACATCTTCCTTCATCTGTTTAAATAAACTCATCTGGATGTGAAAGTTTTAATTCTGATTGTACAAAGAGACACAAACACGTTTACAACACAGTCATATAAACAATAGCTGATACAAAACAAGCAGAGAACTAGTTTTATTAACAATGAACTTTACACAGAGGAGTCGTCAGCTCATCACGAACCTGCAGAACCCGACACGACGGAGAGAGTGATCGAACGTAAGAAGCAGAAACATCCAACGGAAACAGTTTATTGAAAACTGATGATTTAATTATTAGATTAAATGATGAGATGAACGTCGTGTCGTCTGTTGTTGTGGGTATTTACAGGACACACGCGTCCCCTCAGGCGTTAGGGTGACACTTCTTCATGTGCAGCTTGAGGCTGTATTTGACGATGAAGCTCCTGGAGCAGAGCGTGCACGCGTACGGCCGCGCCGGAGTGCACGCTCAGGTGCGACTTGAGGTGAGCCGACTGCGTGAACTTCTTGCCGCACTGGCTGCAGCTGAACGGCCGCTCGCCCGTGTGGATCCGCATGTGAACGTCCAGGTTCTGAGACGTGGCGTACGTCTTGCTGCAGATGGAGCAGATGAAGCGCTTCCCTCGGGCGCCACCACCAACACCGCCCCCGCCTGGCTGAGAGCGGCCCGCCCCGTCCCTGTAGAGGGCAAAGTTCATCATGTCGCCGTCCTCGTACTCAAAGGCCGAGTTGCTGCTCTCTGACAGCTGACAGTCTGTGGACGTCGAGCCTGAGACGCTGATCAGCTTGAGTCCAAATGCGTCGCCGGCGTCCATGTTGTCGTTTTGGTGAAACTGAGCGAACGACATTTGACCTTTAGACTGTTTGGTCCACGTGAGGCTCAGGTCCATCTCCGTCCGGCCCGATGGAGACTGGGCCTCCATCAGGGCACCACCGCCACTGCCAAAGTAGGTCTGTCTGTTGGAGCTGGGAGACACCAGCGAGCAGTCCTGCACCAGGTGGATGTCGGGGTCCAGTTGTGACGAGTAGGAACAATCTCCGGCCTCCACCTCGCCGCCTCCGCCGCCGAGCTGAGCAGAACAGCCTGGCTCACTGCGAGGGGAGTCCAGGGTGTAGACGGAGACGCTCTTCTTCTGTGGTCCTGTGCTCAGTTTGGGCAGTTTGTGGTTGAGCTGCTCGGACGACGACTTCCTCTCGGCCTCGTCACTTCCTGGCCAGAGTCTCTTAGCGCCACGGCCGATGGGAGTCGATGACGTCACCGTCCCAACATCAGCTGATGAATGGTTATCTGAAGGAGAAGACACAGCGAATCATCAAAGTCTGGATCAGAGCAGTGAGTTCAGAAATCAATACAAACACTTCCTGTGATGTTTCAGATTAAAAGCCTGTGGGTTGAAACCATGTATTTCTTAACAAGGACTTTTATTTTTGTGCTGCAGGAAGTGCACCGTCTGTTATCTGATCCGATCAATCGAGCCAACTTTTTTCCAATGACACTTTAAAAAAAACAACAAGTGATAAAGATAAAATACTAAGAAAGTGAAACAGTTAAAGTAAAATATATGTATATAAAATATAAAAATATAAAATTCATTCAACACTCGAGATTATTTTCTATTAGATACTGAAGTTCATGGAAGAGTTCCTGTGGACAGGTGGACAGGTGGACCGGTGGACCGGTGGACCTGTGGACCGGTGGTCTCCACTCACCTTCGTCAAAGGTGTCGTTACTGTCCGAGTCCTCGTCCTTGATCAGCACGACCTCAGGAAGCTGCAGAGACACAACAGAAATCCAGTTAAAGCCACTGACAGACGAGACGTTCAAGTACAAAACTGAAAAAAAGCAAAACCTGCTGATTAATGGAGATAAATGTCCCTCAGGTCCTGATTGGCTGATTCATCTTTGAGGTTAATTAAAATGTTAATGAGATGCTAATTAAAACAAAACGCGATCAGGGATTAAGACCCATCAGACCAGCTGATACAACCGTTAACGCACCGACTTCATCCGATTACCTCAAGGTTAATTAACACATTATCTCCATGACGACCTCTTGGTTTCACCAGATAATTCACAGGTCGTCAATGAATCAAACTCATTGATCTCCTGATGAAGAATCAACGATTCGCTGTTTATATGATAATTAGTCCAAACAGCAGCAGCTCGTATCTGGTCCAATATTATTGATTGATTAATCAGCACAGAGCTGCAGTGATCAGGGGCAGATACAGTGAGTCTGTCATTCCCATCAAAGGAAGTCATGACCGAAGCAGAGAGAACCAGAGGGGACAGGGGTCAAGGGTCAGACGTATCTGTGCCACCTGGTGGCTCCGCCCCTTCAGGAGACCCACAGCAGGTCGAACAGATCATCACAGATCGTCACAGGGTCTTCAAACAAATCTGGGGCCATTTTCCAAAACTACGGAGGCTGAGAAAGGTCATACCTCCTCCTCGTCCTGTTGTCTCAAGACAACGAGGTGTCCTCAGGACGAAGGTGTTTTTTCTGTTACATCAGATAATGAAATGATTAAATGTGAGATAACAAGGACCGGTGACCAAGCGCATTTTGACTGACCACTACGGTGGCCCAGAGGGCTCAGCACTGACTGCAACAGACCTGTGTTTCCAGGGGGACACTAAACAGAGACGAACCTGCTGGGACTTTGTCATTATTTATGGTTTAAATTCCAATAAAAGTAGAGAGAGGGTGATCTGGTGCAGGGGACCACGGCTGGGAATCGAACCTTCCAGCAGGTGTTCGCTGCAAACACCTCCGTTGTGCTCTTGTTGTTATGTTGACCCCTCCGGGCCACCGTAAAACAACAGCAGCCACTTCCTGTCCCCCTCCCCCCCCAGCTTCTATCTTTTAAAACCAGTCGATCGATCGATGGAGATGGTACAGTCCCAGCAGGTTACCTCCTCCCGCAGCACCACCGCAGCTCCTCCGTCTCCTCCGCCCCCCTCCTCCTCCGCCTGCTGTGCGCCCTCCGCCGCCGCCGCTACGACCTCCAGCTCCGCCGCCTTGCCACCGCCGCTGCCCCGGACCACGATGGACTCGATGAGGTGCAGCTTCTTCTTCAGGTCCTCGTTCTCCCGGTGGCTCCGGGTGATCTCCATCTGCAGCACCGCGTAGCCCTCGTCCACCACCTCGCAGATCTCCGCCACCGCCGCTTTGGTCAGCGCGCCCATGATGATGGACAGCTGCTCGTGCAGCGCCTTGCTGCTCAACACGGCCATCCCGCCGCACGAGACGACGCCGGACCGGGCTCGGTCTGCTCCTGACGGGCCGCGCGGAGCTCCCACTGCGTCCGACACACGCGGCGACGTCGCTGTTGGAGCCGCAGATGAAGGATGTGTTTGGACACCGACGCTGCCGCTCCAGCGCTACAAAGGATGGGCGATGACGTCTGTCTGCTTCCGCACCACTCGCGCTTCCGGGACTTCAAAATAAGAGCCCGCTGTTGAAAATAAACTGAAAAAATATGATAACAAACAAAAATCTGCAGGAAACAACAGACCCCCCCTCTGGTGACATCTGGTTAATAATAATAAATAATGATGATAATAATAATAATAATATATAATAATAATAATAATAATAATAAAGATGATAATAATAATGCATGGCCACGAGATACTAGAACCTTAAACATCTTAACGAGATAAAAGGTAGTTTTCTTTTTATTTAAATAAGTGATGAAATTAAACTGATCAGAATAGATTAAAGAGTGTGAAACAGAGCCTCCTCCTGGATCACAGCTTGTTAGCTCTGAGCTAATTTTAGCTGTCAGTCTGTAAAACCTGATTTCTTGTGTGTGTGTGTGTGTGTGTGTTATGTATGAAGTCTTTGTGTGCATGGTGAAAGGCTGTTTCTGTCTGAATGCAGAGCTGCAGCTGCTATTGTTTAGACTGTAAATGGGACACAGACAGAAGACAATGGTCTACTCACCTCATGATCAGTGGCTCAGTATCAGCCTTTTATCATATCTGAGGTTTTTCAATAGCGACAGAACATCCTCACATTTGATTGGCTGTTCAAAATCTTTTTTTTATTACCCTGACTATAACAATAGGACTAATCCTGACATGTTGGGCTCCATCAGCTGAGAAGTGACTGATGACATGACCCTGACTCTGGGTTAAAGTGACCACAGACAAACATGGAGAAGGCTTTAAACAGAGGCCACCAGTGACAGTAACACAAAATTAAATATGTGGAAAAGTGAAAATTTGACATCAAACTCTATGAACAGTGTGAAATGTAGAAAGAGGCAGAACAACATCTGTTTCCACTGTGAATGATCATCCACTGTGAAAACCAGACTCCCAGTAGAAAAGATTGGACCCAGCTGTGTTTCTGTGTTTCTGTGTGTTTCTGCTGGACGGAGCTGGTGTTGTGTTTCCATCTGTTTCTGCAGTTTTTTTCTATTTTTTTAAATTCCCTGTATTTTATTTTGAAGGGCTGATCCATGAGAAGATCTAACAACCATCTCAGTGTAGTTTTCCATCTCCTCTCTCAGCTTCTCTCTGGAGCTCTAGTAACAACAGGTTGGTCTCAGCCAATCAGAGGAGAGGAGGCTCTGAGCCTCTCTTCTGATTGGCCGACTGTTTTCTGAGTGATCCAATAAAAACAGAGCAGATTTCAGAATAAAACACTCAGAGAAACAAATCCTGCAAAGTGTTGGATGGTGGGTCCAGGTGGTGGGCGGGGCTTGGTGACTGCTTTATTGTGACATCACAAAGTGACAGGAAGTCCTGACACTATGTATATGTGCATTAATAGGGCAACAGGTTTCCTTTTTTGACACCTACATTGTTCATAAGGAAAAGCTGCAGGTAAAGTTACTGCCAAAAACAAAAAAGACACAACTTTAGTGAATCGGCTGCCATCTTAAATTTAAGTGGCTTAACTGTTGTATCAAGAGAGTGAGGAGGGTTTGTGTGAAGATGAGACCTTGTGTCCACAGAACATACTGAACTGTGCAGGTTTCTGCTGCTGTGACTCTGAATGAATCAAACTGCTCTTTACTGATTCATTGCACATGTTTAATTCCAGAAATACACCAACCAGTGAACATTCACATGCTTCCTACGGGCGTCGGCTACAGAAATCTGTTCCATACTGACGTGGACTTCAAGAGGCCCACGTTCTGTTTGAGGTAAGACTGGATCTGGATCAGGTCCTGTAGTCCAGTTTTGTTTCAGTTCAGAGTAATAAGGCCTGAATCCAAACAGTCAGAGCTACTGATCACTTCTTCTACGTAAAAGCACCTTCACCTTAACACAGACCTACTGAGAGGAGCAGTCCTGTAACAGTAACAGCAGTAACATCACAGTTGGGTCCGGTACCTCCCAGTACCATGAGCGCATGTTTGCCCCGTCAGTGTTCATGTGAGGACACGGGGGCGCTCCCTGCTCGGCCGGGTGGTGTTTCTGCTGATGGATCCTCAGGTTCTGCTTCCCGGCAAATCTCTTACCACAGTGCTCGCAGGCGAACGGCCGCTCCCCGGTGTGGACGCTCTGGTGCGTCTTCAGGTGACCCGACTGTGTGAACCGCTTCCCGCACTGAGCGCAGCTGTACGGCCGCTCGCCCGTGTGCACGCGCACGTGCGTCTCCAGGCTCCGTGATGACGTGAAGCATTTCCCGCAGTAGCTGCAGACGAAGCGCCGGTCCCTGCAGTACCGGTTCAGGTCCAGGGGGTCCAGTCTGGGGTTGCCAAGGCCCAGCCCCAAGGACAGGCCTGTGGCGCTCAGGTCGGACACCTTGTCCAGGAGCGTGGGCCGATGGTCCGGTTTGAGGTACGGCCGGTGAGGCACTGGCACCATGCTGGGCAGACCCTGAGAGGTCCAGGAGGAGCAGAGGTTCAGCTCTGTGTCGTAGGGGAGGGAGCTGATCAGGGACACGCCCCGCTTCAGCTCAGAGGTCCCGGGCAGCGAGGCCGGACTCCCCCCCGCCTCTGGGAGGAACTGCTTTCTACCAAGGGCTGTGAGTGGAGCTTCACAGTCTGACTCTGAGGCCAAGTCAAACACCACATCTGACGAGCTGCTCTCAGTGGCCCCCGTGGGGCCCGGGGACCCCGGTGCACTGTGTGTGTCCTGATGCTCCACTCGCTCCAACAGTCCATCACTGGTCTGATCCCACAACCTCACGTCGGTGGCTACGGTGGAGATCATGACCCCCGAGGGCCCCTCCTCACTGTCGTCGGCCCCTGATGGCTGCACCTCCGTCCCTTCAGACAGAGACAGGGGTGGATATATGATTGACAGATATATGATGAGTAGACACACGAGTGTGTTAGTGAGCGACGTGTTTGTCTTACCGTCCTCGTTGAGCAGCAGCTCGTCCATGGCTTCGTTTTCATTCACCTCCTCTTTTGCAATTTCGTCCTTGATCAGAACGACGTCCTGATCCTTCGCCTCCTCAGCAGCTATCACAGTGTCCTGAGTAAAAAAACACCAGTCAAATAAACTCAGCTTCATCAGGTTCATCACGAGAGAAGAGCTGAACCACGCTGTGCAGTCACACAGACAAGACACATGTCTACCTTTATACCGTATGGAGCTTTAAGACGCACGTCTACCTTTATACCGTATGGAGCTTTAAGACGCACGTCTACCTTTATACCGTATGGAGCTTTAAGACGCACGTCTACCTTTATACTGTATGGAGCTTTTATAACAACAGCCTCCTTTAAGCTGTGTGTTACCTTGACTTGCTCTCACCTCTTTGGTTGCAGGGTTTACATCCGTCGCTGCCTCTAAAGCAGGAACACGTCCTCGTCTTTTCAGACTGGAGGCTTTCGGCTGGTTGGCAGGTGGTAAGGCACAGTCTGGTGGAGGAAAAAACAACAACACACTTATTCTACTAGTTCTGTACCTGAGGTGACGCCAGGTCCCTCTGAACAGCCTGGTCTTTGTCTTCACAGTGAATCATATCTGACCCTACAGCACCACCATGACCTCAGTATTTACTAACACCACAGCTTTGATTGGATCCAGTGTCTGAGGCGTTTCCGTGTTACTTGAAGATCAAGTCTTCAGTAAAATGAAACTCTGGATAAGTGGTGACTACATCTGAGTCGTGTCCAGTCAGAGGAAACCAAGCACTGGTTTGGGTTTATATTGAAGGTGGGTGTGTGAATGAGCCTCAGACCGAGTCTGTGTGTGATGATGAGGTCAGTCACCTTCATCACAGCGCTGCTCAGCACCGAGGTGTTGGGTCGTTGTGTTGCTCCGCGTGAGCGGCGGAACAACACCGGTGCTGTTTATAAAAGGCCCACGTGAACTCACCGACAGTGAGATCCATCAGCCCCCGCCGGCCTCCACCACCGGCCCGCCGTAATCCAGCAGCGCGACGCTGTCCCGGTGCCCCCGCGCGATGATGGTCTCGATCATCTCCAGCTTCCTCCTCAGCGCCTCGTTCTCCTTGTGGCTGCGGCTGATCTCCATCTGCAGCACGGCGTAGCTCTCGTCCACCAGCCCGCAGATCTCCGCCACGGCCGCTTTGGCCAGTGCCTCCATGATGGACGTCAGCTGAGCGTGAAACGCCTTGTAACTCGTCATCTCGAGAGGACGCGTTTAACCACAAACAATCAATCGCCCGTTAAAAAGGTGAATTAAATCAATAAACGCGAACACGGCGCGTCCCGCGGGGGGGAACAACGTCCGGAGAGCCGCTCACGGTGAGCCGGTCCTGGGTAACACCGAGCGGTGAGCCTCCAGCTGGAGGACGCGGATGGATGCTGCGGTTTAACCGTTGTTGTTTGTTGTTAGTCGGTTGTCTCCTCCTCCGCGTGTCGTTGAGTGACTTCCGTAACTCCACTTTCAAAATAAGAGAACAGAGTAGAAGGAGAAGTCAGAGTGGTACCTTCAGGACACCTTGTTAATCCTGGTAGTTTTTTTTAAGCAAATAAAAACAAATTCCACAAAACAATTGATGACGATTAATAATATTTATGAGTTCGATTATAATCATAATTATTTTTTTCTCTGCTATTTGAATACAATAATTTCCACACGATTAAAAAAACACGTTCTTCATAGTCCCAGTTAGAACTAAGAATAAAGTTGGACCACTGTGTTCAGTGTTGCTCACAAACCTGAAATTGAACTCGGTGTCAAAACTGACTTTAAACGGACAAAAATGTATTTGTGTTTTCTGACCGGATCCAAATCGGCACTTTGAATATTTTTAGGGAAAGTGTTAGATTTACTGTACGTTTCCCGGTGAGAAGGTGAAACACACCACCGCACTGAACTGCACGAAGCATCGCTTCAGTTTTGCTGTTGTGTGTCTGCAGTTAGCCATTTAGTAGTTTCCCACAGCACGTAAACGCAGCAGCAGCAGGTTGGTTTCTACAGCAACGGCTGACAACAGACGGAAATGGTTTACAGTAAGTTTAAAAATAATAGAAAAACAGTATTTTAAACAGCATTGGTTGTTTCATTGTGTTTTTACTGTTATTTGATGTAATTTTACACCTTTCTGTCCAAGTTTATCCTGATGATCAAGTTTTTATTCTGGGAATTTTTTCATTTTAACTTCTGAACGGAGCTAACGACCGGTTAGCTAGCAGCGTTAGCTTGGTTTCTTCACAGCCGTTTACGTCAATGACAAATAATGTGCTAGTTTAACCAGAGCTAGTCATATTTATTGTTACTCTGTGATTGTTGGTGATATATATATATTTTTTTACAACAGTCACTGTACCTGCTGTTAATGTCCTGCTAACTGAACCTGAGTGCTAACGCTCCTGACAGTGACCTGCTCCACTGAAACTTAACTATCTTTACCATGTGTGAAATAATAAAGTCAAATGTGTATATCACCTGTCACCTGTTTGTTGTTGGATGTTTTCGTCTTGTTCAGCAGCGACCTCTCACAGAAAGTGTGTGTGTTTCCTCATTCTGTGTTTTTCTGTCTCATCCTCCAGTCACAGAGGACATGGTCCGCCGCCGAGCTGAGCACAACGAGTGTGAGATCTTCTCCTTGGAGGAAGTGTCTCTGCATCAGCAGGACATCGAGAGGATCGAACACCTGGACAGGTGGTGTAGGGACCTGAAGATCCTCTACCTGCAAAACAACCTCATCCCCAGGATAGGTGCTGCTCCTCATACATGAGACTCAGGTCAAAGGACTGATAGACAGACTGGAGGAGGTTTTTGAGGCCTATGTTAAAATAACTGTTGTGTTTATAACATTTAAATCAGTATATTTTGGTTCAACATGCCCTTCTCTTCAGTATGTGAGGGGGACGTCATGTGTTTGTATTTCATCTCTTCTTTCACTCATTGGCTCCTGTAGAGAATCTCAGTCGCCTGAAGAAACTGGAGTATCTGAATCTGGCCTTGAACAACATAGAAGTCATTGAGAACCTTGAAGGTCAGTATGTAACACTCAACTGTTTATCATGTTTATATGTGACGATACAGTGGAGCCAACAGATGTTCAGTGTGGTGATGGACAGAGATGATCAGTCAGCTGTAGGTTCAGATGTTAATGTGTGTCTCCTCAGGCTGTGAGAGCCTCCAGAAGTTGGACCTGACGGTGAACTTTGTTGGCCGTCTGAGCAGCGTGGAGTCTCTGAGGCACAACATCCACCTCAGAGAGCTGTTCCTGGTGGGGAACCCCTGCACCGAGTTTGAGGGCTACAGGCAGTACGTGGTGGCCTCTCTGCCCCACCTCAGGGTAACTCCTCCTCTGTAACATGACCTCACCTGTCTGTGGCTGGAGCGACAGTTTCATTATGACAAAATTATACAGGTCAAAGGTCAGCTTAACTTGATGTTAAATGAGCAGCCAGTCAAAGATGAAGGAGAACATGTGGAACAGGTTTCAGGCAAACGATCAGTCTGGTAGAAAAATGCACTTTTCCATCTAATAACTTTGAATTCTGCCTTGTGTGTTTTTCTCATGTCGCCAAAATAATGATGTTTGACGTTTACCGTGTTAAAAAGATGTGTCTCTGCGTCCTCAGTGGCTGGACGGGACGGAGATCTGCCGCTCAGAGAGGATTCGAGCCGCACAGGGACTGGAGGAGGTGAAGAGGCGAGTCTGGGAGCAGGAGAGGGAATACCTGAGGAGGAGAGACGAGGAGAAGCAGGCGGCGCAGAGGAAGGCTGCAGGACAGGGGACAGGAAACAAGGAGAGGACAGCAGGCGTCCGCAGTGACATCAGCAGGACAAGGTGATGTCAGACTACTTCCTGCTGCTTTGAAGCGTTTGTTGATACTTTGGGGATGAACAGATCTGAGCTCATGATCATGTAAAGACCGACTGTCAGAGAGCAGCCATGTTTATCCAGAGCAAAGACAGAGTCCCGTGAGGCGCTGAGGACAGAGGCAGTCCCAGGTTGGACATGTCTTAAAGCAGGTCAAAGCTGCGAGGTCACCTCACACAACAACCTCTGAAAGAGAGTCTGGAGTGACTGTGTCTTCTCTGTCTCTGTAGTCCAGGGCTAGAGGAGGACCAGGAGGAGGACCAGGAGGAGGACCAGGAGGAGGACCAGGAGGAGGACCCAGCGGACGAGGAGCAGCGTGAGAGGGAGTTCTGGCACACGCCGTGTTCGTTCACCCCTGAGTCTCGTCTGGAGGCTCATCGCCACCTGGAGGAGAAGAGGAGGGCGAAGGACAGGTGGGTGTTTGAACTTTGACCTGTGTTGTTTTGCCACTTGAACCGAGTCTGACTGACGTCATCATGGCCCCACACCCCCGTGATTACCTCACACAGGTGACTCATCTTCAGCCTGGTAGCAGTGATGTGATGAAACATGTGATTAACTGTTGCCTGAGCCTGTTGGTACACGTTGGTGAACTGTCACCACGCGTCTACGAAGGATCACAGACCACACGTGTTGTGGCTCTGTGACTCTTGTGCTGCAGTTCACTGCCTGAGCCACCAGGTGTCACTGTAACACCAAGCATCATCCATACTGATGCGCACTGACACACACACACAACATGGTCGTGATCCGGTCATTATCTCCTGACACACACACACACCTGTGGACACCTGGATGTTCCACCCACAGGAGGCAGGTGAGGGAGCTGGAGGCTGAATGCAGGTGTGTCCTGTCTGAGGGCGGAGGAGCTGTGATGAAAGCAGACAGGTGAACGTCTCCGGTGTGGAGCAGCAGCAGAAACGTTCTTCATCCTTTATGAGCAAGAAAACGAGCTCAACGCGTCAGAAACACTGGAGGAGCTTTACCTGACCGACGCTCATCCACCAATCAGAGGGTCACAACGCTGAACCCCTGACAGCTGCTCCATCATGTGTGAGTGTGTGAGTGTGTGTGTGTGTGGATGCACTGTAAAACACTCTGAGTGGTCGATAAGACAAGAAAAGTTCTGTTTAATGCACAGTCCATTTACCAAGGCAATTAGTCTGCTGCTCCTTCCTGGATCTGTAGATTTGGTTGTTTCTGGACCTGTGTGTGTGTGTGTGTGTGTGTTTCATCGCTGCTGCTGCTGCACTGTCTTTAATTGTGTTTATGGCTCCATGGCGCTGACAGTCAGAGTCAGTCTCATTAATCACCAGAGACACGGTCACACACACACACACACACACACACACGCTGTGTAAGAAGCAGGAGAGATCACAGATGATCAGATCCTCAGTTCCTCCTCATCAGACACCAATAACTGTTCGATCAATCAGAAAGTTGTTCAACAGAATCCGTCAGCGACTCTTTTAATAATCGATCGTTAATCATTTGTGTTTGACAGACTGGACGGTTCAGCTCTGAGTCCGACTTGTTTCATCCACACCTTACGTTTTTAACACTTTCTGATGTTCGTCAGTTAATCAGGAAAAATGTGCTGAGGCCACAGGTGAAGTGGTGAGACGTGCGCCGCCTTCTCAGCCAATCACCCGAGGGATAGATCGATCACTCGGTCAATCACTGTAATGACCGCCGCCGCTGAGGTCGCTCCAATTTGTCCCCGGTTGAAATCCGACATAAATATTGTGCATGACACAGCGATTAGCAGGACGGAGCTGCTCGGTGGGCGGAGCCAGGAGCCGGCGGTCCACAGGGTCACAGAGGATCCAGCTCCGACGCTCATGAGTGATGAGGCAGCCGCCGAGCCGGAGGGCACCGCTGATTTACTGACGGTGCGTTCAGGTGTCAGAGCTGGGGAGCAGAGGATGCTTTACTGACCGCCGCCGCACGAGAGGAAATTCACTCCACAGTGGAAACGAGGAGAGAAGGTTTCTGTGTGTCGTCACAGCGCCGGCTTCAAACTGCTGTTACATGACCAGCTGATCACAGCTGATCACAGCATATACAGTATAACATGAAGCCAGACTGACCGCTCAGAGCAGCGAGCACACGTATGACGCTGACAGCACATGAGTGCAGCGGCGTCGCAGACGTGTCTCAGGGCAGAGCTGCTGCTGCTGACGGTGCGTTCATGTTCCTACATGTTAGACGCTGTCACAGACTGTTGCATGGTGGGACACGTTCGCTGTCCTTAAACACGTCTGGCAGGGGAGGTCACAGAGGTCATCGTGGCTGACGTGAGGAGGAGAGGTGTGTGAACGCCTCATGACCTTTGTTGTCATGGTTACAGTAACAACAACAGCAAATGGTCATGGTGATTAGAAACAGCACCGACTGGACTTTGTCTCTTTATACTTTTATTAAACAGCTCTTTTCACTGATTATCACTATGACCACTAGATGTTGCCTAGCAACAGAAGCTGCCTGAAACAACCGTGTGTGACCATGAAGAACTTCTGACGTGACCTGTTTATCACCTGCGACGTCAATCTTCCCTCTGATCGGCCTTAAACATTCATCAGTGGATCTGTCCGTAAAGATGTTGCCACACCCACTGCTCTCCTCAGCCAATCACATGTCCGTCGACATCAGCGTCTGTGCACCAATCACGCAGCGGCGGCGTGTTTCGGACGGCTCCGCCCCCCAGTCCTCAAACTATTTGTCGAAGTCTAATTAATTTTCCCGCCACGCTGCTAATTAGTGCTCACCCTTAAGGTGACCCTCATGTCGGGGTGTTAATTGGGTGTGTGTTGCACGTCAGGGTTTCTTCCGTTGTCTCTGACACACACACACACACACACACACACACACCTCAGCTCTGTCAGCTGGCAGCTGTAGTAGCTGCTTGTTGGATCCTGACGCAGCAACATGAAGCGGTGATGAACTGTCTGTTGTTACAGTTCAGACTCGGCCTCAGGCTCGGAGTTTGGCTTCAGGTCGACTGGAGCCGACCTGAACCTGGGGGGAGGTTCCTCTCTGGGCCGACGGCTCCCTCCTCCTCTCTGCTCCAGTTGTTTTGTTGTCGTTGGGTCTTAGGTGTGTTTTTATTGTCCTTCCTTCCTCTGTGCTTCTGTGACGAGGACGTCCAGAGGCTGTGATTAAAGACGGCACAGACGAACCTGACACGTCATACGTCTCCAGAGTAATCATCACACAGAGACTCCTGCATCCATCCTGCTCCTCTGAGACCTCAGGGTCGGCCCGGTGGTCGGCTCTGTCCAAGGGCGCTCCGACAGTCGAGGTGGACTCAGTGAGCCCAGTGTCCACGGGGACAGACCGTCCACCCTCTGGTCCACTGGTGCTGTGGGTCACATGTGTCACACTGCAGTGGCTGCTGCTTTCTTACCACCGTTTGTTTCTCACACCATCAGCTGGTGTTTTTACACTTATCACCGTTCATGTCCAAGGGACCATGTCAAACTGTTGATGACGTCCCCGCAAAGCATTATGGGATGGTGATGCAGCCGTTTGAGCAGCTCCAGTACGTCTAAAAGTCCACCCACATTTCTGACCCCTTCACTGACCACAGGCCCTGCTCCCGTCAGAAATCCTGGTGATGACACAACATGACCTCCATGTGTGTCACTTGTTAGCTTGTTAAAGACAGGACCTGTGGACGCGGCGCCTTAAATCCACCTGGAGCCACGTATGTGACGGATGTTGTGTTGGAGCTTAATCTCCTGCCCACAGGAAACTCTTCACAGGAGCCTGAAGGCATCTCAGTGTTTGTGTTTGGTCTGATCGTCCGTCCGTCGCGTGCTGCTGGAAGTCTGTCCTCGCCCTGTGTGAAGGGACGCTCCGTCTGTAACCCTCCATTTATCATGTGTGTTGCATGTGGCACCTCCGTCCATGAAGACAACGCTTCCCTCAGCCTCCTTTGTACGTGATCCACCGAGAGTCTGTCCCGTCTGATGTGAAGCAGCAGCAACGACTCGCTGAGGTCCACAATGAAAACCTCTTCCTTCCTGATACGAAGGCAGGTGGTATTTTCCTCCCCGATGAGCTTGATGTGAAGAAACCCGGGTGATGGCCCAGACGTCGACCTGTGACGGTCCGCTTCCTAATCCATGTTACCAGACCGTCCCCGGGCCTCGCGTGCTGCCCAAGCAGAAAATCGGGGTGATACGGTGTTGCCGTTTTTACCGTTTCCCTGTGCGGGGCTGTCAGAGCGCGCTGACTTGATGCATGCAGTCGTGCCGTCACTGGATTGTCAGGAAAGATGAATTTCCTGCTCCAGAGGTGGATTGTGTGATAAGGTCAGCCAGGAGACGCTCTGTGTTTAATGGCTGCTCTGCTCCTCTGAGACACGGGACAACACCGGACCTGGAGCAGCAGACCCAGCCTGCAGTCACAAACTCAGAGGTGGAGGGGGTGGGGGTGGGTGGAGGGGGTGCAGGCTGATAAATAGATGCAGTTAATTGACGTGGATGTGGATGAGCTGGAGGAGGAGGAGGTTTGCATGAAGGCTTGTCTACGTGAGAGGATGTGGTTTGTTGTTGAGAGCTGACAGAGAAACGCTGTGGTTGAAATGACACGGCGCTTCACACTGACAGCTGCTGTTTCAACACCATGGATGAGACTTTACAACGTCTCAGCTGTCTCTGGGCTCCAGATGATGGTCCTGCCTGGCTCCAGCGCTAACAGAGCCTGTTGCAGCTGAAACGACCTGCTGTTTGTGACATTTGTTTGCATTAGCATTAGCGTTAGCATTAGTGTTAGCGCTGCCAAGAGCCTCAGCCGTTGTTGCTTTTACAGCACAACAGGTCACGATAGATGCTGCAGTGACTCGGTTGTGGAAGTTGGGACTACGGCCTGGCTCACCTGGAGCTAGCATGCTAATCTCAACAGAAGGAAAGAGGTGAGTTTAATGGAAGCAAAACAAAAGGCTTGTTGATTGATTGGTTTACTTTACTGATTCCAAACAGTTGTTATGAGACAAAGTAAAAAGTATAAAAAAAGAACAAACTGCACCAAGTGTAAAGGTTCAGTAATGATAATGATGACAGTGTGAGTCGTGTGTGTCACACAGGTGAGTTCAGGAAACGCTGTGGAGCAACTGAAACTTACAAAGAGCTCCTTTGAAACTAGATGAAGTACTTTAAGCCTCCAAAGAGACACATGTATAAAGTTGATGTGATGATGTGGGTGTGGTGCAGCAGCAGCAGCAGCAGCGGTGGTTGGAGGCTGTGGTGGTGGTGGTGGTGGTGGTGTAGTCACCTCTGTCCCTGCGCACACACCTAAATGTGAACATGGCTAACTGAGAGCTGTCTGAACACATCGTCCTCACGGCCGGACTCCACAGAAAGCAGCCGTGGAGCTGTCACCACTGATGTCTCCCTGACTCAGCTGTTTGATAGACGCCCCATCAAACCCCTGCAAAACACAGAGGCAGAGCAGGGTCTGACAGAGTGACCTTGGTTAGTCAACTGTCTGAGGGCAGGAGGAGACGGACTGAGAGGCTTCTCTCACTCTGAGCTCCTCAGGAAGGCGTCCTCTGACTCACCCTCCTCACACACACACACACACACAGCGACCACACTGTTAATGGTGTTAATGGTTAGTGCCTGGTCTCACCACTGTAACTCCAGCAGAAACAGACACATGAAGTTAAGGAGGCTCCTGTAACAGGCCGTCACACTGAGGGACGGCAGCTGAGGGCAAGATGGCCGACCCTCCGCTGAGCGCTAATCACCTGACCGCTGCCTCGCAGTGGGTTTAATAGACGCACGTGTGTGTGTTTCCCTGCATGATGGAGAGATGGTGCTGGGAGTAAAAGAAGGAGAGTTTTAAACACACACACACACACACACACACACACACACACACACAGTCTGAGTAAAGCAGATGTTTCTACAGACACTGCAGGTGCAGCCAGGTGGTTCCAGCCCTCAGGTGTTAGCAGCCATCTCATGTGTATACACTTCAGTTAAAACTGTTTACTTTCACACTGTACTTTACTTTTCACACTCTGCAGCACACACACACACACACACACACACAACCTGCCGTCCTGGTTCCCAGAGCTGATACCTGGACGTCAGCTGCTCACACTGTGGCCTGACAGCAGCCAGTTAGCTCTTATTGCTCTGCTGTGATACACAGGTATAATGATCCAGTGGTGCAGGAATCACTCTGTGTGTGTGTGTGTGTGTGTGTGTGTGTGTGTGTGTCCTACAGTGACAGCCTCCACCACACATTACCCTTATGGATGCTCCTGAAGGGACAGGAAGGTTTTCACCTTCACCCCACAGACCCCATAACTCTGCTGCTGTCATGTGCTAGTCCAGCCCCCAGCCCCCCCCCCCACACACACACACACACACACACACACACACACACACACACACACACACACACACTCGCAATCTCTCTCACACACACTCACTCACACTCACTGTGCTGTTCTGCTGCAGGGAGAAGGAGAAGAAGAAACCGAAGACCTCGAGGACCCTGATCACAGCTGACGGACGAGTCATGAACGTCAACGAGCCAAAGTACGAATTCACACAAACACTGAAGTCTGAGGTTTGTTTTACATCCTGGTGGGGGGCGGGGCTTTGGGTGGCTGCTGTTGTTGTGACATCACACTACCTGTATACCGTAGGGAGCTTCAGAGGGACGTGGCGATCACAGGTGATGTAGATGATAACACACGGTGCCTGAGCACAGAGGAAGGCTTCTACCTCCACGCTGCTGTAGCACAGCTGTGAGCGACTGTGGGGGAGATCGACTGTTCCACTCGGCTTCAGCAGCAAACGCAGCAGAAAGCAACATAATTGGTTCTGGTTTTGTTCTGCCGGGGCGACAAAACACAACCAATCAGCTGCTTCGCTCTCACTTTGGGTCACAGCTCCGCTCCTTCATTCATCTGTAAACGTCCCAACCAGCTCAGGCTGCAGCAGGCACTGTGGTGACTGCTTTATTAGCAGCCCTCAGGTTTTCATCTCTGGTGCTGTGTTGGCTTTGCTCCCATCAGAAGGGTGGGGGTCGAGTGTGTGTGTGTGTGTGTTGGGGGGGGGCAATCCGATAGCTGTGGGCCACCCTGGGCTCCCTCCATTAGCCATAGGTTTATAACCAGAGCAAGGCCACAGGGTCGAGGCCTTAAAACAGGGCTGATTTCATTTGTAATCGGAGCTGAGGACACACTCAGGTCAGGAGCGAAGCCTGTAGATGAAATATCACTTTACAGCAGCGGGGGGCAGGACGGGGGGGCAGGACGCCGTGCTTCACTGCTCTAAACAGTCACAACACATCAGCAGCGTCTTTACCGTCTGCTCATGAACGCCTCATAAAGGCCTGTCCTGCAGATTGATGCTACGCTAACACAAGAAAATGTATTTACTGTGTGGATCAGCTAACCACCGGTGTCCACAGGACAGAGCGGGGGGACAAAGACACCATGTCTGATGGTGACGTCTGTGAGAGGAGCAGCTGTCGGTGGAAGTGTTTGCTCTGTGTCACTTGTCTGAGTCTGAACAGCTCCTGCGCTCTCTGCTCCTCAGACTGAACTTCTCTCTCAGTGAGGATGAAGAGACCAACACTCTGGTCTTGGACCTGGCCGTGTACAGGTAGGAACCACCATGCTACACCAGGCGGCCTGAGGACAGTGAACGCATCACGTCTGTCTGTAGAGCTCATTGTGTTGCTGATCCACATGTGTTTATTTCGTTGTTGATGTTGATGTCTGCACAGTGACTCCACTAGTGTAAAGTGTCACTGCTGCTCACCAGCTCAGCTTCATGGCTCACTGACCTGGAGCTCTCCCTCCCTTCCCCTCCCTCCACCCAGACACATGGACTCCTCCCTGATAGACGTGGACGTCCAGCCGACCTACGCCCGAGTCACCGTCAAAGGAAAGGTAAAGACTGATTGAACACCTGAAGTGTGATGAGCTTCAACATTAAGCAGCAGCAGCTCTGATGGACACACACCACCACTTCTGCTCCGGTGCCCAGCAGAGAGGTCCCATTCACTCTGGAAGCTGTCCAGTTTGACCACACACTGCTACTGGCAGCCAGTGAAGGTCCTTGCTCAAGGGCACTGCGGCACTAGTTGGCAAGGAGAGTCTCACTGACGCCTGGGTTAAAGTTATATTTCAGAGCGATGCAGAAACATCTGTACAGCAGCTGCTCCACAGCTCTGCTGCTGACGTCCCTCCTCCGCTCAGAGGCACCGCATGTGTTGCACTGTGGGAGCAGGCTGGAGAACCTGGAGAGAACACACAGGGAGAACATGCAGACCTGGTCCAGACCTGGTCCAGACCTGGTCCAGACCTGGTCCAGACCTGGCCCAGACCTGGTCCAGCCTGGTCTGTAGCAATGAATCCTGGGATACGCTGGGGCCACGGGACACATTTGAAGGCGTGTAGTCGCTCCACTGTGACACAGCCTCTGAACTGAGACAGTGCTGTTTCATATCTAAAAGGTCAAAGGTCAGCTCCACATATTGTCCTATAAAAACCCCTCTGGTCAGTTTGAAGCGGATCCTGACCTCAGTCTGATCCAGGTTCCTGCAGGTCTGCGGTGAGCCCTGTGCACAGCGGCCAGGTTCAGGTCCTGTCTGTGGTGCGAGGTGATTTGCCTGATGAAGACGACGCCGGCTGCTGAGCCTGGATTGGATCAGAGGGGCGTGTGATGGATGAGGAGTCAGGTCCAGAGCTGATGAAAGGCCGTCAGAAGCTGCTGAGTCATCAGAGCTGTGTCCGACTCTGACGCTCTCATACGTTTATGGACCCTGTATATTACTCCGCCTCCGGACTCATTTCCCACCTCTGATCCTCAGGCTTTTCCCAGACAGGACACACGCACTCTCTCTCTCACCTCGGTCTATCCCAAGTCTGATCAGAAAGAGTAAAACACAGCCTGGGATGAGCAGAGGGAGAGTCAGAGTCAGCAGAAGCCAGCAGTGTTTGTCCTGTGTCAGGTGCTCATTTCCATCGCTGCGTGAGACCTGCTGAAAGGTTTATTGTGGGGGGAGGCTCGGTTCTGCATGTGGTCCCGACCACAGAGTTCATCATCTCCTCCTGTCCACCTGGTCGGCCATATTTCCCTCAGCGGCCAGGAAACGCATGGAGGATTTAATCTCCCACAAACAGCCCGCGGCGACCTTTAAGCCTGATTAAACAGATGTTTGGGCCACAGATAAATCCAGGAGGTGTGAGAGTCTTTTCACTCCTGTGCCTCTCTTTTTTTCACCCTCTGGTGTATGAATGATGAATCCAGAGCTGTGGAGCTGGTGTTCACTTCCAGCCAGCGCTGGTTTCATGGCTCCGCTTCAAGCTGTTAGCCGGTTTATGGATGGTTGTTTTATGCCAGGGGTCAGCCTGATTGGACGGGTGGGGTGATTTACGCAGCGATGCATCAACTCAGGCCTTTAAAATTCCTCCTTAATATGAAGTCATTTAGAGCAGCAGGGGGAATTGAGCCGAGGAGTCATCTGTGAGAGCTGTAGATCACATCAGGACACAGGTCCAGGTTTGGAGTCGCCCCCCCCACCACCCCTCCACCCCCTCACTGCCTGCTGCCACCATGGTCTCCCCTAAAGCTCCCCTCCTCACTATCCAATAAAAGCCAATTGAAAAATGAAGTCTAATTTTACGCCCAACTCGTGGACATGTGCCTCCACATGGATCACTCCCGTGTTTCGCCGCAGTGATGGATTTGCCGCCGCGCTCGGTCCGATCCTATTCTGGTCGCTCTCCCCAAAAGTCTGTTCTGGAAAGTTGTACCTATAAAAAGACCCGCTAATGAGTAAAGTCATTTGACACACTGGGGCCGGCGTCGGTGCCAGATCAGCGCATTAATCTTGCTAATTAAAGTTGTGAATAATTTACTGTGCAGATATTTCAGATGGCTCTGCCTGCCGAAGTGAAGCCGGACAGCTCCGCGGCTCAGAGGTCCCAAACCACCGGACACTTGGTCCTCAGCATGCCCAGGGTACGTACCGCCGCACATCGAATCAAACGCACCTCAGTCTGAGGAGGCAAAACTTTAAAAGCTGCTCTGTCTGTGTGTGTGTGTGTGTGTGTGTGTGTGTGTGGTACTGGAGTCCAACTTGTTCCTCTTTGTCAGGACGCCTGTGAATTAGTTTTTGTCTGAAGGCAGAGCCACACTGAAGGTTGAGCCTCCTCAGTGACATCACACAACACAGCAGCCGTTAGTGTTGGAGCTGCAGACGCTCCTGCTCCACAGAGGATGCAGCTCTGTCACTTCAGCAACACGCTGACTTCTCCTCTGGCATCAGATCACAGTTTCAACTCGACACCTCAGGCGTCCCTGTGGCTCAGAGGTTAAGATGCCAACCTCCATTTCCTGCTGTCCCGCTGCAGTAAAGGCTCAAGAAGCCCAGATTTTAGCATGCCATACATCTAAACCCAACGACCAAAATATGAACCCTACTGAAAGTTACATGTTCGTCTTAAAGCTCCATACAGTATAAAGGCAGACGTGCGTCTTAAAGCTCCATACGGTATAAAGGCAGACGTGCGTCTTAAAGCTCCATACGGTATAAAGGCAGACGTGCGTCTTAAAGCTCCATACGGTATAAAGGCAGACGTGCGTCTTAAAGCTCCATACGGTATAAAGGTAGACGTGCGTCTTAAAGCTCCATACGGTATAAAGGTAGACGTGCGTCTTAAAGCTCCATACGGTATAAAGGTAGACGTGCGTCTTAAAGCTCCATACAGTATAAAGGCAGACGTGCGTCTTAAAGCTCCATACAGTATAAAGGTAGACGTCCATGTGTAGTGTGATTATAAAGCAGCTCTAGGTTCTATATTAATACTGTGAAAGTATCAAAGCCTCAGTCCACAGAGAAATGCACACAGCCTGTATTCAGACACTGAGCCTTAAAACCAGCCGTCAGGACTTCCTGTCACTTTGTGATGTCACAACAAAGCAGTCACCAACAAAGTCCCGCCCACCACCTGGACCCACCTTCCAACACTTTGCAGGGTTTTGGGTTCTCTGAGTCTTTTATTTTGAAATCTGCTGCAGAAGTTTGACACCAACAAACTAAAAACATCTTGTTACAGAGAAACTCGAGAGAAATTGTGTTAATTGTGTGAAATCACGACTTCAGTGATGAGCTTCAGGCTGTCGACGGCTCCGGTGACTCTGCTGCTGCTCCCTGAGCTTTAATGAAGGAACTGTTTATGGTCTCTATAAAGAGACACAGGTGCTGATTCTGCAGAGTCAGAGCTGCCACTAT
Organism: Caranx ignobilis; assembly: GCA_021432705.1. Taxonomy (NCBI): domain Eukaryota; kingdom Metazoa; phylum Chordata; class Actinopteri; order Carangiformes; family Carangidae; genus Caranx; species Caranx ignobilis. The sequence goes on along the minus strand of JAFHLA010000032.1, from coordinate 172,800 downwards.
TAATCCTCCATATGGCTCCTGATGCAGTGTCGAAGCTTTTCACTGAAGAATCTGAATAAACAGGTTTTGTTTCTCTGTATCGTGTCTCTCAGGCTGGAGGTGAAATCAAAGTGACAAAGACCGTCCCACGTCCACCCAGAGGCTGTCAGGACGGACGCAGCAGCTCGTCTCGCCACAATACAAGGTAAAGACGTTCATTCCTCCCACCGCGGCTGCACAGCTGATAACACAGGGAGGAGATTTAAACACACACACACACACACAGCCTCTGGATCTCATCCCTGAAACACTCTGATGTAGTTTCACAGTTTAAAACAACCACAGGTGGAAACCAAAGAACTGCAGAGCCTGGAAATGACCAGCTTACATGTTCCGCCTGCAGACGGCTGCTACACCTGCAGACGGCTGCTACACCTGCAGACGGCTGTTCCGCCTGCAGACGGCTGCTACACCTGCAGACGGCTGCTACACCTGCAGACGGCTGTTCCGCCTGCAGACGGCTGCTACACCTGCAGACGGCTGCTCCGTTTGCAGACGGCTGTTACGCCTGCAGACAGCTGTTACGCCTGCAGACGGCTGTTACACCTGCAGACGGCTGTTACACCTGCAGACGGCTGTTACACCTGCAGACGGCTGCAGTGGAGCTGTGTTGAGCCGTGAAGCTGTTGTGACAGGTGACAGACTCGTGGTTTAAAGAAGGTAAAGACTGTTTTGGAAAACGAGCCCAAGTGAATCAGAAAAACCTGAAACAGCTGATGTGTTAACAGACCGTAGTGTGTGTGTGTGTGTGTGTGTGTGTGTGTGTGTGTGTGTGTGTGTGTGTGTGTGTGTGTGTGTGTGTGTGTGTGTGTGTGTGTGTGAGAGAGAGAGAGCAGCAGCAGATCTGAGGCCTCAGGCTGCTCTCTGTGTGTTTGTGTGAATGTGTCAGAGTCAAGTGTTGGTCTTTGTCTGGCCTTGACTTGAACACACACACACACACACACACACACACACACACACACACACACACACACACACACCACACACACCCCCCCCACACACACACACACACACACACACACACATTCAGATGCCTCTGGCTTATCAGGTCCCTGATGTCCTAATTACAGCAGATACCTGTTATAGACCAATCGCTGCCAATGATTCATTTTATCAGCCGCTGTAATGGAAACCCCCCCCCCCGCTGTTCACTGGACACAGATAACCTTGACCAGAGCTGCAGTTTCGCGCAGGGAGGGGGGCTCAGCGGTCAGATGGTGTCCCAGACCAACAAACACACGGGCTGCTGCTGCTGGTTTCTGACGATTTAAATGTGTCTGACTCAAACTCACATCACTCTGGTCTCACCTCTGCTCCTGTGGTGTGTGTGTGTGTGTGTGTGTGTGTGTGTGTGTGTGTGTGTGTGTGTGTGTGTGTGTGTGTGTGTGTGTGTGTGTGTGAGGCCTGATGAATGAACTAGAGGTCGTGCTCTGAAGTTGAAGCTGTTAGCATGAGACCTGTGATGGTGAAGGTCATGTGATCAGATGTGATGAGTCAACACTGAGCCTCAGTCCCTGTGCGTCTGTGATGAGCAGCTTCACCTCTTGATGACCACGTTAGTGCAGTTGGACCGAGCTCCGCCTCCTCTCCTCGCCCGAGGGGCCGCGCTCGTCACCGCGCCGCCATCATCACCGTTTTACGAGCGTGAGCGGCGTCTTGTCCTTCAGACGGCCCCATCAAACCCGGTGAGGAGCCCCAGCCCCCGGCGCCGCACCCGCAAATTGGACATCCGATAAAGATGCTGAGCTGCTGCAGCAAGGTGACAGGTGAGCAGCGCTGCCACCGCCGCCGGCTGAGTTACTGCGTCATTTGGACATGATTAGGGGTGACCTTTGACCCCAGGCTTACCTCACACTCCACATTCAGCCTCTGGCCTGGATGGAAATGGATGTGAAGGCCGCGGTCGGGTCTGAAACATGTTTGTGTGATGACACGGTCGACAATATGAAACGTAATCTAAACCCACAGCAGGTGTTGCCCGTCAGTGCAACTGAAAGGTCAGAGGTCAGAGGTCAGGGTCGACTGCAAAGCAACATCTGTCATTTTATATTTCCTGCCGCGTGAGGCCGATCTGACTCAGAGCCACCTGTCAACATGTGGAGTCCCTGGAGACTGACTCTAGTGGTGAGGAGAGGAACTGCAGCTGCTCCTTGTCCACCTGCAGGAGTCCAGACCTGAGCACCAGCAGCTCTGCTCAGGAACCATGAGTCCAGGATCCAAACGGTCCAGTTCTTTAATTGCTGCTGATTATTGATGTCTCGTGAACTTTGTCCACGGTGAAGACGAGTCCTCCGACCTCGCCACGTTCGAGTCCACTCATCATAAAAAGGTGACCCGGGGCGACCGCGTCCCTCAAGACTGATTTGATTATCATTGTTTGCAAAAGGACAAATGCCGTGTTCACCGTCCGACCCCTGACCCCACCTCCCCCCTCCTCCCCCCTCTGACCTCCGCAGGCTGCAAACTTTACAACAAATGACTTTATCAATATGAGGAGCCTCTGCAGCAGCCCCGGTCTCATTATGAGCTGCTCTGTGTTGATAATCAGCTGCAGAGACTCTGCTGCGCGGCGACGCTGCACAGACCTCATTACCTGTGAGAGATGGAGGCCGGCAGGACTCCGCCTGGGGTGACCTATTACACCGAGACGTTTTGGACTTCCTAACCGGGCGGGTGTGAGGAGAGGAGCCCTGGACTAATGACTCCATCCATCTCACATAGGGAAGTGCTGACCATCAGGTTCACCCGCTCAGCTAAACTTAGAGCCAGCTCCGAGACCTCGTAAATCTCCATCCACGCTCCACCTCCTTATCATGAATGTATTTTACATTCAATTAACCTCTCTAATGTCATTGTCAGCTAAAGGAACACAGCATTGATCCTCGCAGTCTGGAACACACAGCAGCCTCCAGGTCGTCGCGTGATGAAGGAGAAAATCAAAACCTAAATCTGTTCAACCTGGAAAGTCATCAGTACATCACCGCTTCCTGTCGCCGGCAGCCGACAGACAGAAACACCTGGACACAACGTCTTCAGCTCTGATGTCCACCTGGATTCAAGGTCTCATCAACATCTCACACAAATGGAAAAGGTTCATATTTTCTATAACTCTGGATAAGCACCTGTGAGCTGGAACTAGTCTGAGTGGCGGAGGGATACGGCCTCAAGGAGGTGATTGTAGATTGAGAGGACAATCCACAACACATGCACAGACACACACGTGCTACAAGTTCAGAAAAGAAGCACATCCATCATGACTCAGCTCTGATAAGACTTCTCAGAGCAGGGGGGCGGAGCTTCGGCTGCTAAACAGGAAGTAGTTCATTATCACAGCATCCCCCCTGCTGAGTCCATGTGACCTGTGGGGTCTGGTTGTTATCTGACTGTGAGCAGATCAAGATCAGACCTGTGGTTGTCGGGTCGGTCCTGATCCTCTGTGGATCAACAGACGCTGAACAGAAGCTGCTGATGTCGTTACAGCTGATATCTGATCGCACGTTCAATCACCTCAGTCCTCCTCACCGAGCTCAGAGTGAAAACACTGCAGGGCCTCGGGCACCATTATCAGATGTCCACCACCACCATATCCTGCTCTGACAGTGACATCATCAGTCTACAGGTGAACACACAGAGTGGGCGGAGCTACGTCTGTTTTGTCAGCTATGTTTATTTTTTCCTGATCTTTATTTTTATTGATTGATACTTCTTCTATCTTCTTATATTCACATCACACTCAGCGCTCCTCTGCGTCCTGCACGTGTCACAGCACTGACAATAACATTGACTTTGAACTACAACTCCCAAGATACAATGCAGTAAGAAATGTCCACATCTCATCCAGAACACACTTTGATTTCAGAGAGGAATCTGTCCAATACTTTGGTTTATGATCAATAACCTGCAGAATCAATCAGTGTGTGGACAGAATCAGCTCCGTCATTAGTCCATTTATATCATTAACAAAGATATTGTGAATGATTTGAAGAGTTAATCACGTTTGTCAGAGGATTTGGAGTCATGGTGATTCATACGGGTGTGACACACACACACACACACACACACACACACACACACTCAGTAATCAGACGCTCGCCGCTGTTTAAACATTATGAAGTGATTGAGGGGTAAATGGAGCGACCTCGTTGTTGTGGTGTGAGCTCAGAGGAGAAGACGAATCAATTTGCTCTAATGGTAACAGATCGTCGGACCGTCGTCCCCCTGGAGATGAGTCCACAGACGCTCTTTTCTCCCGATCACACTGAACGCAGCTGCGGAGGAGAATGACTAAACCGGAGGATGAATGTGAACATGGAGGAACATCTGAGTTCATCTCTTCTCTTCCTGATGTTACCGTCAGACGCTGTGACTCGGCCCTCGCGGCTCGAGGCCTCGCCTGGTAAAACACACGGACATATTTACAGTGTGCTCATCCTGCAGCGCCGTATATCACTTATATGTATCAGCTCCCATATTGACCTGCTACAGCCACATTAAATCTGGAAACTTTGGCAGCTGGGCACCAACATTAGGGAATGACAGCAGATTTATCGACCCTGTGTTCGACCTCAGTGTCACCGTGACGATGACCGAGTGCTGGTTAAATTCAATAAGATGAGACGTGACTGTAAACAGAGTTAACTATAATCTCCAGCTGTTTCTGGCTTCTGGTCTAAACACAAGAACCACAGTGCACCAGTCGCACAATCGACCATCGACCAATCAGGTGACAGCACTGAGCTGCTGAAAACTGCAGCTCCGTCCGACGACCTCTGAACGCCACGCATCCAGACGAGTGTTCAGGATGTTTTTCATGCTCACTTCCTGTTTGATTATTTCATCCTGTTTCGATTGTGCAGCTGCAGGTTTCCTCCTCTGACGTCTTTCGTCTTCTTCCTCTGCAGGAGGAACAATGTCCCTGAGCGGCTGGAGGTCGACCCCAGTAAACACACCACCCTCGACCTCGCCAACATTGTACCGCGACGCAGCACCAACCAGGGTCCACTGGAGGCGTCCAGGACGACGACGCCTGTCTCCACGGAGCACGCCAGCTTCTCTGAAGGGTTTGTGGACGACCCCGATGTCCCCCCACTCATATAGGACTGTGAGAAAGAAAGGTCAGGATGGAGGCATCTGCTTTCTGTCACTAGTGATGTGAACACTGAGGAACTCCTGATACAGCAGGTAGAAACAGTCCTGGTCCTGGTCCTGGTCCTGGACCTGGTCTTGGTCCTGGTCCTGGTCCTGGCTCAGAATCAGGAAGCTGTGGGGCTTTCTGAACGAACTGGTCCTGTCACAGTTTACTGACGGAGCCATAAACCCATCAACATCAGTTCATGTTGACCAGTGTTGGATCCTGATGCTCCTGCTCAGCAAACGTTGTCAACTCAAAATCATTTTCTCCTCACCAGCAGAAGTTTTGAATCCAGACAATGAATTAGTGTTTTTATTAAACCAAACATGAAAACATTGAGTATATTGATTGATTATTGGCTGTGACTCTGTGGACGTCTTCAGGTTCTGATCAGCTTTCACTGTTTCATGTTTCAGTTATTACACTGAAGTAGCTGATCTCTGTCCCTGTGACTACGTCATAAAATCACTCATCTGATCCTGGACTGTAAACAAGATGGACGCTGTGTCTGTGACTCCGCCCACAGATTTCTGAAGCTCAGAGTGAGCTGCTCCATCAATCACACATCTGTCACTCAAAGAGTTGGTGACGCCTAAAATAGACACAACTTTCGTCCTTAATCAAATGTAAGCAGGTGAGTTATAGTAATATGATAACATGGGGGTCTATGGGGACTGACTCACTGCTGGAGACTCATCTTCCAGTTGTGGATGTTGCAGCTTGTTTCTGATCTCTGGTCACATACTGATTGATTGACACATTGAGGACCTGCAGCGGTGAGACGTCCTGTGGTCCTTTTCACGTCTGTCTTTTCATCGGTCAAAGGGAAAACAGCTTCATGGAGAAGTAGATGTTCTGTTTTTCTTGACAGATGTTCTTCTCGCCCACTCAGCTCCAGCTGGGAGGGCAGCGGTGCAGACAGACAGAGGATCAGTCTGTGGAGTCCGGCTGCTCTGCTTTGCTTCTTTTTTTTTTTGGACCCGTTGTTCTTTAGCGGGTTGTGTTTTCTCTTCTCTCCGTGTGATGCTGTCCTCGGAGCTCGGAGGCTGATGTTCTGCCAGACTTTGATCACAGAGGCTCCTCTCTGAGCCCAGAGGACACAGGTCCAAACGCAGTCGGAGGCTCGCTCGTCTCTCCTTGAAACTCCTCGCTCTTTACTTTCCTCTGAGTCTGAGTTGTCACTGGAAGAGCTCGGAGGTCACGACGCCATCTCCTCCCCCTCCTCCCCCTCCTCCTCCCTGAGCGCTGTTACAACTGCAGAGCCTTGAGAGATCATCCTGGCGTTGGACCATTTTTCCTCCTGACAGCTCCACTGTTCTCTTATCATCCAGCTTTCTATATTTGGACTGCAGGCCTCGCATCGTCCCGGAGCTTTTTGATGCTCGTGCTTGTTGGTTGGTTGAAAAGCAGCTCGTCCACAGATGGTTTCTCGCTGTGGAAGCTCACTGCCGCCAGATCTGCCAGATCAGATCTGAGTCTGAGGACATTACATCTATATGTCTGAATGTGTCTCATGCTGCAGAGTGCAGGACACACTCTGCAGCAGTGATGCTGCAGAGTGTCGTCTCCACTCTGGATCGGTAAACCCACTGTAGACGACGGCACCAGAGGCCCAGAGGCCGTCATCAGGTTTGATGATGAGGAGCGACCAAGTTCAGACGTCGTGAGTCTCCGTCACAGCGGACGGCGGCAGCAGCTGTCTGTTTCAGCACGAGTCCAAAAAACCTGGAAATTCATCAGCACTTCCTGTTCTGTCTGCGAGCCGGAGCCGTGATTGAATTTATCACTTGATGATAAATGATGTCACTGGTCTGTCACGTGACGGTTCACCTAATAACACGTGTTTAACTCTTCATCATCATCACCACGACTCAGTGGTTTTCACAATGAGGAGCTTGGTTGTCTGAGCTTCACTTCTCCTCCTCCTCCTCCTCCTCCTCCTCTGTAAGCAGAAGCACCTCGGTCCTGTTCAGCCCGGCTGGAGATCAGACCAGAACCAGAGAAGCCACAGTCAGGTTTTTGTTTCCTGAACCACCTGCTGCCGCCGCCTCCTCTCTCTGTTATCTGTGTCTGTTCTGCCCGGGCTCCATCGCTGCCTCATTGATTTTTGTCTGTTGCCATGACAGCGGATGGTCCCACTAGTTTAGTGTACGCAGCACCGCCTCAGTGTGTTGACCTGGGTCAGACAGACCCGACTCTCGTGTTCCACTTCTCACTGTTGAGGACACTGGTGTAACCACCAGCAGGCCCTGAACACACCAGGAGCCTTCACTTCCCCTTCACTTCCCCAGTTATTTCTGTTTCTGTCTTTTTTCTTTAACTCTCTGTTTCAGCTTGTGTTTGTAGAACAAGCTGTTTATCTTCACCTTCTACAAACAGCCTCGCTCATTAAATCCACTGGGGAGTGATTTGTTTTCTACACAGAGCACTTCGCAGGGATGTGCAGGAACACAAACGCTGCCTTCCAGGCCGTCGTGATGCTGCTGGTATGAGACGTTTGGGTTCGGGTTACGCAACCACCCGTTACACGTCGACCGGATGTTCTGCTGACAGGCTCATGTTAGTTTCTCGGCTTTTCATTGAGTACCTGACCTCTGACCTCTGAACAGTGGCGTCAGCAGGAAGGCAGCTCTGTGGCGTCCTGCCCCCCGGGGCTGATGGGATGTTCAGGAGCCTCTGTGGCCCCGTGTCGGTGGAACAGTGGAAGCTGGGAGTCCTGTCGCCTTTAAACCTGAGGAGGCTGCAGCTCCTCAGGCTTTAATTAACGCTGCAGCGACGCTCTGCAGGGTCGAGTCCTGGGAGGACGCCGCACACAGAGCTCAGAAACGATGTGGAGGAGATTGGATCCCTGCTGGGGATGAAAATCACTGTGAATGTTTGACTCTGTAAAACAGAATCAAAGGGACACTTCAAGGATTCATGTGAAGGAAATCCAAAGACATTTTGTTTGCTGAGTGGCCTTTCCGCTTTTTTCCCCTGGACTCTCCATCTTCCCTCCCTCGCTCGCTCTCCTCCTCTCCAGATGAATTATTTAACCGTTCTCCTCAGAGTAACCCCCACCCCTCCATCGCTCCATCTCTCTCTGCATCTCATCTGGGCCAGGCCTCCTGTGCTGCTGCCAAGGACAGATGCAGATGCTGCGATGGGCTCTGCAGCACCGAGAACAAAAGGAGCCAACAGAAACATTTTATTACTGTGAAGCTGCAATTTGATGAAACTCAGATATTTCTACATCACACTGAGGTGAACGGTCTGACTGACAGTCTGTGGGTCCTCAGGTTCACAGCTCCAGACGATCTTCAGTTATTTCTCTATTAAAGCTCCGTACGGCGTAGACCTGAGTCTTTTATTCTGAAATCTGCTGTGTTTTTATTGGATCATTCTGTCGTTTGGCTAAGTAACTAACTAAATGTTGACACAGCTAATTGGATGTAAAAGCAATAACATTATTGATCCTGCACCCGAAGCCGGGTTCTAATGACAGGACGTGTTGTGCTGTATGTCAGACTGTGAGGACCTGGCTGATCCTGGATGATGACGTGTCCTGTACTGTGAGAACATGGCAGCTGGAGGTTTCCTCTCCTGCAGAGATCAGTTGGCATCCTCCTACCTGGCTTATTTCCTCTCCCCTGTTCTGGTCCCTGCACACCTTTGTCACACCTTCCTCCACACCTCCACCCTCCACGCTGGTGCTTTATTTTCATTTATGAAGGAAGGAAACACAGTCTGAGCTCTCAACGCTTCATAATAATGGTCGTGAGCTGTCGTAAAAGCTGCTGGCTGAGCGACCTTTTCATGTGACCTCTCGTAGCTGAGCAGCTCACACACTTTCCACCCAAGTGAAAGAGGAAGTAAAGCTGTTCAGGAAATCAATAATCAGTGCTTTGCTGCCCCAGAGGTGCAGAAATGTCATGTTTGACGTTCAGGCCTTCTCTCTGACTCTGCTGTCGGTGCTGTGTACTTCCTGGTGTGTGGTGGCGGCGGTGGCAGCAGGGCCAGATTCCACCAGACCACCTCCGGCACCTGAGAGGTCACATGGTGATTTATGCCGCCACGTGAGATTGATATGTTTGTTCTGGTGTTTGTGCTGAATCGTTGTATCTGGTGAACTGTGAGTGTCAGTTCAGCGGCGGCAGCTCGATCCTCCAGGAGTCGACAGCTGGAGTCATTTTTCACACAGAGCAGTTTGATTCATGATGGCTTTAAGTCAGCGAGCATCTCCCCGGGGGGGGGGGGGGGGGGGGGGGTTCACGAGTTCATCTCATGAAGGTTAACAGGCACCATAATGATGACAGTGGTCACACACACAGGGATTCACCACAGTGTCTTCACTGCTTCTCCTGCACACACTCAAACCCTCTGGTGACGATGTTCACGTTGATTATCATACAGACACAGGAGGAGTTACACAGTTCACAGCAGTGACATCACAGACCTGAGGGACCAGTCCTGTCGACCTGCGGGGACACTGTGTCAACCAACACGTTATGCTATGCTATGTTACACTTCACTATGCTACGTTACGCTGTGCTGCTGCAGGAGGTTTGGATTCATGTGTTTTTGCTCAGAGTTTGGTCTCTGTCTCTGTCTCTCTCTCTGTCTGTGTCTGTGTCTCTGTCTCAGTCTCTGTCGTGGCTCTTCTTCATGGCCCGTCTCGTGTTCGTCCTCGTGTTGAGCAGCGTTCACCTCAGGGAGCGGTGTGTAACAGGAACCACACGACTCTGAAGACGCTTTCTCTAAAATTAAGTGCTGATGTCAGGGATTCTTCTTCCTGCTGAAACCAGATCTCTTCTCCTGGTCGTCTGAGAGTCATCAGAGTTTCCTCAGACATCAGACACCGGCAAAAATCTGAGAGGCTGTTTCTACACACACGTACACCTCCACTTCCCTGTGCTGCTCTGCTGTCTCCAAAAATATTTACATCTTTATATTTATGGTACTAAACCTCCAACAGTGATCGTCCATCACCATCAATCCACTGGCTGAAGAAGAAGCAGCAATAATCATATGTTTTAAAAAAAGAGAGAGAGAGAAAACAAGAGTTGATGAAAAAAACAGTGGTTCTCGTTTTCCTCGTCTCCATCGTCACCTCCATCGTCACCTCCATCGTCACTTCCTGACTCGTCTCCCTTTGTGTCTTTTAACCTTGTGTTATGAAAGTTGGATGAAGTGGATGAATAAAACATGGCGGCCCTCGTCATGCAGATACAACACAACGACTGTACCGGCTTCAATTATTCACCAGCTGGAACTCTGACAGAGACCCCCACCCCCACCCCCACCCCTCCACAGAAAACCAAACCACTCAGTGGGTTACACCGTCCGCATGAGTAAACAGGAAGTGCTCAGATACCAGCAGCTACCTGTGTTCACCTGGCAGACATTTTTAAAGTCCTACTCTCTGCATAACGAGCAGCTTTATTTTGAAATTCAGTTCTACATTTTCCTCCACAGTGTTTTCATAAAAGTCTCAGAAACAAAACCAAAGTTGAAGTGTAGAGAATGAGAAGACAGTCATGTTTTACATTTAAACAAGCAGCAACAGTCTTAACCCCCCCCCCCCCCCCCCCCCCCCCGTCTCTTGCTCAGCTCCTCTCTCTTCTTCTTCTCTTCCTCCATCAGCTTCTTCTTTGGTCTCTTCTTCTTCTGCTGCTGCTGTGACCAACACATTGAGAACAATGAGCTAGCTAGCTTCTTATAGCAAGGCTGGTGGTCTGACGTGTTGACATAAAGTGAGAGATAACAGTAGCAGGTCAGCACCCCCACTGTGTGAAAAAGTGTGTGTGATCATCAGGGTGGGTGGGGGGAGGACAGGTGAGGACAGGGTCCAGTGATCAGGTCTCCGGGGACACGGTGCTGTCCGGCTCAGCCTCACCGCCGACAGCACTCAGCCATGAAAGCAGCAGGAATAAAAGCTGGAGAAGCTGCTGTCACACCTGACAGGTGACGAGCGCCGTGGGAGGACAACAGGACGACCTGGGACGACCCAGAGAGACACAGGAGACATGTTTCATGGCAGATTCATCCTGACTCTTTAGGCGCTGGACGTGTGTGTTTGGATGTGGTTTATACTTTCTTTATGACTTCTGTTGGTTTTGTCCAGAAGCTACTGTGGGTCCAGCACATGTTTAGCCTAGCTTAGCACAAAGCGAGTAAACAGGAGAAACCAGTTGAGCTGCTAGCTGGTCAAACACATCCCTCAGGTTGGAGTAGTCAAAATGACACCTGTCACAACCTGTACATGTATTTGTTGTACATTTTACTTTCAGAGTTTATGAACCAGATCCTGTCACATGTCTACACACGGATGCTAATGTTTGCTCATTTCTAACTTAAGGTAACAAATGGTTGCTGGTGAATGGAGCGACACAAAGCTAACTTATGTTAGCTAGTTCTTAACTTTAACCATTTTAGACTTAAGCTAATTGATGTCTGCTAGCTACAGTGACACGTTAGCAAACCTGTTTTGAGACTGTTTTGGGACTGAAGCTAACAAATGTTTGCAAGTTTCTTAATTGTGGCTTAAGCTACACTTAAGCTAGCTCATGTTAACTCGTGTCTAGCTTCAGCCTTCAGTTAGACTTTAGTTAACTTATTTTAAGCTCGTCTCTAACTGAAGCCTAATGTTGGGCTGAAGCTAACATGTTTGCTAGCTTCTTAGTTTTGGTTTAAGCTAAACTCAAATCCACTCGTTAGCTAGTTTCTTCAGCCTTCAGGTACTGTTTAGCTAACTAATATTAGCGAGCTGATAATGCTTCCTTTAATTAAAATGTTAGCTTTTTATTTTTCCCACTTCTGAACCAATGTTAGCAAACGCTGACTGACATTTTGATGTCAACATTGAATTTATTGTTTCATGCTAATGCTAACTCATGTCGTCTGTGTTTCCGCAGTGGTTTTAGCTTAGCCACAGAAGAGCAGCTGTTTAAAGTCACTTCATAAAACGATTTAATGGAGTTTAAAGTCACAGTTATAATGATAACGACAATAAGGATGATAATTGGGCTCTGATCCCGTCTGTGTGTGTGTGTGTGTGTGTGTGTGTGTGTGTGGACCGTCAGAGCTGCTGTGGACCAGAGGACGACATCCACAGTCCAACTATTGCTTTTTCAATTACAGACTCGTTCAGCCGTTTCTCATCCAGATAATTAGTCAAATCCTCCGACCGCCAACGATTAAGTAGAAATACTAAAGGCCACCAAGACACACGCAATCAATCTATTTTAAGATTGCTCTGTTCTGTTCTTCTGGCAAATCCTGCTGGGCTGTGTGTGTGTGTGTGTGTGTGTGTGTGTGTTAGAGGATTTCATTTCTTGGAAAGAACTGGACTGAATCTTTGTTCTCAGTGTTTTTTCATTATTAATATGTCCATGTTCACTTTGTCAGCTCTGTCCCAATGTTCAGTCTTTGTTCATCTCATTATGTGTTTTTTGTTGGGGTCAAACGTCCTCGGTATCTGAAGGGTCAGAGTATTAGGAACACTTCATGGCAGTGTGGTGTTGTGTGGAAGCTGCGGACATCAGTGTATCTGACACACGCTTCACATTTCTCAGGATGTCAGTGTTTCATGAAACTCTGCTCTCTTCAAGACCCACAAACATCGAAACACTCCAGGAGGGAAGTGAGAGCAGATTCACTGTAAGTACATCTGAAGCTCCTTTGTACCTCCGCTCTGTTCCTACTGACCTGTGGTGGAAGATAAACGTCCTCATCCACTGCTTCTTTGATTTCAGCTTTCAGCTCCTTCACTCTTCTCTTCCTGATCCAGGGTGAATTATCCTTTGAGGAGACATTATTCAATATGCCACAATAAAGATATTTCACAACAAGTTAAAGCCATGTAATTGATTTAGGAGGCATCTGGTCCCTCATGGTTGGAAACCACAGACTGTGGCACTGATGCAGCATTAATCTAGATAACAATGTTCCTGGGAGGCGTGATACACAGAATAAGAACCTCATAGTATGGACTTTAAATAATTCAGATGAAAGCACTGAGTGTTTTTCAGTTCATACACAGTGATATCATACAGAGTGAACAGTGAGTCTCTGCAGCTGCTGGTTCATGTGAGGTGAGTCCTCTCCTCACCTGTCCTGTGGGATCTGACTCATTGATATTCGCTGCTGTCGCCTCCCTCTGCTCTCAGATGAGCACAGGACTCACCAGCACATGTTCTTCTGTCTGTGTGATTTCCCTTAAACCGTTTAAATGTGAAAACCTCACACACACACACACACACACACACCGAGAGTCCGACAACGACCGCAGGATCAGGACAATTACAATGTACCTGCTCAGTGTAACTAACAGCAACCGGTGATAAAATGTTCCTGAACCATCCAGTACAGAGAAACACAGTCATGTGATCACTGTTTAAATCGGCCTAATGCTTCTTCTTCTTCTTCTTCATGTTGTCGTAAACTTTCAGCTCACGTCACATTGTCATTAGCTAACACCTGTGTCAATTTCTGATTTTCATTCCTATATTCATCCACATTGTTTTTCTTTCCGTGAACCTTTGACCGTTTGAATGACGTCACTACCGCTGTGGACTGGCGCCACCTGGAAGGTGCGCAGCTGCAGGGTGAAGCCGAACACTAGCTGCGTTTACATGGGGCCAAACGTCCTATATATAATCGGATTAATAGGTCAATCAGATTCAAAATGTAATATAATAATAATCACCTTGACAACAGCTGAATAGAGTGGACTGTTCATTCTGCGCATGCGCGCCCTAGTACGTAGGAATCAGGTATTGACGTTCGCGGGAAATAGGAAACAGGAAATAAGAAAGTCCACGCCGGTCACAACAAACATGGCGAATAAACAAAAACATTGGACAGTGGTTGCGACGAAGCTGATGACAACTAACTGCTGAGCCTCATGTTTACGGATCGAATAAGATTCATTTAATCCGACTGTTTTCAATCAGATTGAGGAAAACACTCCATGTAAACGCAGCTGATGACGACAGTCGTGGTCGCGGTCACGGTGTAGTTTAGACTATGTGCACCAGGTGAGCAACTCTGAGACACCTGGGTGGGCGCCATTTTTGATCCGGTATGGAGTTCCATTAGCCCGCTAATGAATCCATGGTGGTCTTCATTGATGCAAAAGATCGAAACAGCAGAACCTCTCACTTCCTGGTCGTGTTGGTGGTGGTACGGAAGCCCGCAGGTGGTGGCGTCTCGGGTTTCTCTTGAACCCGCTGGAGCTGTTTAGTCACGAAGAAGAGTCAGCTTTCGGTTCAGCAGGTAAGTGAACCAAACGACAGCAGTGGTTGTTGTTGGCGACATCTGACGTCATCCAGACCCAAAAACCACCTCATAGTTTCATATCTGTAAAACAAAAAAACTTTATTAGTCACTGTCACAAACAGCTGCTGGAGTCCGCCATGTTGGAAGCGCGTGAGTGTGACGTTTTGACTTATTTACCAGTTTGTTTATTTTCTTATTTACACCTAGAAGTGACGTCAGTCCGTGCTGTTGTCATGTCAGAGCGTGTTCGCGTTATTGAGTGTGTGCACGCGCGTGCGCATGACTGTATGTGTATACGGTATTAAGTTGTCGCGCGCGTCCACTCGCACCTGTCAGGTCAGTGTTCACCTGTCTGTGCCCAACACTCAGGAACAAGTCAAAGTGTTTACACGCTCCCCTTCTGCGCGTGCACAAGTAGCCTACCAGTGTTTACGTGTGTGCGCGTGCACGTCGTTTCTGCGTTGCAGGAGATAAGTCTCTCTCTCTCTCTCTCTCTCTCTGTCTCTCAGTTACAGTATCGACCTCCTTCTCGCAGCATCTCCTCTCTCCATCCTCCGTCTCCACCCTCCTCCTCCTCCTCCTCTTTCTCCTCCTCCTCCTTCGCCTTCGCCGCCGCCTCAGCCTCAGCACCACTTCCTCTGCAGGTGGATGGAGGCTGGAAGCCCCGGAGACAGGCGCCATGCACGGCATCCTCCGCTGGTAGGGCTCGGTGCTCGGTGCTCGGTGCGGCCGCTCGGAGCTGCTCGTCTCCGGCGGCGGGTTCCTTCCATAGGTGTCTCTGATCTGTGTGTGTTTGCGAGGGATGGATGCAGCGTGATGCCAGGTCTTTGTCTCTGGTGTGTGTGTGTGTGTGTGTGTGTTTGGGCAGTTGTTGCGTTGGATTTTTACCGGTGAGTGATTGATTGACAGGTTCATCGGTAGAAAGCAGCACCGGACTCAGACGCGTCCGGTGCTGCTTCACCGGGAGTTTCACCGACTTTCACCCGTATCCTGTATTGTGTCTGTGCCGCGCGCGGCTCTGGTCACGAGGGCGTGTTTCTGTTTGAGTGTGTGTGTTTTACGTGTGTGTTTCTGTTTGTGTGTGTGTGTTTTACGCACAGACTCTCCGCTCTCTGCACCAGATGCCGACGCTCTCCCCAAAATGAGACTCTCTCTCTCTCTCTCTCTCTCTCCTCTCTCTCTCTCTCTCTCTCCATCCCTCCATCCCTCCTCCTTGTATCTGTTTTCCAGTCAGACTGCTGAGCACCTCCCTTCGCGCCGGGGACCACATCCTTAAATGACCCGCGGCTGAGTGAGAAGAGGAGGAGGTGGAGGAGGAGGAGGAGGAGGAGGGTGTCTCCGGATCCAGCGCTCGGACCATGGCATGCAGCCCACGCCGGGCATCCAGCACTGACCATGGGGCTCCGGTCCAGGACCGTCGCTAGCGGCTCGGAGGAGCAGAAGAAGGCTCCCGGCGGGGACTTACTGGACCAAGGCACCGGGGGAGCGGACAAGGATGGCGCCCTGCTCCTGGTGGCGTCGGGCCGGGACGACTTCAAACGGGGCTCCCAGGGCATCGGCATCGGGCTGCTGGCCAAGACCCCGCTGAGCTACACCCGGCCGGTGAAGAGGAATAACATCCGCAAGAGGAGGATCCAGACCTGATCTACGACGCGCTGGAGAGGCCGAGAGGATGGGCGCTGCTCTACCACGCGTTCGTGTGAGTACCTGAACCTATGGCTACTACTACCTGTGCGCGCGGGAGTTCATTACCGTGTGTGTGTGTGTGTGTGTGTGAGTGATGAGCAGTCCTCGGGCTGCTCGCTGGTGTGTGATGAAGCCTCATCACTGAGGTCGGAACCTGATACTGAGGGAAATGAATAGTTTTCACCCAGAAAGTCGCGGCAGCTGCTGTGGTGGTGGTGAAGCACTTGAACGCACCACACACACACATTTGGATGAGTGGAGCTGCAGCACAAGCTGCTGATTGATCAGTGTGACTTTACAAGTTTATTGGAAACAACTCCTTAGCGGCGCAACGTGAAGTCTGACGTCAGCTGACGGATCACGTGGCCTGTGTTTGTTCAGTTCAAGACTGAATCAACAGAATCGTGTGTTTTTATTGATCAGGTTCACGTCACTTATTCAGATGAAACGACTTCACACACTGAGGTTTTTAAGGCAGGTTTACAGGAAACAGCTGCACACACCCTTTCACAGTAAAAGTTCTCAAAGTGTCAGTTCAGTGTTAAAGTTTCGACCCAACGTAACACAAAAATGGATGAGCTTGTGACGTCAGGATGCTGACACGGAGTCCTGTAGGTTTGTTTTGCACGGATGCTGTTGTCATAGAAATGAGCTGACAGGTGATGAAGGCTCCGCCCCCTCAGACATCAGAGCAAATCCACAGCGAACAGTGAAACGAACCGAACTCGAACTTTCTCAGTCAATCAGGTTTAGTCGAGTTCACACACAACAGGAAGTGTGTGTGCGTGCGCGCGTGTGTGTGTGCGTGTGCGTGTGTGCGTGCGCGCGCGTGTGTGCGTGCTTTAACACAGCAGCAGCTAATTAACAGTGTCACCCTCCAACTGATTGTTAGTCGTGGTTGGTTTTCAGTTGTCACTCTGATGATGATGATGATGATGATCTCAGTCGACACCTGAACGATGGCGACGAGCAGCGAAACACCTTCTGTTTGTTTGTTTGTCTCAAATTTCATGACGTCAGACGTTCGAGTTCTGATCTAGCTTCAGTTTTACCTGCTGACGTCGACACGTCAATAACGGCCTCGACTCTCTGTGATGAAACTGACTCATCCGTCGAGCCCGACACGTGTCTCTGGCTCCACTGACAACACAATATGGCCGCTCCGTATGTTGGTGCTGGGGCCGCCCTTCAAAATAAAAGCTTCAGATTCCACAAAGATGCAGCAGAGGTGAAATCTCAGACAGGAAGTGACAAACTGTGACGTCAGTAGAAAAAAAACAGAGTCATCAGCTCAAATTAAACGCACAACTTGCGAGTTTCTGTCGTCACTCTGGGATCATGGGAGTTGTAGTGAGTGAGTGTGTAGAGCAACAAAGACTTCTGGGTAAATTTACATCCAGACTAAGATGTTTCTGGACCAATCACTGATCAATACTGAGCGATCAGGCTGCAATCAGAAAGTGTCTTCATCGTCCTGGTGGACACCTGTTGTGTGTGTTGCGCCCCCTGCAGGCGGCACAGTGAGCCGCTCTCCGGCTGCAGCTGCCATCACAGAGCTGAGGAACCGGAGCTGCCGAAAAAAATTTGGTTTCCATAACAACACTGAGCGGAGAGTGAAATCAGATCTACAGTGGAGGCTGAGAGTCAGGTAGAGTGAGCCTGTGTCAAAGCAGAGAGAGAGAGATGAGCAGAGTCAGAGGGCGAGCGAGGGAAACGGGAGACATCAGCAGATCAGAGCTGAACCTTCACCTCGACCCAACAGCAGCGCCGCGTCCCACAATGCACTGCTCTATGACTCCCATCTCTCTCCGTTTGATGTTTTTGATATCAATACCGTGCCCCCCCCCCCCCCACACACACACACACACACACACACACACACAACAACAAACATCATGACAGTGAAACGAGGCCTGGATCCTCTCTTTGCACCAACACACACACAGTCCTGTTGAGCCTGCATTAGGTGTGTGTGTGTGTGTGTGTGTGTATGTGTGCGTGCAGCAGGAAGTTGGACGACCTCCTCCTCACTTTACTTCCTCTAGTGTTGAGCTCTGAGTGACTTTGTTGCACGTTTGTGTTTCCTGGAGCTGCAGAGAGTTGAGCCTTCAGGGCCACCGTACTGGGCGATCGATGGCTGGATCAGAGAGAGCAGGAGTTCATCGGGCTGATCGTGCGTCGCAGCTGTGACGCTGTCGTGCAGCTCACTGATGTGACGACTCTCTGATTTTGCTGAGTCCACAGGTTCCGTGCTGCACATAATCACCTCAGACCTCAGTTACCATCTGAGCTCAGGCTGCATGAGATTAATGTCTCACTGAGGCGTCACATCTTTCTCTCCGGGCGCCGCCGCCGCCGCCGTCTTCTGTTGTGCCTCACAACAACACATTATGCATCTGGTAACAGGCAGAGTGATCATGTTGTGAACTTCCCATCAAGGAGAGCGGCTCCAGAGGCCGATGGACCCCCCCCCCCCATAGACATGTCCTTGTTTTTGTCCTCGACTTGAATTGGTTTGTTGCTGCACTAACTGGGTGGAAACGCAGCTAATGCATCGACAAACAGGCTGGAAGCTGCTGCTTGTCTGGAGAAGAGTGCTGTTTAATGTGCCGTCAGCCTTGTAGCTGGGCGGCCATGACACAAGACTCCAGCTGCGTGCTCCCAGGACAGACACCGGGCCTTAAAACCAGCCGTCAGGACTTCCTGTCACTTTGTGATGTCACAACGAAGCAGTCACCAGAGAGAGAACGACACAGAGACTGTACCACTCAGGGATCTGAGGCGTTCACTGCCACCATGTTAATTTCAGACAAACCGGGGTTTTCTGTTTTATGACCTCGGTCAATGGAAACAGGAAGTGAGCCGTTAAACTTCCTGTGACTTTGTGATGTCACAGGCACCAAGCCCCATCCAAATATTTGTTTGTATATATCCGTGTGTCTTGGTCCGGTCTGTCTCGTCTTGACGGTCCTGTTCTTTATGGACTTCATGAGCTCTTACCTGACGACTCGTCCATGCTCTGACAGTGACATCATCACTGAGGGCTGGCGCGTCAGAGTCAGTAGAAACAGTCCCAGAGTTTTTCCTCTGACGGACGCCGGTGTCTTTGCTCGCGGGTCAAACCGACCCAGTCAAACGGACAGCGTGCGGTCCTGACGTCCTGAAGCGCTGCTCGTTAGCGCCGATGGTGAGCACTCATTAGTAATTAGTGACTCCACAAAGCGCTCGGCAGCAGCTTCCACAGGGCGAGAGTCGTTTGATGACGGTGCACGTCAGCCAGTTGAACTCGCGACCGCAGCAGTGGAGAGGAAGCAGCTCGTGCCCCCTGAGATCAGGAGGCTTCAGTGACTCAGGTGATCATCTGTGGGACTCTGTGATGACGTGTGAGTGACAGCTCCACAGCTCGGCCACCGTTTGATGCCTGTTGCCACAAACTGCAGGGAAACAGCTTTGTTCGGCATTTTCTGCTGTTGGAACAACATTTCTGTGGACTCACCATTTTCATCCAGCAGCGAGGCGTGAGTTATGAAATCGCCCCCCCCCCCCCCCCCCCCCGTGTCCTGTTTCCTGGTTCTCAGTGAGTTGAACGCTGCACAATCTGTTGAACCTGTCGCTGGAAGACGTGCGACGGCTCTTAAGGTGGACTGGATTGATTTCTCGGAGCGCAGGTTTTGTCCTGCAGAGAGATGCACATCAATAAAGCTGCTGCTGCTGCTGCAGAGGTCCATGAATATTTCAGCCTGAAGCTGCAGAATATTGTACATTTATGGCCGACGCTGTTTTTATTGAAGTGTTTAAATGACCCTGGGACAAGACGGCCGGGACAAGACGGCCGGGACAGGACGGCTGGGACAGGACGGCTGGGACAGGACGGCTGGGACAGGACGGCCGGGACAGGGAGGGGCTGAGCAGAGGCCGTGGACTGAATGAAGATGAAATGACACAGATAATAACTCCAAATGATAATAACACAGTGTCATCTTCAGTCTGATGAGGTGGATGGTTTGAGATCAGCCCTTCAAAATAAAGTTCAGGGGAAGTTAATATGATATGATGCTTTTTGTTTTACAGTCCAGCTGTGTTGAATTCAGGTTGTGTGTTCAGGTTTGTCTCACAGTTGGCTCAGGTTGGACGGTACCACCCAGAGACCTGAGGCGTTCACTGCCACCATGTTAATGTGGGATAAACTGGAGCTGAGTCAATAGAAACAGTCTCATTACTACTGTTCCCTGTGCAGCAGCAGCAGCAGCAGCAGCAGCAGCAGTCTGTTTATGTTTTACCAGCCCAGGACTCAGCTCCACGTCGTTCCCTAATGGACTCTGTGGTTGTGGTCATTTAGAGTAATGACATTTATCTTGGGCAAATGTTGTACCAGTGGGAGAGTCATTCAGTGGTCGCTGTGGAGAGAAGGAATTTAACTAGGGATTTTACAAATGCTGAGTGTGAGAGGTGGAGGCAGGAGGCGGGACTAGTTTGTTGTAATTCATATGTAATAGATATATAAATATAGTTCATATGAAACCCAGAGTTTGAACCCTGTGCAGTGTAAATAAAAACAGCATGCAATGATGTGTAAACCTCACAAACCCATATTTTATTCACATAAGCAAGTCATTAAGATGGACATCACAACACATCAGCTGTTGAAACTGAGACACTTTACAATTTCATTAAAAAAAAGAGCTCGTTCTGAATCTGAAGGCAGCAACAACAGTCAGCGATGATAAACAGTAGGTTAATCAGCAACAGGTCATTAAGATGGACATGGGATTATTATCATGATATTTACACTCTGATCAAAGCTCATAGACCTTAACAACAACAACCTCAGCGATAAAGGAAGCTCTGGTGATTTCTCTGTTAAGGCCCAAACAACAACACACAAACACATCAACACAAAGATCCAACAAACATTTAGAGCTCAGAGAAGTTTCTGTTTTCATGTGGACAAATGTGAGTTTAGGTAAAGAAACATCATCATGAGCAGTGATCTCCTCCACGGCTCCAGCTCCACCTCAACAAACTCAAACATCAACACAACAACACATGACAAGAGCTCAAAGTCCCGCCCATCATGTTTGATTGACAGCTGATCTCTGTGCAGTGCAGAGACACAACAGCAATGAGCTTTTAGCAACAAACATGGAGACTAAAGAAAGTGATGAAGTTAAATACAGATTTTAACCAACTGCTCCTTCAATGATCTTTGTCTATTTCACTTTACACAACTCTGCTGTGGATCCATCATAATCAAGCCAAAGTCCAGCATGTAGAGGCTGAGTGAATGTGGTCTGGACTCTGTGGAGGAGAGTCATGGTTTCAGAGACACTGTAGAAGGACAGAATACCTGCACTGTGATCCAGGTACACTCCTACTCTGGAGGACTGAGGACCTGAGACTGGAGTCGGGATGTGGTTGAACCAAAATGAGATTCTGTTGTTGTAACATTGTAACGACCAAGATTTGTCATTACGTCCAAACCCACATTCATTCCACCTCCCTGCTCTGCTGATATTCTTGTATGCGACTGCTACAGAAACTCCTCCTCCTCTCCACTCCACCTCCCAGTAACAACGTCCAGTCAGACTCTCTCTACTCAGGACCTGACACCAGTCAGTGAACCTGTCTGGGTGACTAGAATAAGACTGATCTTCACTCATCACTGTTACTTTCCTGTTTCCCTCAGATAATAACAGCTCTGTGTTTGCTGTGTTTGGATCCAGTGTGATTTTCTGTGAATATCTTAAGAAGTCAGCTCTGGTCCTGGGCTCTGCTGGTGACAGTAAAACATCCACTTGAGTCTCTGTCAGTGAGATGTTTGTCCATGTGTCTCTCAGAAGGTCCTGTAGTTGATCTCTGAGCTCTGACACAGCTGCTGTCACATCCTCAAAGTGTCTGAGAGGACGGATATTGATGCTGGATGAGTGTGTAGATTGACTGAGTGCTGACAGTGAGGGGTAGTTGTGTAGAAACTGGGTGTGATCCTCTGTGTGTGACAGCAGCTTCAGCTCAGCGTCTTTCCTCTTCAGCTCAGTGATCTCCTGCTGCAGCTTCTTCTCAAGCTCTTTGACTCCACTCACTTGAGTTTCCTGCTGGGATCTGATCTGCTGCTTCAGCTCACAGCTTCTTTTCTCCATCAGACGGATCAGCTGAGTGAAGATCTTCTCACTGTCCTCCACTGCTTTATCAGCAGAGCCATTGATGGCCTCCACCTCCTGTTGAAGCACCTTCACATCTTTCTCTCTGTCCTGGATTCTCTGCTGGATTTGTTGTCGACTCAGCTCCAGCTCTCTCTGCCTCTCAGTCCTTTCTGCTGCAGCTGAGACTGTGTCGTGGCCTTTATGTTCCTCCACAGAGCAGAGATAACAGATACACTGCTGATCAGTGCGGCAGAACATCTTCATCACCTCATCATGACGAGAGCAGATGTTCTCCTGGAGCTTCTTGCAGGGCTCCACCAGCTTGTGATTTTTAAATGAAGGAGATTCATAGTGAGGCTGCAGGTGTTTTTCACAATAAGAGATCAGACATTGCAGACAGGACTTGACAGCTTTGAGTTTCCTCCCAGTGCAGACATCACAGGCCACATCTTCAGGTCCAGCATAGCAGTGATCAGCAGGAGCATCTTGGAGTCCAGTCTTCTTCAGCTGCTCCACTAAAGCTGCTAACATGGTGTTTTTCACCAGGTCAGGTCTTGGTGTGAAGTCCTTCCTGCACTGAGGACAGCTGTAGATTTTCTTCCCATCCTCTTCATCCCAGTGGGTTTTAATACAGTTGAAGCAGTAGCTGTGTCCACAGGGAATAACCACTGGATCCTTCAGTAGATCCAGACAGATGGAACAACAGAAGGTCTCCTGGTCCAGATGAACTCCTTTCTGCGCCATTTCACCTCTCACAGACGACGACTGTCTGAGTTTCTGTTGCTCAGAAGTGAAAGTAGTTTGAGGTCTGATCTAAACAACATGTGTCTCTGCAGTGAACGGGGCCTGTCAGCTCCTCCTCTGCACCACATGTTGGTTCCACCCATCTTCAAACTGTAGATCTGAAGGAGAGGGAACAAGGAAACACATGAACAGGGTGGAGCTCAGTGTGTTTGAGAGCAGGAAGAAGAGGAAGGTGATCAGGTTTGACTTTGTTCCTGTTTGTTTACCCTTTGTATAACACAAAGTTCAACAACAGCACAAAGTGTTTTATTTTTCAGGAGACACAACATGTTGGCATTTTTACATCTGACTGAACGTGTTCCAGTAAAGTAATAATACTATAGTAATGTTTTATTTGTACAGCACCTCTCATGGAGGAGATGCAACACAGTGATTAATCACATCACCCTTAGTTTAAAATGATTATAAGTCAAGAACACAGGTTTATTTATGGGTCACATTTGTCGTCATGTTTGTGATGAAGTTTAGCAGGTGGCTAACGATGATTCCTCAGCTTGTTTGTCTCAGAGAGCTGATGTCTTTACGGCTCAAATGAACGATGCTGGGAAACAGAGTAATAAGTGAGTTCCCAGTCTCATTAAAGATGAAGCATTACTCAGAGTTTTATGGGTATGATCATCACAGGGTTTGGCTTCTGCTCAGAGGTTTTAAGGCATTTGATAATTAACACTAGTCCAATGATGGATGATGTTGGATGTAGTGTTTGACCCATTGTTTTGGCCCAGGTCCAGTGCAGATGATAATGTTAACAGAGCTAGAGAAGGATTGTACTGAGGACCATGCAGGGGACCAAGCAAACAGGTGGGACATGTTAAAGATCACATTAGGGCAGCAACTTTATGTTGGGCGAAAGCAGGGAATCAGATAATATTTCTGTCAGAGGTTGTACAAAACTTCCTGGTCAGGTTTCACTCAGTCCTGTTTGTTTCACCTTTGTATAACACAAAGTATTTCGGCCTGATTCCAGTGCAGATGATAACAATGATAATGTTATCAGAGGTAGAGAATGTATGTAATGAGGAACATGCAGGTGACTGAGCAAACAGGTGGTGACAGGTGAAGATATGTTGGAGTTCACATTCGGCCAATCATTTTTAGTTATTATCTGGAAGCATATCGTTCATATTTATCAACCTAAAAAAGGAATGAATGAAAAACTACTTTGAATAACTAAACATAAGACAGAACGTGCAGAGAGGAAGTCAATGCTAACTGCTAAAGAAGCTAACAGATCTCAGTAGCATAGGGCGATGCTCAGTGCGGAAAGAAACAGGACAAAAACACCAAAGAGCTTTTAATTGTGCAAAGTGACAGGAAGTGTTGAAGAGTTGTATTAGTGGAGCAAATTTTATATTTTGGTGCTCAAAACTGTGCAACTTAAAAAACACATGCAAAAACACAAATGTACGACAAATTCAGAAAACATCTTCATCAATTTGACAGCACAAGAGCTTTGAATACTCACAACACAACAGAAGTATTTCAGGGGACACAATAAAGTGACGGACCAGTGCACAATCATAGTGCAGTACATATTTGCAGTAATGGTTGAATCATGTGATGACGATAAGATGCCAAACTACATTCCATTACATTGACTTGCATTTGCCTCCTGAAGACTGACACAAACCCTACTTTTAATTATTGACCAGAAATCAGTATATTTTCCCCAGTTTAACGAGTGTGTTCCCAGATAACAGGTCCTGGTCGTGGTCCCCAAAAGTGACATAAGTTAGACTGACACACACACACACTCGTGCATGCAGACAGATCAATATGTGCACGTGGAGCAGTCGGACCCTGAGGAGGATGATCTTACCCTGGTGAGAAAGGAGATCTGGTTATTGTAAGGGGAACCCCCCCTTCCCCCGCTATCCCACAATCCCTTTCTCCACTGCTCAGCCGTAGTGTGTGATCGTTACTGTCTGTAATTTCAGTCTCGTCTGAATCCACCATGTCAGTGATTTTCACGGCCTCCTCAGCCCTGCAGCCACATCGACTTCCTGTAAGGTGAGAGTAAAAATAACCCTGGTCCAACACCACCTGACATTTCTCACGGTTTCAGGAATGCAACACCATTCTGCATGGAAACTCATTTTTACTGACTGCACTTGAAAGTAGCGTTCACTTGGACTGCCATTGATTATTTCCAATGAGACGGTTAAGAGCTTCTTGTCAACATGATATCTCAGCAACGCCTCGATGGAGCTTCTGCAGATTTGACACAAGCATTCACCTGAGATCAAGGACAAACTCATATGATGTTAGTGGTCAAAGGTCAAAGGTCAAGGTCATGGTGACCTCACAACCTCTGAATGTCCCTGTTATCCCTAGAAGGAACTAGGACCTTTGTGAACGTTGTATCTCTGCAACACCTCGTGGAAATTTTGGTCAAAACTTTCACCTGAACCTGAGGATGAACTGACTAAACTGTGGTGGCTAAAGGTCAGAGGTCACGGTTGGCTCACAAACCTCCCAACACCTCAGCTATTACTCACGACTTTAGACAGAAAATGATGATGAAATTTCACAAAGTCGTTAAATATTTTCTCTTCCTCTTCCATATAAACAGGAAGTGACCTGGAACTAGTCTGGGTGGCGGAGGGATACGACCATGAGACGGTGACTCTAGGTTTTTCTTGCGTTACAGTAGGACAATTGACAACATAACAGGTTCCTACAGACCAAAGTGATTCATGTTGTTTTACTAGTGCACCGATTCATTCAGGTCGTTATGAACACCTGTCGTCAGATTAGGTAACGTGCTCACCTGCTGCAGCGGCTGCAAAGCTAAACTGTACAAGCTGGAGACAATTACTCAGCCTCTCCCCTCCCCCGCCTCCCATGGTACAGAGGGGTGAGTCAGAGCCTCTGTGGATGTGAGGCAGCAGATCTGTGTGTGGCTGGTCGACAGATTTAGCCGAGTCATCTAACAGGGCTGTGTTTAGCACGTTAGCACTCAGATAGACAGGTCAGTGCAGACAGGGGGCGCTGCTCCTCCAACAGGTGAGGATGAGGATTGTAGACAGTAACTAAAGAGGGACGTTGGTTTCTGAAGAGTGGAGGTGAGCTGCTCCACCATCATCGCAAGTGGCCACAGCCCCAAAATCCGCAAAACTTTAAGTCCTGAACTGCTTCTGTACCAAGCTGTAAACGTGTACTGCTGCTGTAAAGTGTTAACATGGGAGTCTACGAGACTGACTCAGTGATGGAGACTCACTCTAGTGGTCAGGAGAGGAACTGCAGGTGGAGTATGTTTTGCCTGTTTTCCCTGGAGTATGTATTTTCACTAAACCCAGTAAAAGTGATGAAAGTGTTTGGACACAGTGCACGAGGAGCAGAAACAGTGTTGGCAGTGTGAGACTGCTGCAGAAGCTTTTTGTTTGCATTTCAGTAGTTTCCTGCGTTCAGTGGAGTTTAGAGAGTCTCTTCACTTTGAGGGTGGTGCTGTGTAGCTGAGAGGGTTTGTCTGTGCAGAGAGTGTTACCAGGAATCTGTGGGCAACAGGTGACGTGGGCTCTCAGTTTGTACATAAATAAATAAATGTCTGTAGCCATATTTAATAGAGGAGGGAGGTGGAGGCGCTGCATTTATGGAGAAAGTGGGTCAGGGCGGCGGCAGGACACTGCTGGTCTCAGGATGCATGATGCAAACGCTCCAAGGCTCCAGCGTCCAGGGTAAAGGACAGAGAGGAAGCTGCTCCTGAGCCAACGCTGGAGCACCTGGACCCAGAAACGGCAGCTGAGCCATTAGGTGCTCGTCTTTAATTTCCTCTCCAGCCTGAGCGGAGGTTCGCTTTATTAAAGTGAAGTCGTTTGTCTCTGAAGCCGAAACAAGAGAAAGAACAAGTCAAATAAATGATGGTCAGAGACTCTGAAGAAAGGTCAAAGGTTAAAGTCTCCAAGTCACAGTCGGTTCATCTCTGGATTGCTGTTGTTAATCTAGCTACTTCATGAGCTAGCAGCTGAGGAGGCGTTACCTTGTGTGTGTGTGTGTGTGTGTGTGTTCTGGACCAAGGTTTAACACAGTTTGTGACAACAATGAATTTGCAGTTAATTATCCTGCACATCTGTTTTCTCTTGCAATGCAATTTGGTTGTTTGGTTGCAGGAGTAATTTCCTGCTCCTGTGTGTGTGTGTGTGTGTGTGTGTGTGTGTGTGTGTGTGTGTGTGTGTTTACATACCAACAATGCACTGATACTCTGACCAAAACAACCCACTAAAGAAATTCCAGACATGCACCACCTTGTCGCCCCATTAGCGATCACTCACTGCTCCCTGTCTGCAGCCGTTTCCCAGTAAAGCTCAGCTCTCTGTGCTGCAGGGATCGTGAAAGCAGCTGGTGAACGTCGTCATGGTGATATCATTTAGCATGTGTCAGCCAGCATTTCAGTTGGAGCGACTATGAGCATGTGTCAGTAAGTTTCAGTTAGCATGTTCAGTTAGCACAGCTATGGGACAGGTTAGTGTGTTGATCCTCCTCCTCTTCATCCAGTGTCTTCGTTAGGACGCGTTGAATTAGCTTCGGCTGTACTTTGTGTGTGGTGCTGAATAATTTGCAGATGCTAACACACTGAACTAGATAATGAAGATGGTTTAAATTAAACCCGCTCGAATCCCAGAGGTGGCTAATGAACAGCTTCACCAGGATGTGTTTGTATAGATCGGTGCAGTGGCTCAGTGCTGTTAATCAATACTGTTGTAGATCAGTGATGAGAAAAGTTGTGATGTTTGGGACGTAGAAAAAAAACTGAGGATTACACCTTTAAATAACACACGCACACACACACACACACACACACACACACACAGAGCTGCAGCCTGCTCCATTAGCTGTTAGCGCTCCTCACAGGAAGCATTAGGCACCATTACCACCTTATCACACACACACACACACACACACACCACCTCTTTTCCATCCTTCCTCTCACACTCTTTCCTCCCCCTGTTCAGCAGCTTCCTGTGTGTGTGTGTGTGTGTGTGTGTGTGTGTATCCTCCCTCCCTGGGATCCATTTTAGAGAGTGACAGCCTGCGGTCTGAAGCCGACCGTATTTAACCAGGCTGTGGCTCTGAAAGCTTCCTCTGCGACCCCCCCCCCCCCGTTTGTGTTTATTCTTTTGAATCTTATTCAATAATAGTGATAATGACAGGTCATAGTAATTGATTAAATGGTTATTAATATGATATGACTCGTTTGTTTCTGATCCTTAAGTCTGACAAAAGAGGCGAACTTTCTGATTTCTTTGAACGCACCACCTGACGCCAGGATCCACCGGTTTCCTTAGTAACAAAGTCCTCACACATTAAAAGTTAATGTCAACAGGAAATATGAGCGTCAACGCAACACACGACGACAGCTGTGTGTGTGTGTGTGTGTCTGTTGTAGGGTTTTGGTGGAGTCCTGGTTTTGTGTGTGTGTGTGTGTGTGTGGAGCATCAGATTGCCCCCCCCCCACCAGCTGACAGAGCACTTAGTCCAGTGTGAACTACGCTCTCATCATTTATTCATGCTTTATTTTGCACCACAAACCATTTGTTCTACCCTCCCTCTGCCACACACACACACACACACACACACACACACACACTCTCGCTCTCTGGGGGTTGTAATGTAGGATCGTTTCCTCTGAGGCTTCGTCCCCAGACTCCACTCGCTCCGCGTCGTCGTCTCTTCTTCCACCTGGCGGTTAAAGCCTCAGGTGATAGTCTGAGCCGACCAGTTTGTCTTCTCCTCACTTCCCTTTTCTTCTTCTTCTTCTTTGTTGGGGGGTCTGTGTGTTTGAGCAGTGAAGGAGACAGACGGAGGTGTTTACAGAGGGACTGTGTTATTTTTCTGTGCAGCTTTGAGGACGAGGTCAGTGTGAGTGTGATTCACAGCAGCATGAACACACCTGGACCGACACCTGGAGTCTGCTGCTTTATTATCACATCCAGTGTAAACATCATATACAGTGAGGAGATGATGAAGAATATATATAAGAGACACCGTTGGTCTGTGAGCAATAAGATGGTTTTCTAGCCGCGATGCTCTGGAGACGGAAACGTCAGCCGCTCAGTCACATCACAACAAAACTTCAGTCCTCGGAGCTGTGGCCTTTTGCTGCCAATAAAAACTGAGCAGATTTCAGAATAAAGCTCTCACTGAAACCAAGTCCTGCAAAGTGTTGGATAGATGGTGGGTCCAGGTGGTTTTGGTGTGACTGCTTTGTTGTGACATCACAAAGTGACAGGAAGTCCTGACGGCTGGTTTTAAGGCTCAGTGTCTGAATACAGGCTGTGTGCATTTCTCTGTGGACTGAGGCTTTGATACTTTCACAGTGTTAATATAGAACCTAGAGCTGCTTTATAATCACACTACACATGGACGTCTACCTTTATACTGTATGGAGCTTTAAGACGCACGTCTGCCTTTATACTGTATGGAGCTTTAAGACGCACGTCTGCCTTTATACCGTATGGAGCTTTAAGACGCACGTCTGCCTTTATACCGTATGGAGCTTTAAGACGCACGTCTGCCTTTATACCGTATGGAGCTTTAAGACGCACGTCTGCCTTTATACCGTATGGAGCTTTAAGACACACGTCTGCCTTTATACCGTATGGAGCTTTAAGACACACGTCTGCCTTTATACCGTATGGAGCTTTAAGACACACGTCTGCCTTTATACCGTATGGAGCTTTAAGACACACGTCTACCTTTATACCGTATGGAGCTTTAAGACACACGTCTACCTTTATACCGTATGGAGCTTTTCCATGTGCGTCTTGCCAGTAATTTTAAAAACCATCTTTTCATTAAGAAGATATTCAGGCTTTAAGGAGCTGACCCACTGTTAATAGCTGACAAACGCTGGAAAATCAGACATTTTTAATCATTGCATGAAGAGAACAACACTTGCTTTATCACAGTGTTTGAAGTGGGAGAAAAATGCTCCTTCTTCTTATCACCAGTTTAAAAAGCTTCTTCTTCTTAAAGTGCTTTTACCTCTGAGTCTTTGTGAAGGTGATCTGCTGGATCAGAGCGGAGACACAGGAGGTGTCAGGGTTATCCTGGAAATCCAGATCATGAGTGGATCAGCGGAGGCGTCCAGTGATATTTAACATCACGTCAAAGCCAAAATCGCCGGCAAAGATGCCGACCCACGTGTGGCATTTGAAGGACGGGAGAGGACACAGCTGGAGGCGATGGCAGAGCGATCGGAGGCACTGCTGACTGGACGAGTTGGATTTTCTGTTTCCAAACATCAGTAAAGGGCAGAGGCAGCAGATCCTGAGAGGCAGCGCAAAGACTGAACTCTGTCATCCTCTTTCTTCTGCTTTTTTTCAAGAGAGGGGGGACGACTGGAGTTGGATGCTGTTGATGCTGCTTTATTAGGTCACACCAAACTTTCAACTCTCAACTGGAAAATCTCCAGGTCATCAGAAAACAAGCGATGGTCGGGACACTTCACCGGCCGGATGTTCGTCTCAGAGCTGATGGAGAACAAAGTCTCACTGGCTGAACCTCTGAGGGTTTGAGGCCGAGGCCGAGACTACCGCTGGTGCCATCCAGGGGTCAGTTTCCATTAGGACTGGGGAGGTACCAGGACCACCATACAACGGTTGCACGTGGCACAAAGACTTCATATTGTGACGAAATATGACATGATTTGTTGTCCAGGGCGTCTCCATAGCAACACGACACTTACTCTGCTGACCGCCACACAACAATGTTGTGATGTATTCATAATAAAAAATTGCAGCTTGTGATCTTTGGTTTCATTGGGATGAACTGTGCAGCTCTAGTTTAGATGTTGATAGAAACCTAGAAGAGGACTGACTCCTGAGCTATCTGTAGGCTAGGTGTTAGCGGTTGCTAGGTAGGTAGCTAATGTTAGCATTAGCAGCTGTTTACCCAGAGGAAATGTTGTGAGTTCAGCATCAATCTTCATCCTTCACCCACCAACATCTGTCTCCAGAGGTGGACAGCAACACCAGTGTGTCTGCTATGTCTTTCTTTCAACTGAAGTTAGCATGCTAACCAGCTAGCCACAGCCTGATGGTGACTCACTGTAGACTCATCGAACCTCAGCACCAGCTCCGGCCACTAAAACCATGCTCACGCTGGGTAGATGTACAAACAGTCTCCTCCTGATGGTCGCTGCCATCCTGTAGATGATGGATGAGGAGCTGAGGACGAGACGGGGCTGAGGACTCCTTCCGCTCCGTAGCCTTTAAGGGATAATTTAAGGGATAATTCGATCTGGAGAACATTTGGGCTCTGGGACGTGCAGATGTCTTTTTCTTACTCACATAATGGAATCTGCAGAACAGATGGTACGGAGCGATGAGATGGTCGACCACACCGACCACACCCCAGAGCTGAAGGCCTCCAGAGCTGCACATCACATCAACCTATCAGCTGAATATCTCCACTATGATCACAGGTGCTGCTTTTAAAGGCAAAACGTGGTCACTCTCTACCCTCTGTAGTAATCAGATTATTCCTGATTTTCAGGTGTAATCTGATTCCAGGGAAATGGTGTCCTGTGTCAGGTTAAAGGTTTCAGAAACACACAGTTCATTCAGCAGCTGCCTTTGTTTTAAGGTGGACATCCACGACAGAGATGTGTTGGTAATGAAATACAGGACACGTCATCTCATCGTGTCACCAAGTATTAATCACTGGGATCAATTAGCAGAGCTGCTGCACGCTGGGATCAGATCTGGGATCAGAAGACGAACTCAGGTCAATAACAGGTGAAATGTTCAGTGTATATGTTCAAATATGTCGTCGATGTACAGGTGAATGTTTTCTCCTCTCCTCCAATCAGAAGCAGATGAGACAAAGACGTTGAACCGTCTCCTGTAGCAACGTTACTTACAAATAAAGTGAAGATCAGGTTGGAAACAGCTGATCGTTCACTAAAGAAAATGACTGAAATGATCAATAGTTATTGATTTATCGCTCTAGTGATCAGAAATGTTTCTGTTTCTCATCCTGACGACAGTGAAGTGAAGTGAAGTGAAGTGAAGTCATCCTCCACCAACCAGGCAGCAGCCAGGGATTCCTCCTGTGTGTGTGTGTGTGTGTGTGCGTGTGTGTACATGTGTGTGCGTGCGTGCGTGTGTGTCTGTGTGTGGTCTGAGCATGTGCAGAGTCTGCTGACATTTTCCAGCCTGCCCAGGCTTGTGAATAATTGATCACAGGCCTCACCTCTTTGAGTCTGTTAGTCGCCCTCAGACACTCCATCCCTCCATCCATCCCTCCATCTATCCATCCATCCATCCCTCCATCCATCCATCCCTCCATCCCTCCATCCATCCATCCATCCCTCCATCCCTCCATCCTGTGTTGTATAAAGGTTGGTCTCTGTGTCTCGTTTGATTATAAAACAGCTTCTAAAAAAAAAAGACGAAGAGAAAACAGTCATGTGTTCCCAGGGTTGCTAGGCAACAGGAGCAGCGGTGGCATCACCTAGTAGTTACCTGTGAAGAGACCTGACGGTGTGCTCAGCTATCTGGAAGTTGACAAGAAAATTACCCATCAGTCATTGCACCTCACTGGTGCAGCTAAAACAACATTGGAGTCAACAACAACAACAACAACAACAACAACAACAACAACAACACACTCACGTCTCTAAGTGTTGCTGTCGTTGTTGCTGTTGTTGTTGTTGTTGTTGTTCAAAAATTAGCAGTGTGTGTTAAACTCAGACACCATTCATATCATGGAAGGATTTTAATATTACACAATAGTAATCAATATGTTCTATCACATAATAATCTATATAATAATAATAATATAATGTCTATTGGAACGAGTGTAAATTGATCAAATCACTCGTATTGATAAGTTACCTCCATGTCAGGAGAATAAGTCTTGTCATGGTGTTGGAACTGTTTCTGTTCCAATATGTATTCAATACTCAATATTTTATTTTCCAGTAGCAATGTGGGAAATTCCCTTAGCTGGTGTTCCCTTAGCTGGTGTTCCCTCAACTGATGTTCCCTTAGCTGGTG
Organism: Caranx ignobilis; assembly: GCA_021432705.1. Lineage (NCBI taxonomy): Eukaryota > Metazoa > Chordata > Actinopteri > Carangiformes > Carangidae > Caranx > Caranx ignobilis. Next base: position 139,741 of record JAFHLA010000032.1, on the reverse strand, counting down.
TTCCCTCAGCTGGTGTTCCCTTAGCTGGTGTTCCCTTAGCTGGTGTTCCCTCAACTGATGTTCCCTTAGCTGGTGTTCCCTTAGCTGGTGTTCCCTCAGCTGGTGTTCCCTTAGCTGGTGTTCCCTTAGCTGGTGTTCCCTCAGCTGGTGTTCCCTTAGCTGGTGTTCCCTCAGCTGGTGTTCCCTCAACTGGTGTTCCCTTAGCTGGTGTTCCCATAGCTGGTGTTCCCTGAGCGAAGAGGACTGTTGATGTCACCGTCCTGTGATGGTGATGTACAGACGTCCTGAGACAGAACTTGGAGTTCGATTCAGCTCCTCGTGATGTGTTCAGGTGTTTCCAGTAAAAACGTGAAGTAAGGGTTTGTGCCTCTTGTGGCCGTTGGAGGAACTGCACCCGACTGCAACTGCTGTTGTTCTAGTGGCTGTATTTCTGTCTGCAGGTGTCAGGGGGCAGTCATGAGCAGCAGAGGGTTAACTTGAGATGAGAGGAGGCTTTAAGGTTAATCTCTGGACTATGACCTCTGACCTTTGACCTCTGACACACACACACACAGAGGGGCTGAATGTGTTGTAGACGGTGACCTCCTCTGTGTTTAATGGTGTTGGTGTTCTCAGTGGATGTTTAGCTAAATTTATCGAAACAACAGGAGGAAGTGCTGAGTTTGTATCAACAGCAAATTAAAACAGTGAGGGAGGGGGGAAGGGGGTGGGGACGGGGGGTCGGTTGGAGAGCAGCACGGCTCCTCTGCAGATGATATAATGAAATCTACGTAATGAAATCAGGGGACAGTGGAGCTGAAGCTCTGATTCAGTCGTCTGCTGCTGCTAATAAAGTTCTGCTGCAGTTCAGGGGAAATAAAGTCCAGCACCAGCTCCTCACTCCCCCCCCCCCGTTTGTTTTTCCCTCCTCATTTCCCCAGCGTCCAACCCTCCTCCCCCACCCACCACCACCACCACCACCGCCACACACACTTCATCCACTTGTGCCTTCTCTTTGTCTTCTTATCGTTTCCCGTCAGGAGCCTTTGGGGTCAAACTCTGATCCTCCCTCTTCTCCTCGTTTCATTCACATCTCTGCCTCCCCATCTATCTTCAGCTGTTGTCATAGCAACTGTAAAAGGGCGTCCCCATGACCACACCCTGCTGCATCGCTGTCGTTGATACTGTGAAAGTGTCAAAGCCTCAGTCCACAGAGAAACACACACAGCCTGTATTCAGACACTGAGCCTTAAAACCAGCCGTCAGGACTTCCTGTCACTTTGTGATGTCACTACAAAGCAGTCACCCAAAAGCCCCGCCCACCACCTGGACCCACCATCCAACAACTTACAGGATTTGGTTTCTCTGAGTGTTTTATTCTGAAATCTGCTCAGTTTTTATTGGATCAGTCAGAAAACAGTCAGCCAATCAGAAGAGAGGCTCAGAGCCTCCTCTCTTCTGATTGGCTGACACCAACCTGTTCTTACCAGAGCTGCAGAGAGAAGCTGAGGAGATGGAGAACTACGCTGAGATGGTTTTAAATCTTCTCATGGATCAACCCTTCAAAATAAAAGACAGAGAAAAAGAAAATATGGAGCTTTTTAGTCATGTGTCAGTGCAGCAGCTGTTGATGTGGGGGGCTTTTCCAGGTCACAGGTTCGATTCCTGGCGGTGTGCTCTGAGGCTCAACTGGTTTAAACTGGTGTTTCACTGGGTTTTAACAGCTGGTTTTCAGAGCATCTTTTTCTCTCTCCACTCCCCCTCCCCTTTTTTTCTCCCTCACTTGCATCTGGACCACTTGCACCAGTTACCAAGGGTAACCATGTGACATGTTGCCACGGTAACCCCTCTGGATGGGCAGCCTCTCACTCTGGCTGATTCAGTTCCTGATGCTCAGTCTTTGTGTTTGAAGTTTGTTTTTGTCAGCAGCAGACGGTCGATTAAAGATGGTGGAGGACGTTAATCTGTGTCGTAGCTGCTCACACATCCTCCACCCCCCCACCTCCACCTCCACCTCCACCTCCACCCCCCCGAGACAACACGAGTATGCTGACTCCATCAATGGCCGTCTATATTTATCATGTTGGTGGGTGTGCTTGTTAAGATTAGAGCGTGTGTGTGTGTGTGTGTGTTTGGTACAGCACGATGACACAGCCGGATACAACAAAAAGTCTCAGTTGCTAAGCAACCCCATCTAAAAACGCTCACTAACCAAAATACAGGCTGTATGCAGCAGCAGGTTCTTCAGCTGGAGGAGAGTTTGATTCCTGAGAGTTTCATGAAGTCTCACACACACACACACACACACACACACACACCCCCTCCAATGGCGTTGACCCTCAGTGACCTCTCCAGGGGTTGGTGGCCGGTTGCAGTCCTCCTCTGCGCCGCGGCCACGTTGAATAGTTAGTATTCGTACATTGAACTTGGTTAATTAGAGCGGCTCACTGTGCTGACGAGGCTCCGCTCAGAAAACATGGCCGCCGGCTGAGTGTTGATGGGTTGTTTGAGGTCAGACGTCATCGAGTGAATCCTGAGCAGTCAGGACTTTTTACCTCTCAGACGTTTAGGGACCTGTGTGACATGTTTCACGTCACGAAGCAGAGGAGTCATGAATATGTACGAGGCACGATGATGTCATCAGAGTCATTCACTGAGCGGTTCCTGCCTCCTTGTTCCTTTCTACACAGGTTTGTTTTCGTGTTTTGGCCACTTGGTCTCAGGAGAAAACAGACACACCTGGTTTCCATGGTTACGACATAATAACCACACACGTAAAGTAGGTGACAAAGTGAAGACAAAGAGTCAAAGCAGCTTTTGTCTCAATCAGGAAAGAGAAGAGGTCAAATGTGTAAACCACGTATCCCCGTGTGTGTGTGTGTGTGTGTGTGTGTGTGTGTGTGTGTGTGTGTGTGTGAAGCTGCAGCTTGTAGAGATAATGAGCAGGTTGTTGTTGTTGTGTTCACTGACTCACCTGCATTAAACTCCCTCCTCATTAATCTAACGAGCTGCAGCTGCGTCCACCTGCTGAGACAAAGGCCAGAGACTCGAGACTTCTCTTCCACTTCCTGTGTTTTATTTTGAAGGGCTGGTCTGTGTGAAGATCTAAGAACCACGTCTCCTCCTCTCACGTTCTGATTGATCAGTGTTTTTGGTTTTCGTCGACAGATTAAAATCAAACACCAGAGACAGAGACAGTAAAGACAATAAAGAGATCAGCTGATCTGAGGACAGTGTCACTGGACATCAGGATGTGTGTGTGAGTTTGTGGCTCAGTGGTTCATGAACCTGCAGAGGGACATCCAGGTGAACAGGTGAACATGGTGAACAGGTGGACAGATCTGATGTGGTGCTGTGATAGAGGACAGGGTGGGGTGGGGGGTGTCTCTCTGAGGACGTCCTGCTGTCTTGTACAAACTTCTGATTGAACAGATCAAAGTCGTCTCATCACCTGTTTGTCTCCGTCTCTTTAAACTGGACGACTTCCTGCTCATTAGCATCAGCTGCTGTTTGATTCAGACTCATGACATATGTTCTTCTTCATCTTCTTCTTCTTCTTCTTCTTCTTCTTCTTCTTCTTCTTCTTCTTCACCACCTCCTTCACCTCCACCCTCCTTCAGTCAGTAGCAGTGAGTGCGGGGGTGTCTTGTCTTGTTTCAGCCTCCTCCGTCCGGTGTCTTTGTGCTGCCTTCTGGTTTCTGTTATAAACCCGACAGCTCTAAACTCTGCACTGCTCTTTTATATGCAGTATATATCCATCTGTCCTCACCCTGTGTGTGTGTGTGTGTGTGTGTGTGTGTGTGTGTGTTTTATTTCCCAGAGTGACTCGGGGTGAGTGAAGCTGCAGCTTTTCATCATCTCGCTGCAGGACATCTCGTCACTTGGCTCTTTTTGTTTCGTTAAAGTTGGACTCTCTCGCCTCCTGCGCCGCTCGTGTGCTCAGGCTGATTTACATATAAAGAAGACGAGAACGTGCAGATGTGGTTTTACCTCTGTTCGTGGCAGGTGGCAGCCTGAAGGCCTGACGCACCGGGCTGAGAGCAAGCTCGTTACACCTTCATTCATCAGTCTGTGGTGTAAAGTGGCGACTCACAGGGTTCAAAGGTCAATGATCACGGCGTTGTAGTCAGGTCCCGGTGGTTCTTGAAGTAGCGCCTTGAACATTGAAGGTTTCTGAGCTCATGATGAGTCTGTCATGTGTCTGTTTTCTGATTGGCTGCCTCTGTGTGAAGGTTTGATTCGCTCCAGGCGACTGAACCTGCTCGGATCAGATCCACAGGAAGTTTGAGTGTTTGAGGACGTCAGCGTTGACGTTTGGTTGCAGGCGAGAAGCAGACGCAGCGTTTGTTGCTGTCAGAGTTTGACCCGGGGCCGAGCTCCTCCATCACTCGTCAGGAAAACACATGAATGTTTGAACAAAGGCTCGAAGGCGTCGTGTGGAGAAGAAAGTTCAGCTCAGACGTGGACAAAGACTCTGTGGCCTGAGACGCTCTCGGCTCAGACCTGGAGTTCAGACAAACTGGATCAGCCGAAGCTAATCAATTAATCAGACAGTCCAGAGCGCGTGGATCCTGATGGATAAATCTATCCGAGGCCCAATCAGGCGAGCGGAGGTGTTCGGGGGGGTCAAGGAGAGGTGACAGGAAGTCGATAGAGCGAGCTCGTCCTGACTAAAGCTTCAGTCAATTCTTCTGCAGTTTATCTGAAATAAGACCTCCACCGTTCTTCTTCTGTGGTTTATTTATGGGACGTGGCAGCTGCAGGGCTGAAGCCAGAGGAGCCGCTCTGCTCTGAACCTCAGACGACAACAACAACAACAACAACAACAAAGACAACAACAGTGTAAATAAACAGTGAGTGGGTCTGTGACAGGTTTGAAAGCCTCCTGCTGTCACGACCATCCCAGACTCCCTGAGCATCTGACCTGAGATCTGCTCACAGCTCCACGTGAACAGGGTGATCGACCTTGAGCGCAGCAGCAGCAGTTTCCTCTCTCTCTCTTCCTAAGTTGACAACATGCTGCAAAGATGGAGGACGAGTTTGTGCCAGCTGCTCTCACCTCGTTGTTGTTTTCCAGAAGAATCTCCATTTCCACCGCAGCTCAAATATTATCACTGGTTCATTGGTTATTGGAAACTTTATTGAATGAGAGCAGAGCGACGACAGGACGGTGGGGGGGGCAGGACGTCTGACCCTCCTCGTCTTTTATGCCGCTCTGAGAGAGAAGAGTTGTTGTTGTTGTTGTGGACGTTGTGTTTGCATCACCTCTTTTCTCAGGCGTCAGTGCCTCTCTGCAGCGCGTGGGGGGGTGGGCGCGCGGGGGGGGGGGGGGGTCTTTTACAGACACTTTACAGAGGGTTTTCGGTGGAGTGAGAGCAGCTGTCATGTGCTGCAGAGGAAACACACTTTCATGTTTGGATGTGGAGGCAGATGAGTGAAGCCGAGGGTGAAGTGAGAGCTGTGTTCGTCAGAGAGCTTCGACCACGTCACTCGCTCCTAATGAGCTTTTTTTTTTTTCTCGTTGCACAGATAAAACTCGTGTGTTTGGAGCTGCAGCCCGACGGCGTGCGCTCAGACAGACACACTGATCTCCATGTTTACTCCCCCAGCAACAAGCAGCAACAAGCAGGTCGGAGCTGCAGAGGAGACTGCATGGTGGGGGAGAGGGGAGAGGAGGGGGGAGGAGGTGATGGGCAAAATGTTGTTTTTTTCTTCCAGCCCGTTGTGTTTCAGTTGCCATGGAAACTAAAATGCCAAGCGCAGCGGTGCTTCGGTCCCAGAAAATGGCACACATCAGGGTGGAGAGAGAGATCGGCTCGTTTTGATGCTTCATGCTGCAACACTCAGTGCTGGGACCTTCAAAATAAAAGCCCTGTGACATCCTCTGTAGTGTTAAAGCATAATAAGAGTAACAGATGATGTGATGAACACCTCCTGTCTTCTTCTTCTTCTTCTTCCTCGTCATCTCAGCTCACCTCTCTTGTCTCATCTCTCTCCTCCTGATCTCGTGTCACTCATCCGCTTCCTTTCTTCTTTCATCTCATCTCTGTTATCTCTTCTCATCTTTACTGTTTCATCTCACCTCATCCTCTTCCTCATCTCATCTCTTTCCTCATCTCTATCACCAACAGCTGCAGGTAGCATCATCCCCTGACACCCAGGTGTTCACCTGGGATGATGTGAACTCAACAGATGAGCTGATCTCATGTTACAGTGGCTTCTTTTCACACGCAGCCCACTTTCATTTCCAGTTGCTCAGTATGTGATTGTTAATTGTTAACTGACGGATGAGTGTGTTTCTGTGGAAGCTGGAGGAGTTGGGATGAAGAGGGAGGAGGGCGATGCTTTTATTTTGCTGCTCTCACATGTCGGAGGTTTGTTGTTGTTGCTGTTGTTGCTGTTGTTCTGAGACCATAAGCGTCGCTCTCATTCAGCTCCTCACATTAAGGCGAGTGGAGTCTGTTTCGTCTTTGTCAAAACCCAGAATGAGACTTTTTATTTTCAGTGCTGCTCCTGGGCTCGTTGGATTTTTATCTATTGAGGTCAGACATTTTGGAAAAAGCTTCCTGATGTAAAAACTCTCAGAGGAGTTGTGCTTTAATTCAGCTGGGCTGCAGGATGAGGTAACCATGACAGCGGCGGCGGCGGCGGCCTGTGTCTGCTCTGACACTAATGAACCGACTGTTTTCAGTTGCATCATGTCGCAGTGGCTGCAGCTGCAGGTCTCACAGCGTTTGGCTGCTGATATCTGGACGGACTCTGTGAACGTCAGGCAAAGCCACAAACCAGCAGCCTGGAGGTTCAGCCTGAGGCTCCCTGACAGTCTGGACCCAGGGTCCAGGTGTTTCTGCTTCACTGTCTCCATCTCATCACCTACGCAGACCTTCGTCTCCCACACTTGACACTGACTGGTTTGTAAACAGACGTGTGAATGACGTAGTCGCGTCACCAAAGCTAAAGTAGCGATCTAGGAAAATGAATGAACAAGTTCATGGCTAACCACCACAACTTCCTGTTACAGCTCTGTCAGGGTTAAAGTCATCGTCTGAGCAGAGCTGCTGCTTCAGTCACTCGCTGTCGGAAAGTGATGAGGCTAGCTGGTTAGCATGCTAACTGAACACTGAACTGAAGTGAGAGTTGTTGGTTTCTTTCTCCCACTGGAAAAAGCTTGAAGGAAAGAAAATGATGCTGAGCTTCGAACGTTCTCACAAAATGCTAAGCTAATGCTATGTAGCTGAAAGGCTACAGCTCCTCTGACCTTGGTGGGAAAAGAAAATGTTGGATCGTCTACACTCCTTGTGAGCCTCGCTGTGACGTTTCCAGTGTCACTTCCCAGCATGCTTTGGGTATTGTAATGAGGAAGTGAGGAAGAAAGCTACGTTTCCATGGGAACAGTCATGTGACACCTGAACCTGTTCAGTAACATTCCTCCATGTTTCTAGATGAATCTGCACCTGAAGAAGTAAACAGCTATTTTTGCTAGCTGCTAGCATTTTGTGTCTTCACTGTAACCATGGAAACAACGCGTTCAGGGCTCAGTGGGTTTTTCCTCTCTCTGCCTGAGACAGACTGACCGGCGCCTGACAGACGACACTGAGGGAGCACCGAGCAGACGGATTAATGAGGCTGCAGCGCCAACGCACAACCGACATGGGATGATTGTGTGACTTGTACAACACATAGTAATTACATACTAATTAACGGATGTGAAATGAAAGAAGCAATCTCCAGCGTGCAGATTGTCACACACACACACACACACACACACACACACACACACAGAGCCAGGACTTAAGAGCAGAAGCTGATTAAAAGGGGAGTGGAGGAAACTTCCTGGAATGACTCATTCGTCTGAGCGGCTGCTGTGACGTCTCGTCACCGCTGCTTGTAAATGTGTAAAAACGAGTCCTGGCTGTTGTTACGGGTTTGTTGTTGTGTTACAAGTTCAGATAAGACTTTATTAGTTCTTGTGTCAAGTCGCTCCAAATGATGTCCGACCAGAACAAGAGCGAGAGAGTGGGACAGAAAGTGTGAACGTAATGAGTCATACGCACAGACAAGAAGGTGAGAAGATGTTACAGCGAGGACGAGCGTGACACTGGTTCTGTCTTGTCTGTTTGTTTGTTTGTTACCGTGGTAACACTGGTCAGTGAGGTGTGTGTGTGTGTGTGTGCGGCGCTCTGCATCCTGAGCCTCAGGGTGAAGCTGACGACCCTCAGTGGGTATGAAAGGGCGAACGGCATTAAACAGAAGGTCAGAGAGAGAGAGGGGGGGGGGGGGGGGGGGGGTCTGTATGCACAGAGATCTGCTGCATTAACTTACTGCTGTAAGGCCACGTGTACGTCACAGCGTCACGCAGCCAAGGTGACTTCATACTGTGTGGAGCTTTAAGGCAAACACCTCCCTCCTCCTGTGGTCACTGTGTCACAGGTTCGATCCCGTCCCGTCCCGTCTTCTTCTGTGGTGGTGTTGCGTCTCTCTGTGGAGGTGGGACTAAAGACCAGAGGCGGTGATGAAGTGTCTGTTTTTATCACTCTGACCTACTTGGGGCTTTATGAGCTGCTCTTTAATTGTCAGCATGAAGAATTGTTTGGTGCGAGGCCCGGGACGATCCAGGAGGCGTCAGTCAGAGAGCACAACGCCCCCAAACATCAGATGAGTCACCGAGTCGCCGTCACCGAGTCGCAGTCGGCTCCGATCCAGCTCCGCTGCAGCTCGACGTGGGCCGTTGTCTCTGTCACCATGACGCCGCCTCCTCCTGTGTCCTCATTGGTCGGCCCCCTCAGGTTCCGGGGGTCTGTGGTCGTGACTTGTGCATTAAGAAGTGATGTTGGCTCAGACGAGTGTGACGTGAGGCGGCGGCAGCTCAGGGACCAGATCACCTCGGACAGTCAGAGGAACAGGATGGAGGCGGAGCTGAGATCAGTCACCTCATGGCTGAATCACCTTCAACCAATCAGCATCCAGGAACATCAGCTTTAGCAGCTATGTATGACTCGTTAGCAGGAGGCTAAAGCTACATCCTCCACAACAGAGATGATCTGAGACCAGTTTTTACTTCCTGAACAGTTTTTCGTCACGCCGCATCCCGTCTCCATGGTGATGGTGCAGCATCAGTAATCTGTTGCTGCAGCACAGACAGAACAGACACGTCCACAGACAACCTGAGCTGCAGGTTGTTTCCATCCACAGTCACAGTTTACCTGAGCTACACCTGGCTCATTCCCCATCAGCTCAACTGACTGACATGACTTGAGATGGGTCAGGGGGTCAGGGGGTCAGAGGGGGTCAGGGGTCAGGGGGTCAGAGGGTCAGGGGGTGACGTTCGATTCCCACGAGTCGTGTTTACCAGTGTCATGGTCACAGTCTGACTGTAACCAAGCCCAGTTTTAGTGCCTGAATCTCCTGAAACATCACTGCTAGTGTAGTAACCATGGCAACACTGGTTGGTCATTGCGTTTTTGCTATGGTAGCCGTGACAACCGAGGTTGTTTTATGAGGAAACCCTCGTGTTGGACTGTGGTTGATGATGATGGTCAGGTCTGACTTCACTGTAATGATTGACAGGTTCTCTTTGAGTGATGTCATTTCCTGGCTCATTCGGATCCCGTCGGCATAGACGCACTCTGACCTGGTTGAACACATGTTCATGTTAATGAAGCCGAGGAGGAGGAGGAGGAGGAGGAGGAGGAGGTGATGATGTCATGCTCTGCTGTCATCACCAGCTTTAAGTAATTAGTGATTAATAATTCTCTTTGAAGAATTTGTAGACGACTTCAAACCTCCGGTTAAAACTCACAGTGTAATTAAGGACAAGTGTGTGTGTGTGTGTTATACAGCAACACTTGTAGCTGCATATCACACACACACACACACTTGTCCTGATGTTTCACGTCTGCAGGATTTAAACCTGAATCTGATTGACCCAGTTCTTCAGATTAAAATACAGCTCTGATGTTTTTATTTGCTCTTTGAAGCTGAAACGTTCAGACGATCGAGAGAAGATCAGGAACCATCAGCCGATCAGCGTCACCCTCACAGTGATCAATACGATCACTGTGATCACTATTATCATCATATTATCATTAAAATGAACCGAACGTGTTCAAACAGAGATGAAACAACCAGGAGTCGATTCATGAAGCATTTCAAGTAAAACTGTGTAAAAATCAAACTCAATTTGATTTAATTGATGTAATATAATGTAATGTAATGTAATGTAATAATAATGTAATGTAATGTAATATAATGTAATATGATAATAATATACCAGGGAATCTGAATATCAGTGCGACGAGGAGCAGGAGACATGAGGACAGAGGAGAAGAAACCAGCTGCTGCTCTGAGTCACGTGTCCACATGTGTCAGCTCAGGGTCACCAGGGGTCACCTGACCAGATGTCACCTGTCCTGGTGTCACCTGACCAGATGTCACCTGTCCACTCTCCATATGACACATTTCCCAGAATACACCAGCAGGATGTCTGCAGCACATCACACCACAGACACATGACGAAAGATTTTAACATGACAACACCTGTTTTTGTCATGTTCAGTCGTCCATATATTACCACCAATCAGATTTATTGATCTGTTTATTGGCTCTTATTAATTATTGTCTCGTTTACAAATCAGTGTGTTCGTCTGATCTCTGTCGTACAGACACAAGAACATCACTGAGGTTCCTCCAATGTCCACTCTCAGTCTCCTCTTCCTCTGCACTGAAATATATTTCCATCTGAACTATTCCTCTGACACACGCACACACACACACACACACACACACACACACACACACACAGGCGCTGACACACACCCCCTGCTGTGATATATGCGCCTGGTTATCCTGGGAAATAAACTGTTAAAAGCAGCAGAAATAGCTTTTTCACAGTCTGGATGTGGAGTCATAAATCTGAGCGAGACGGCGGCGGCGTTGATGGCGTTGGCGTTGGTGGTGGTGTTGGAGGGTGGGGGCGTCTGTGGGCCTGAGGCCTCAGCGTCATGGGAACAGTTTGGGTTCACTGATGTGTGATTTACACCCAGACGTCGTGTTGATGGTTCAAACGTCTCAGTTTCTCAACTTAGCATTGTATTTTGAAAAATCTCCAGACTTCCTGTGGAGAGTGAGGAGTTCTTAAGATTTATCAATAGCAGCGCCAATATCAGTTGTGTTCATTGTTTGATGCTTTGTGGAGTTTCTATGTGTCGACTCAGACTTCCTGTTAATGAGAACTGGGATCCAAGATGGCGTCCTGTGTGTTCCATGTGGGTGCACCACTTCCTGGAAAAGTGTCATGTGACGTGTGTTTAATGAGCTGTCAGTGTTTCTGTCTTCTTCACAGATGTTGGCATGAACATCTGTTCCCGTCGTTTCCAGGGTTTTCAGAGTTTTAAACCTCTCAGTGCGGCTCTGCTCCTCCTGGTGTGTTCAGGTTCTCCTGCTCCACCTGGACATTAAAGATTCATGTCTCTCCTGTGAGGCAGAGGGAGTTCTGCTGTGTCTGCTGCTCCGTCACTCTCTTGGACTTTAATCACTTTTTAATGTTGTTTCTAATTATGTGAGAAACTTTCAACTTTCTGCAGCTTCTGAAATGTTCTGTACCAGCAGCTCCTCTGCACACGCTCACGGCCCAGAAGCTCCTGCACGTCTCAGCACTTATTTTTATTCCTTAATTCAGAAAAACAGGAAATGGAGAGAGAGACGGGTGGGGTGGGGGGTCGAACCGGCAATTTCCTGCTTATGAGCTCAGTTTGACTATAAAAGTATTTCTTACCAAGGTTGTTGTCTTGGTTTAAAGGTGCAGACACATAAAGGTCCAGGATGTGCTGTGACTGACTGGACCAGATCAGCTTTTATTTTGAAGAACTGATATGACTCGTTGACTGACGTTGATCAGTGTATCAATCGACCTCTAACACAAACATGCAGCTCTGAATCATGTCTTCATCTCTCTCTCAAAACTTTATGTAAAACCTCAGTGACCTTCGACCTGAAACAGCTCACAGTAGAAAAGAACTACGTTTCCCAGAGTTCACTTCGACAAGACATGAACTTGATGTTCAACACGAAGAGGAGGTTTGTTTGTTTGTGGTTGTGTTGCTGGCCAATCAGAGGAGAGCACTTAAGGTGTGTGTGTGTGTGTGTGTTGGATCACTGCAGGTCAGAGGTCAGAGGTCACATCAGACCAGGTGATCTGATTATTGTTTTTGAGATTATATATTCCATATAGATTGATTGATCACTTGATTGATGATCAGACGATGCCTTCGGTGTCGGGCAGTAAAAACGAACATTTTCATATCTGTTTTAGAGACAAAACACAGATTGAGCCAGCAGAGGAACTGTCCCTGAACGCCTTGCTGTTATTGAACATGTGCTGCTCTGCTCGCCGTACCTTGAACCCGCTCACCCCCCGCAGCACGGCTGACATGGAGGATCGCCATGGAAACACACAGACGAGGTTCGACTGGTGATCCCTGACAGCGCTGAACTGGAGGGAGGGAGGTAGGGAAAGCAAGCGGGTGTAGCCATGGTGATTCTGAGACGGAGAGGGATGCTCCAGTGAGAGTGGAAAGAGCAGCTGTTGCCATGGAGACGCACAATGCATGTCATCCGATGCTCAGTGAAGGGAGGAGGAGGAGGAAGAGGAGGAGGAGGGAGCAGTGATACAGCAGCTCATTAATGTGCTGCATTTAGCTGCTGCAGAATAAGGTCAGAGAAACACACACACACACACACACACACACACACACACACAGATCAGTCAATTAATTGATGATCAGTTAATCAGCTCAGTTACAGAGCCTCAGAGTCTGTGGTCAAAGCCTTTTACACGAGGAAAACAACAGCCACAGGTTTTTATTTTTTCAAACGTCTGAGTCGAGGAGGAAAATAAACAAACGGCAAGAAACGAGGGACACGTTCCTCACGTTGAAATCGACACGTTGAAATTGACACGTTTACATTTATGATGTCAAAGTCGTAAATTTACCCGTAAATCAGGAACTACAGTCGCCGCCTTGTGATCGTATCCCTCCGCCACTCAGACTAGTTCCTGGTCACTTCCTGTTTGCTGTAGAGAACAGGAACAGTGTGTGTGAAGGTTTGACAGTTTTTGTCGCTGCTGTGTTTTTTTGGGCTAAAAAGTATTTATTGAGGTCACACTGACTTTGACCTTTGACCCATGGTCTCCAAAATCTACTTGGTTCATCAAAGTGAACATTGGTCTTGAATTTGAAGTGCTCATGAGGAGTTCTACAGTCATCACATGCACAAGGCCAGAGTCATGTTATGTGAGGTCACCTTTGACCTTTGACCTCCAAAAGCACCAAAATCTAATCAGTTTGTTTGTGTTTAATTTTCCGGACGACACACGTGTGTATGTGACGTGTTGCTGTGGTCAGGTTGTGCAGTTTGGGACAGTTGTGATGCTGCGTTCACTGACTCACTCCGTCCTCCTCCTCTTTTTTCTGTTGCCATGGAGCCCTGCTGCTTCCTGTCCGTCTGCGTCACCAGCCTCCACGGTAACCGTCCACCACCCTCCAGGACTAATGAGCCTCCGACCAGCTGAGGTCACAGGCTCAGCTGTCAGGTCCATCAGTCTGTGGCTGCTCAGCGTCGCTTCATTCACTAATTAACGTTGTTAATTGTCATCCTGAGATGAATTACTGTAACCATGGCGACCTGCTTCCTTCAGGTTGTCACCGTGTTTACATCAGATTTTATTCACGCTCCTCTCACCTACCATACATGGGGACATGACAGGAAGTCGCGATGCAAAGTGCTGCTCTGACCGTCACAGCTCGGGAATCGAACCACCGATCCTGTGGTTTAAAGCCACTCACAGTCGTCATGGTTACAGCGATAAACACACTGACTGTACTGAGAGTGCTGTACCTACCTTCATCACCATGGTTACCACACTAACAGTCGGTTATTGGTCAGGCTCAGGGAAAGACGGTGCTTTCTTCTTTGTTGTCATGGTTACGATAACAACACCAAACAGTCACGCTCCACAGAAACAACATGGGAATCAACTGTCAACAACTGTAAGGCGTCACCTAGCAACAGAGCCTGATTGTGTAGATTGAGAAGCAGAGCACAGCTGTATCCAAACATCTGGAGTGTGTGATCTCTGATGTGGATCAGCTGATGGAAGCTGATGACACGGGTTCTTCCTGAACCTTTAAACGACGCCGGTCTGGAGCAGGGCCGACGGTGTCAGTGCTTCTAATCCAGCTCCGAACGCTCGTCTGCCTCAGACAGCAGCCGTTTGTTTACGTGAGCGTTGAATGAGCGGCTAACGAAGCCGAGCTGCCGAGACGAGGCCGTGATTTATCTTGGTCGGATCAAGAAAATCAATATTTAGTAGCAAACACATCATCGTCTGTTGTGCTGCGGCTAATCTGCTGTTCCTGGCAAAGAGAGACGAGTCCTCCTCCTCCTCCTCCTCCTCCTCCTCCTCCTCCTCCTTCTTCTTCTTCTTCTTTCTTCTTTCCTCCTGCTGCAGCACATCTGCCTCCATCAGGCCTCCGTCTGGACTCCTGTTCATCCTCCATATATAAAATCACACATGACATTTACACTCCAATTGAATAAACAGCCGCTCACTTTGTTTCCATTTGTCTCACACACACAGGATGAAGGACGGAGGACTGTCGGTCGTCCATGTTGTCACTCATGTAGAGACCTGCTCAAACTGTTTACAGTCAGCAGCTTCTTTACTTTGTATGATCAGGAAACCAGAGGCGGCGGCCGCTGACCTCTCACACCAGCTCCTCCATGTTTTATTATCAGGAAGTGAAGAGGAAAAAAATATTGATTGATTTGGATCATTTTTCCCTTTAAGTGAAACAGACAGGAAACAGGAAGGAAAACTTCAAAATAATGAGTTTTAATGTTTTGACAAAGAACATGTCTTCATCATGCTGTGTGTGTGTGTGTGTGTGTGTGTGTGTGTTTTCTCGTGGCTGCATGTGACTTTACAGCTGTGACTGATGTTTCTATTAAAGCTCCATGAAAGGTAGATGTCCACATGTAGTGTAAATTATATAGCCGTCACTTTGTGATGTCACAACAAAGCAGTCACCCAAAGTCCCGCCCACCACCTGGACCCACCATCCAACAAGTTGCAGGATTTGGTTTCTCTGAGTGTTTTATTTTGAAATCTGCTCTGTTTTTATTGGATCAGTCAGAAAACAGTCAGCCAATCAGGAGAGAGGCTCAGAGCCTCCTCTCTTCTGATTGGCTGACACCATCCTGTTGTTACTAGAGCTCCAGAGAGAAGCTGAGAGAGAGAGGAGATGGAAAACTACACTGAGATGGTTTTTATCTAGTTTAATGGATCAGCCCTTCAAAATAAAACACACAGAGTTTTTGAGGTGACAGACAGGAAGTCAGGCGTTGATGTGGGACCCCGACAGTCAGAGACGTCGCAGTTAGCGAGCTGAGGCGTTTCGTTGCTGATGAACAGCGCTGTTGGCCCGGCTGACACTGATCGCTTACACCTCCTCGCTGCCAAGCCAGTAATGGCTTCCCCGGCCTCGAGGGCGCTCAGGTGACAAATTACAGCCCTTGGCAGGCGAAGCCCTCAGAGAGCCGGCCGGGCTCTGAGCCCATCACGAGCTCCGAGTGAAAAGGGCCTGAATGACACAGCTGTGGATTATTATTGGATGTATGTAACTGTATGTAATCGTATGTAATCGCCTGTGGCGCCTCGTCCAAACCTTTGATGTCCAGATGGACAGGGCGCCGAGGATTATGGGAGCCCAGGGGTCCAGATAGCTTTTAGCTCCTTTAGCTTTTAGCTCATCTGATCAGTTGTAATAGTGATGCTCTGTGCCTGCACACGCTGATAACCTGGTGTAGAGTTCACCAAAAACTCCCAGCATGCACTCTCACCTTCCTGCTGACATCAGAGCTGGCTTAAGTAAAGGAAACGTGATCTGTGACATCCAAAGGAGAATGCCCCCCCCCCACTGTGCACGTGTCAGGACAAAACTATATCGACATCATATTAATTTCAACCCCCCCCCACCACACACACACACACACACACACGCACACACACCTCCTCCACCTGCTCCACCCCCCCAGACTCTGACAATAACTCACAGCTCTGGATCTGGGTCAACACGTCTGCGGTAAACAAACACAAATGGCTGCTCATTAAAAAGCTGCAGGAGTGACAGAGAGACAGAGAGCACCCCCCCCCCCCCCCCCCCCCCCACCTCCCCCCCCCAGTCCTCCCCCCTCCTTCTCCTCCCCCACACTAATACTGTGATTTTTCATCATTGGTCCATTTCACCACTAATAACTTCACAACAGGACGTGAGCATGATGGCGGCTGATTGATGAACGACTCAGTGTCACAGGAACAGGATCGATCGATCGATCTGTGAGCGGCAGCCATAATACCCATAATGCCACAGGTCACGGTTACTGACGACTTCAGACCAGACGTGAACCAAAAGTTCCTCTTCCTGTTTTCTTTCTTTCCTTCTTTCTTTCCTTCTTCTCCTCTCTCCTTCCTGTTGTCGTTGCCTCACTTCAGAAACATGTGGATTTTATGGAGCTGTGACTGCGGCGGCCATATTTGTCCTCCATTAGCGCAGCGCAGCACTGACCCTAATTATACAGCCAAGAGGTGTCAGACACTTAGAGCTCAGGACTTTGGATTTGGACCTGAACTCCTCACAGAGGAGGTCAGAGCCCTCAGAGCAGAACAGCTGATGGATGTGGATCTGTCCGCACCTCCAGTCGTCTGAAAGCTCGGCTTAATGGACCTAAATGGTTCTGATGGTTCTGTGCGATGTAGAAATGCAGCCGCTTCCTGTCGGGCCTCGGCCGCTCTGATTGGTTCGATCACAGACACAGCGAGTTGATTGATCTGTGTGTTGTGTTTCCATTTCTCCGCCTGTCGCCTCAGATCAGGATGAGCTGCAGGGACGGGACCTGACCCAGAGAGGTTGCACTTTAACGAGGCCTCAAACGCAGCACAGCGGATGTGTTCAAAGCCTGCTGAGTCGGATCAGACCGTTGATGCTTCTTCTTGTTTGTTGTTTAGTCACAGGTTGTTGTTGTTTTTTCTTTTTGTCTCGGCTGAAGAGTTTCATTCGTTCTTATTTCATCTTCCTGATGTGAAGTTTGTGTTTTTAATCTGCTGTCTCTCGTCTGTCATCACCTGTCTGTGTTTTGTCCAATCCAAAATCTATAACTAGTCTGGTTCCCACTGGATCAATCAGGGTTAGCTGTCAGAATTAGCATCATTAGCATAAGAGTTATCATTCCAGTCTGTCCCTGAAGGCATCACAGCCTGACTTCCTGCTTTTTACCAACAGAACCTGTGTTTGTGTGCATCATCATCATCATCATCATCATCTGGTTCACTATGACAGAGCTAATCTGTCTATTTATTGCCTGTAATGTTATTTTGAATGTCTCCATGGTGACGAGCTCAGTTCACGGTGCCGTTAAAACCTTAATCTGTCTCTGAAAACAGTTCGGAGCCGAGTGACATCTGTGCTGATTCACAGACGGACGCCGTTTGTCTTCAGTGATCAGCCACAGATGGAGGGATCAACTCCAGCCTCACTGAGCTCCTCGTTCAGAGGCACTGAAGCTTTGTGATCACCACCAACACCCCCCCCCCCCTTAACTTCCACTGATTCACCAACAGGTAGAGCTGCGACACCCTGTTTACAAATGCTCTTATGAGTCGCACTTATTAGACTAATTGCCCCGTTTGTGCTGCTCAAACATCGGCCAGGGATCGAACATGCACCACCCTCTGTTTACAAATGTAAATGTGTGTGTGTGTGTTGTGTGTGTGTGTGTGTGTGTGTGTGTGTGTGTGTGTGTGTGTGGAGGGTGGCGGCGTCCCTCTGAAGCCGCTCACAGGAAAGAGAACGGAAGAAGAGGAAGAAATAATGTGAATGTGATTGAAGTCAGGCCTCAGTCACCATGGCGACGAGAAATCACCAATCAGCTGATGAGATCAAAGATAAACTCTGAAATAAACGAACTCTCTCTACATGAGGAGTGTGAGGCAGCTCCATGACGACGTGATGCTGAGGCTGAGTGTGAGGATGTGAGCTACGCACACACACACACACACACACACACACACACACACACAGGAGGTGAGGATATTCCTGGTCAAACCTCATGTTCTGCACAATCAGCAAATCCCCAAATCACAGCCTGAATCTCCTCTCCCCTCTGGGAGGTGGAGGTAGGGGGGGTGGGGGGGGGGGGGGGGATCCATCACTGCTGAGGCACGTGGATCTAACCTCCTGTCAGGGTGAGGAGTCTCTGGTGTCGTCCCCTGACTCAGGTCCCGCCCCCAAATACACAGGTGCAATGATCCACCTGTTGAATGGTCAGTGGATGAGCAGGAAGTGACTGATCGTCACATCACAGCCTCTGGTCCCAGTCCTGGTCTCGGTCCTGGCCCTGGTCCTGGTTCCTCTTCAGGGTTAGAGTCAGACCTAACCTTTCTGTCTTTAACTTCCCACCGCAGCAGAGAGCAGTGATTGATTCAGCCGTTGACGTGGTTTAAAGTCATCAATGAACCACATCAATGTATGGATCAGGTGGTTCTTAAGTCTTTGTGGACATGACTGGGACGTGGTTCGACCGTCGCCGTCGCCGCGCTGTGAAGCTTCCTCCACGTTCCTCCTCAGATCCTCGGCTGGATAAAATCACGAGCCTCTCATCTCGTCCTTGTGACCGCAGTCATTAACAACACGTCGCTGCCGCTGCCGGCGCCGCCTCTGTCCTTTCCCACCCATGTTTGCATATCGCTGAGCAAATTAGCTGTCAGAATTGCATCGTCTGCACTCTCCTCATTGAATCTCGCCGGCAAATTGGTTGTTAGGAATTCTCAGGGGTGGTATCAGCATCGGGGGAGCCCAGCAGGACTGAGCCTCCGCTGGGCCCAGGGATGGAAAGTGGATTAATGGAGAGAGAGGGGTGGGCTGCTCTCATCATTACTGACACATGACCTTTAATAATAGATAAAAGCATCCGAGCAGAGCTGCGGTCCAGCTTCAACAAACATATCAGCCCATTAGAAATAACTCAAAAGAGCAGCTTTGAGGAATTAGTCGTTTTTACAGTGTGTTGTACACATTTCATCAGCTGCTGGAACTGATTTTACTTCTGGACCCTTTGAAGTGGACTGTACCATGTGTTCATCTTCGACCTTAGCTAAACATTCAGTGGCTAACGACGTAGCAAATGTGAACGGAGCAGTAGCTAACTATCTAGCTTTTAGGACAGTTCACTCTCTGTGTATCAGCTGATTTCTAACTAGCATCAGGTTACAGTTTTAGCGCACTACAGTTTTTCTTGCTAATTAGCTAGTTTCTAACCTCAAACTTAAGTTATAACTTTGCTAACCAATATTAACTATCCTCTAAATCTTTACCCAGTGTTGTCTGTGAAGCATTAGCTTACACTTTGTCAGCTAGTTTCTTTACAGTCTTTGCTAGTTTCTAATGTTTGACTTGAGCTATAATTGCACCAACCAGTATTAGCTGGTCTCTAACTTTAGCATTATGATACAGTTTAGCTCACGTGTTGTCTGTTGCTAACTCGAGCCGTAGGTTACTCTTTGTTTGCTAGTTTCTAACTTAAGTCTTTATAGTTTTTCTTGCTAATACTAGCTAGTTTGTAACATTACACTTAAGTCATACAGTAATTCCTCAAACTGGCATCAGCAGGTCTCTAAGTTTTTAACCAGTGTTGTCTGTTTCTAACTCTAGCATTAAGTTAGCCTACTGTTCGTCAGCCTAACTTTAGCCTTTAATTACGGATAATGTCAGCTAGCGCACCCTTTAGTTATTTCAATGCCAAAATAAGACGCCATCTCTCTAACGTTAGCGAACACTGGTGATCGGTGAGCAGCGGTGGGACGATGGAGGATCAGTTGTTGTAAAGGATCATAGCTGCTTTAGGTGAAGTTTCTGACATCTCACTCTGCACCAGTGAAGCTGTGACCTGAAGTGTCTTTTTAACACTTGGCGTGTGTTGTTCTTCACTTAATCATGTAAGTGCATGTAATTGGTGGTGGAGTGTGGTTTCTGAGAACAGTGGAGCAGCACTTCATCTTATTGTGAAGTGCTGCTGGAGTTGGCGCCGATGCAGTTTAGAGAGTTAGAACCACTTAGCTCGATGCTTTAGTCTCAGTCCACGTCTCAGTTCGAGGAAACACTTTGATTCAGTTACGTTTCTCTGTTTTTGGAGAGATAATCATGTGACTGACGTCTCTGAGAAGATGTAAGAGCAGGATGGACCTCACCTGAAATATCTCAGCTGTAAAGCTCCCACTTTGATTCCCTTTAGTAACTCCACCTCCACAACTTCTGTCGCCCCGACTCTGAGAGAAAGGACGGGAGGTAACTCCTGTGTTGGTGTTGGGTGGCTCCGTCTCTCAGAAAGCTCTGGATTTCCAATCACAGCACAGATTGGATTCAACGCTTCATTTATTTGTCTCATAGCAGCTAATGGAGCGCAGCAGTGATGGCATCGAGCAGCATTACACCGTCTGATGATTGTGGGAGGAGCCGAGGTCACCTCAGGACAGGTGCATCATCACTTCCTCCTCCTCCTCCTCCTTCTCTCTGGATCCTGCTCCACTTCACTTATTGTTATTTATTATACTTTCATCGCTTGGAGGATGTGATGAACTCCACAGGCTCCGTAATGTGGATGATATTTGGGTTATTACACCTGGAATGTCGTCCAATAGTCTCAGTGTTGTTACTAAAGACTGAACCGGATCAGACTGAGACTGAACCGGGTCAGACTGAGACTGAACCGGATCAGACTGAGACTGAACTGGATCAGACTGAGACTGAACCGGGTCAGACTGGACTCTGATCTGGAGTCCTGGAGACTGGACTCTGTTGGTTCAAATTGCTTCGAGTCCAGTATTTAAACCAGGAAGTAAAGTCCAGCAGCCGCTCCTGTGTTATCTCCCTGACGCTGTGATCCCATGTCTCAGGTCTGATGGACATCCATGTCGCTCTGTGTGTCTTATTGAACAAACTATAAGAAGCCGACTGTGTTGCAGATCTGTATCTGTGGGATCATATCGAGTTAACATCGACGTCCAGCTCGCTGCAGGATTATCTCTGTCCTCCAGATAACTTTGACCAGATTTAATTTAAGCGGCAGGAGGTCGGGTCAAACACACAAGTCTGATTCCTTTTAAAGAATCGACACAAAAAAACAAAACAGGAACCGTGGTGCTGACACATCAGTCAGGAGGCGTCTGCCAGCTGTAAACTATCACTTCCTTCAGGTGAATTATGTAAAAGTCTCCGGGCTGTTTGTGCCGTGAAATATTCATGTTGTGATGGTTGTTGAGCTCTGGAGAAACTTCTCAGAGACGTCGATGCTGCTTAATGGCAACACAACAGGCCATGAATGATTCAGGACGTAGAATCAGGTGCAGAGGAGGCCGTTAGTGTTGTTAAAGTCCAATATACAAGACACAGGAAATACTGAATATCACAGGTTTGGATCACATGAGGAAACCTCTCATGATGTGTTCAATGTCCCACATGAGCTCCAGAATCAGAAGAAAATGATCAAACCTGAAGGAAAGTGTTGCGTCAGGAGTTTTTAGGACGACGTAGTTTTATCTTTAAGTCTCTGCAGCTGTTGTTCAGATCAGTGGATTTCAGCTGAAGTGAATGAAGCAGCTTCCAGGTTTACAGACGTTTATGTAGAAAGAACAATAAAGTTGTGATATTCAGACGCTGCAGTCAGTTTAATAACCAGTGTGTGAAGGTGGTTCCTCTTCATGCACCGACATGTGTGAGTCAGTGAACTCCTCCTGAGCTCTGCAAACCTCTCACCACCACCACCACAAACTCTGGCCTCCCAGCATGCACCGCTCCGTCCTCCTGTACGAGCAGTGATGAGAGGAAGGAAACTCGGTCGTATAACGTGAGGATATTGGACACGCGGCACTGGCTAAATGTTAATTGGAGGTGTTGCTGTGCGGCTGGTTGAGTTTATTCACTGTGGTTCTGCGTCATATATCACGGCAGGGCTGTTAACTCTGCAGCCGGGCTGCAGCACCGAGCACGGAGAAACTCAAACAGCCATTTGTACGTGTGCATCCAATTAATTTCTGCTCTGGAGGCACTAAATATAGACGTCAGGGTAAAAGTCATTCATCTTGTTGAAAACGCAGGATTAAAGAGTGTGAAAGTGGATTTCAGACCTTCAGCTGAAACAGTTTCCTGTGGTAGACGTGACAGAGTGAATGATCGTTCAGCATGAAGCCGCGTGTGATTTATTCAGTGGTGAGGAGATAAATAAAGAAACGATCAATGGTTTAAAGTCACCACAGGACGACACGTGCTGCCAGTGACGGAGGAGTGAACACAGGACGGGGCTCTGGGACCAGCCTGGCTTTTAATAAAGCAGATCCACAGCCATGTGAATACCAGACGTGCATCATGTGACCTGAGTGAACCAGTGACACTGGTGGATCATCAACCCTGAAACATGGCTCATACTGGTTTTTACTCATTTATGTAACACCGTCTCTGTTTCAGCTGATTTCTGCAGCTTCACTGGTTTGTGAAACATTTCAGACGTGTTCTGCTTCTTCTTCTAGTCGCAAAGTGACACGACAGAAATAATACAGAGAGCAGAAAGATGACACACACACATGTGATGTGTGTGAAGTGTGTGTGTCAGTGCTGTGAACTCATGAGTAGAGGTGTTGCTCCCTCTAGTGGTGAAGTCTGGACTCACCACAGCGAACAGTGAACACACACCTGTGTCTGTTCCACCTTTGGTTTCCCAGCATCCTCTCTCAGTGTGTGTGTGTGTGTGTGTGTGTCCAGCTGTTTGTCTCACAGCTGGATGATCTGAACTGATCAGCTGTTTCTCTTTGTGCAGGTTTCTCATCGTCCTGGGTTGTCTGATCCTGGCCATTCTCACCACGTTCAGGGAGCACGAGAAGGTGTCTGCACACTGGCTGGTGATACTGGTGAGATCATTTCTTCACATCTTCACATCTGGTTTTTTCCTTTTCTCTATCAAGAGTCCCAGAGTTTCCATAAAATAATTACAGGAAACAAAAGAATTAAAAACTGTTTCAGGGAAATGGACGTCTCCTTGGCGGTGTCCTCAGATGTGGATCTCTGACGCCTCATGGTGCCTCAGGATCAGTAATTCAGCTGAAGGAGTCTGAATGTTGACGCCTCTGGACAGATGTGTTAATACACCTTCACATCTGGGTTTCCTGCGTTTTCCTCCTTAAAGGACTGATAGTTTTCACTTCCTCTGTATTTTATTTTGAAGGGATGATCCTGGGTCCATGTGGGTGGGGCTCGGTGACATCACAAAGTCATGAAGTTCAGGAAGTCTCTCTCTCTCTCTCTCTCTCTCTCTCTCTCTCTCTCTCTCTGTCTCTACAGGAAACCTTCGCCATCTTCATCTTCGGGGCGGAGTTTGCTCTGAGGGTCTGGGCGGCAGGTTGCTGCTGTCGCTACAAAGGATGGAGAGGGAGGCTGAAGTTCGCTCGCAAGCCCCTGTGTATTTTAGGTGAGTGGGCGGAGCCAACAGAGCAGAACTGTCACAGCTACACATGGACGTCTGCCTTTACACCACACGGTCACTTACTTTTCCCTCCCGTCACTTGAAATGAAAACCTCCGCTCTCCGTCAGTTTCAGTTCTGAATTAATTCCACAACTTTTTCATCATCTCATGAAGACGACGTACGTAACGAGCGTCTGGGGTCAGACTCATTAAAGCTTTGATGGAAGTGACTGTGTGTTCTCAGTCACTCTGTCTCCTGCCTCAGACATCTTCGTGCTGATTGCCTCGGTGCCGGTGGTGGCGGTGCGTAACCAGGGTAACGTGTTGGCCACGTCGCTGCGCAGCCTGCGCTTCCTGCAGATCCTGCGGATGCTGCGTATGGACCGGAGAGGAGGCACCTGGAAGCTGCTGGGCTCGGCCATCTACGCTCACAGCAAGGTGAGACTGGGGCTGATGCTGGGGACCAACTGGTTTCACGGTGTGAATCCGTCAGTCAGAGGTTGAGTTACAGATTCACCTCGACTGAATCGACGGCTTGGATTTTTTTTTTTCCTGCAGGAGCTGATCACAGCCTGGTACATCGGTTTCCTGTCTCTGATCCTGGCGTCCTTTCTGGTCTACCTGGTGGAGAAGGATGACGTCTCCATGGATGTGTCCAACCACGAGAACCCCACCGCTCAGCCCAAACCCCAAGACTTCGACACCTACGCCGACGCCCTGTGGTGGGGGCTGGTACGTACACGACACCGGTCTCTGGCCTACGACAGTATAATGTCAGACACAAATGTTTGTTCCTCCGTCCGTGGCACATCCTGAATGAAAAACATCTTCAACCCTCAGAAGCTCTTTGTGTGAAGAGCTGAACCCTGACCGGTCCCGTGGTGTCCAGACGCTCTTAGTGTTTCTCAGAGTCCGACTGTCTGACTGTCTGATCTGTTGTCGTGGACTTGATCCATTTAAAGAATGAATCTACTCCTTAATGCTGATTCTAGACCAGTTCCTCTAAAACCAAGTTTTCAAGTCCTTCGACACTCTGATACTTCGTGCTCTGAATTGTAGAATTGTTGAAAGGATGATTGTGGCGTGAGCTTGTAGCTTCCTCCGTCTGTTTGCTCTTTGTTAGTGAGACGTCTTCAAAGTTTGGGCTGGTTTTGGCTGCGGCTCGATGAACAGCTTGTGTCTGACCAAATGATCAACTGAGAAACGTTTGGCCGTGATCCAAATACAGGATTTCTGCCAAAAACCAATTATCAGCTAATATTCTGCTGCATTCAGGGGCCGCTGGGAACGTCCGAAGTTCCAGTCTAAAAAAAACAGTTTGTCGGCTGCTGAAAAAAAACCCGAGGTTTCGTCTGGAGGACAAACAGAAAACAGAGTCAGGGATCTGGTCGGGTGTTGGCTCAGCGTCCCGCTCTAATGAACGGCCTCTCCACCGCCTCATTAAAGAGAGGCCGTCCTTCGGTTCAAGATCAGTTCAGACATCTGCCTTGCTGAAGTGTCCTTGAGCAAGATGCTCAGTGTTTGCAGGCTGCTGATTGTTGACGACTCCATGACCCTTTGAATCATGGAACCGGCCTTCAGCGGGTCGATGAGCGGAGCGAGGATCACGGCTGACAGCCTGTTATTGTTCTGACAATCAGCAGGATGTAACTTCTGTCAGATAAAGTCCGGTCCTCTTCTGTCTGTCGCAGATCACTCTGACCACCATCGGTTATGGAGACAAAACCCCCAAGACCTGGGCTGGGAGACTGTTAGCTGGCACCTTCGCTCTGATTGGAGTGTCCTTCTTCGCTTTGCCTGCAGTGGGTACACACTCCTGCACACATCTCATCTGTCCACACTGTCAGTGAACTCAACACGAAGCTCCAACACACTGATGCTGATTAAAACCTGCAGAGAGTTTGGATGAACTGTCTAAGAACTGGTGATTGGTGAAGACAAACGCTCACGTGTGTTCATGTGTGTTCATAGTGTCACAGAGCTGAATGTTTGTTGTCGTGACGACAAGTTTAAAACAGAGAAAATCCTGATTTTTATTTCCACAACGTTGTCAGTTACAGACAAACACAGTGATCAGAGTGAAAGGTACAGAACGAGACGTAGGAAACAAATATGATGATTATTCATCTGACAGTTTTACATTACACATCACCTTCCTTTGATCTACGCTCAAAGATACAGATACAGATACAGATACAGATACAGATACAGGTATAGCTGTAGCTATAGGTAGATATACTATATATACATAATGGTGTCGGTGCCCTCTCTGACTTCTCCTGTGCTCTGGACTCCAGGGGATCCTGGGCTCAGGTTTGGCTCTGAAGGTCCAGGAGCAGCACAGACAGAAGCACTTTGAGAAGCGCAGACATCCAGCAGCTGGACTCATCCAGGTGAGACGTCACCTGGCTGCTCTGACCTCACTGTTGCCTTTGACTCTAACACCAAAGTGTCTGACTCTCGGCTGTGTCTCTGTCTCTGTAACTCAAGTCTGCCTGGAGATATTACTCCACCAACCCAGTCAGGGAAGACCTTATTGCCACGTGGAGATTTTATGAAACCGTCATCTCTCTTCCCTGTTTCAGGTGAGTAACACGAGGTCACGTCACGGCTGCAGGTGACAGACGTGTACGTTTCACCATTATTTCCATCAAATACCTGAACGTGAATTATTTTATTCTGTTTGCTGTTTTCCTTCAGTGTTGATTCATCTGACCTCATCCGTCATTTGATTTCTGTTCATTTTCTTCAGTTTGCATGTTTGTCGTCATTAAGCCGAGCCGACGCCTGAGAGGCTGGATGCTGAACAGTGGGTACGACAGATGTTGCAGATGTGATTGTACGTGGCTGTGGTTTTGAATCTGGGACGTTTTAAAGGAACACGACGAAACAAAATGAACGTGTTTATTAAACGGCTCAGCACAAAGGTTGCACATGGTGGGTCACACAGTATTTTTGTAGTTGCAGTTCTGTGCTTGTCCACCAGGGCTGCACTGTGTCCACCTCTAATGATGGTTTTAAAAAACACTGTCAAAAGAGTAGAAAGTAAGCAGCGGGTAGTTCAGGGGGCCTGGGACTTTAGAGCTCCTTTGCTACTTCTTGCATGTTTAAGGCCTTCAGATACAAAGTTGTTGCAGCAGCAGCCGTGTGCAGTGTGTGTTTGGATCAAGGTCGTGGACATGTTGTTTAACTTGGCTCTCTGGCTCTGTCCCGTCCACAGGAAGGATCACCTGGAGGCCATGGCCAGGTAGGTCACCATCACAGAGACACTGTGAGTCACGCAGGGCGGCGGCCCGAGTGGACGACCTCTGAGGGAGCTTTAATTAGCACCACATGCTGCAAAGACTAATGAAGCTTTCCCAGAATACCCCCCCCCCCCCCCACACCACCCACACCACCCCACCGTCCATCCACTTTTAAATAGCTCCTGATATTAATTCACCACTGGAATAAATGTGTGGGCTAACGGCCGCGGTGAATGTGTGAACCGTGATGAGACGCCCGCTCGTCCCACATCAGCTGCTTT
This sequence comes from Caranx ignobilis, assembly GCA_021432705.1. Lineage (NCBI taxonomy): Eukaryota > Metazoa > Chordata > Actinopteri > Carangiformes > Carangidae > Caranx > Caranx ignobilis. Next base: position 112,670 of record JAFHLA010000032.1, on the reverse strand, counting down.
GATGACACTTTTTTTTTTTTTAGAAACCTATTAGTGAGTCCATTAGTTATGATTCAGTTATGAATGACAGTTTAGATGGAGTAATGAGGGTCTCTGGGTGTGATGATGATGATGATGATGATGATGATGATGATGATGATGTGTCGTTTAGCTCCGGGCAGATTAATGAGTCTCTACATCAAAACATGTCATTAAAGCTCACAGGGGACGTTTGATTCATCTCGTCTCGATGTGGTCGCTGTCTCCACTTCCTCCGTCACTGAATCAATCACTGCTTCCTCGCTCTGTAAAAACACACTCACTTTTCTGACTTTGATCACTTATGATCTTTAATTAGTCGTGTTATCTTCTTGTCTCCTAGCAACCAGTCCAGAGGAGGGTCGAAGCAGCTAATTAATGAAGAGTTTGCTAATTTGGAGGTTTCTAGAAATTACAATACGTACATTTTTAACTAGGATGAATTTATTTATATTTATAGCACATGATCAGAAGTGAGAGAAGCAACAGTAGAAGTAAGAGCACAACAAGAAAACAGCATGGGATGGATACATGATGTGGAAGGAGAACAGTGGAAGGGGAGAAGAGAGAAAGTCAGTGACAGACGTAGAGGAGGAAGAAGGGAGTAGATGTAGAGGAGGTGGAGAGAGGTTTCAGAGCCGTGAAGGATCAACTGCTGGGAAATCAGCAGCGTGACATTATCTTGTTGCTCTGAGCGAAGAGGTGGACGACGGCCAGGAACTACAACAGAGCTGCCATGTCCAACAAGAGGGCGATAAGCCACTCACTGTGTGTGTGTGTGTGTGTGTGTCGGGGTGATCCAGCACTACTGTGTGGTCTATTTAACACAAACACAGTTTTTGTTGAGACTTCGTAGAAACTGTAACAACCATGTAAGGTTGTACCTTATTTATCAATATGAGCTCATATTGAATGTCATATTGATCAGTCATTGATCGGACAACACAACACAAAGTCATTCACAAAACTAACACTTCAATTAACAGTGTCTATAGATTACAGGTCAGTGTAAATGAGGACGATCAGACAGGTAGGGACCAGGACGAGTCAACAGCTCCTGTGAACAGGAACCATGTGGTCAGTACCCAGCAGCCCCTGCTCACGCCGGGTGCTCTGGTCATTTGTTGGGGACTACTTTCAGTGGCGGATTAATAAGTAATATTATGACACAGACACAGTCCATGTTAGTTGGAGAGATTCAACTCTTTAATTACGAGTTAATTAGTTAGTTGTAAATGTTGAAATGTTGTGAAGCAGAGCGAGCCTGTGGTGATGTGGCTGCAGGTCTGTGCAGGTGTAGTAAACCACACCTTGGGAAGTCAGAGCTGTGGGAGAAGAGGCTGGAGCTGCTCTGTGCTGTTGTGTTGCCTCATTTACTGAGAGCCACAGGATAATCACATCTAATTTTCTGCCCTTTATTCTGCTGAGGAGCAGTCAGAAAGAGATTCCCTCTGCCTTTAAAGCTTCCTATTCTGCAGCCTCTCAGCGCCGTAATCTGCCGTCCCTATTCTGCCCCGAGGCAACATAGAGACTCATATTGTGTGTCCGCTGTGGGAGCAAAGTCGCTGAGAGCGCTCCACGTTTCAGAGGCCTTGTTCGGGCAGTTGTCGGCTCCGGTTACCCCGCCTCTCTGCCTCTTCCAAGGCACACAGGAGTCTTATTTTACCCAGGGAGCTCTTGTCTTTGTGCTGCCAAATATTGTCAGCCGCTGGACAATGAAGGAGACCAATCTCCTCGCAGCTCTTTGAGGCTTCCTTCTGCCAGCAGAGCAGCACTGTTGCACTGAGGCAGCCGACCATGAAGACTCTCACTCCTCTGTGAGAAGAAAGTTCAACGGAGGAAAAAGATGTGGCTGAAACTAGATGGAGATTTTTCTTTGCAGCTAATTCTCTTAAAGATGAACACCTCCTCTGTTCAGACAGACACATGACACCAGTTAAGATGCAGATATGATGGATACACACACAGAGACCTTTGTGGACTCTATAGATGACTTTATGTTAGGTCTAAATTTCATTTTATACAGAAAAGAGTCTTTAAAAAGCAGATCTGTCCTTTTATCTTCAACAAAGTTCCTGCAAACCATGAAAACTGACATGAAATTTCAGCTGTGGACCTTCGTCAGCTGTGATCTGATGTACCCGTCCTGTATGTATGTATGAGTGACCGAGGGCGTGTGGGGTTTCTGGTCTGAGGTTCAATAATGTGATGAAGACCATGACAGATGAGCAATGAAACAGCAGCTGACAGGGTTTGAGAAACTGCATCCAAAGGCTTTGTCCTGAATATTCACTCAACTTCTTGTTTTCTCTTTTTTGGCCATTTCAGCCAGAAACTGAGTTTACTTGAGCGCGTTCGCCTTCCTAATGCCAGACCATCGATCGGGACGGGAAAGAAGCTCACAGGAAACGCTGAGTCCATCGAGGAAAGCCCGTCTAAGGAGCCCAAACCTGCAGGCTTCAGTAACCGGGAACGCTTCCGCACCGCCTTCCGCATGAAGGCCTACACACTCCGCCAGAGCTCTGAAGGTACGAAGGAGGAAACCATGAAAGATTAAAGGTTTCGTCTCACATGGCCGTTTACGACCCAACAATGAAATGAAAGCATGTGGTTATTAACTGTCTCTGGTTTCATCGGCGCTCTGTGGTTTTGTGTCTGTGCCAGATGCTGGAGCTCTGGCTGATCCAGCCTTAGAGGAGCGGGGCTTCCCTCCTGACATCCTCATGGAGGAGATGATCCCCACACTGAAACTGGTCATCAGGGCAGTAAGGTCAGGAACCTGTGATGCTCCTTCCACTTCCATGATGGTCAAACTCACAATAAAAGAGCATTTTCAAGCATTTCCATCCATCACTGGTCCAAAGAAGCAGGTGTTATATTCAACAAGTCAAACAATCTGATGATGCATTTGACGTCCACATTTTGATACTCAGCCCCCGTCGTTGCAGTGTGTGGCCAGCAGTGTGAGAGCTGCACAATCTCACACATGCTGACAGCATGATGGTAAATCTATAGGCCTCACAGGTGACATAAGGCAGGAATTCAATCTAGCGCGAGGGCCTGTGAGATGAGTGATCAGCCCTGTGAAAGTGCTGCTTCCTTCCATACCATTATTCCAGCGCTGAATGGCCTGTGAATGAGATGCTCAGGCCTGAAAGGTTTGAGTTTCAGGACCCAAAACTGGAGCGCAAGCAGCAGCCACCGTCTTTGTGTTGGATAAAAGGAGGAGGTCAGGGGGTGGCAGGCTGGGCTCATCCTCAAGAGGCTTTCAAAGACCTGAAAGATGTTGGGTTTGGTCACAGGTACAAACATGGGAAGTGTCAAAGTCAAGGTACTTCTGAGTGGGACAGGCAAAATCTGATGAATGTCCATTGTTAAAGACGATGGTGCTACTTTGTTGGCGTGATGGAAAGTTGGATTTTACAGCTCTGCTGCTGTCTTTATTTTCCAGTTGATCTGTGTGCCATCCCTGAGTGTTGGATGATGATGTAATAAAGAGCACCACAGACAAACAAACAACTGAGACAAGTCACTGATCTCATCCTTAGCGATAGTGTGAAGAGTTTAGATATCTACAGGGAGGTTGGAGCGACTCCTGCATATCTAAAGGAGTCAGCAGAGGTGGTCCAGCCACCTGACTGCGATGCCTCCTCTCTGAGACCCTGGCAGACCCAGAATATTGGTGATCATACAACCTGTCTGGCCTGGGACCATCCTGGGAACCCCCTGGAGAGGCCGAAGGATGTGGGTGGCCACCAGAAACGAAAAGGACAAACAGTTACAACATGTAGAGTTGGACAGATGTCTCACCTGAGACTTTGATCAAACAAATAGACACCAAAGTTTAATGTGAGTTTTTAATGGTTCCAAGTTAATTGCTCAGATATTTGGATAAACCCAGGGTTGAAAATAAAGGGGCTGTCTGTCACTGCAGAGAAATCAATAGTAAAACAACAGTAAGTCCAGCTGCTGAAAGTTGGCCTGCAGAGCCTAAGGGACATTGATCATGAGGGATAAACGTCTTAAATGTTCTCACTGTTGAATCTCAACTCTTTGTCTTCACAGGATCATGCAATTCCTCCTGAACAAGAAGCGGTTTAAGGAAACTCTGAGGCCTTATGATGTCAAAGACGTGATCGAGCAGTACTCTGCTGGACACCTGGACATGCTCTGTAGAATTAAATACCTCCAGACAAGGTCAGCAGCCGTATCACAGGTCTGTTTGACTCAAGTGAGTAACCCCTCCTTCTCAAGCTCACCCTGTTTCTCCGTCCTTAAGGATCGACATGATTCTTGCCCCTGGACCCCCCCTCACTCCAAAACACAAGAAAACTCAGAAAACACCTTTTACCTACCCGCCCAACCAGTCTCCCAGGTACTCTTACAGTCCAGTATCAAAGATCAATATCAACGGTTATATTGACAGTCTAGACAAACGGTGAATCTGTGCAGTCCATGTCTACTCAGTGTCCCTGTGTTTCAGGCAGGAGTCCTTCCTAGCCAAAGCCTCCTCCATTCCAGACACCGAGGACCAAAGCATGATGGGTAGATTTGTCAGGGTGGAGAGACAGGTGAGTGACTGCAGCTCCTCTAAATGAGATCTGGATCTACTTGTTAGGATTCAGGTTTGGTACCACAGTTTGAACCTTTAGAGGTTGATTACTTACTCCCCTGTTGATGGCAGAGTCCAGAAAGGCAGTAGGTACAGTATGATCTGTGATGTACCTGTGCAAGTCAGCTAGTTTGTTAGCTAACTAGCAGTTTGTGCTCAGCCTCACACTTACAGTGATTTTCATCAACTGTGCTGCATCGAGCAGGTTAGATGGAACAAGATACAACTGAGTACAACTGTAACTGTGTCTCTGTCCCAGGTGGAGGACATGGAGAAGAAGTTGGACTTCCTGGTGGACATGCACATCCAGCACACTGAGCACCTGCAGGTGGACTCTGCCGGCGCTGCCCACATGACCCTGGAGACGTGCGGTCCCGCGGGCAACGGTGAGATCAGACGGGTCTTCTTCAACTACGCCGAGGCATTCCCACACATGTCGTACCAGATACCTGTCAGCAAGGTCAATCCATACTACGGCAGGGGTGGTGGAAGAGGAGGTGGAGAGGGGGGGGTGGGGTTGGCAGGAGGAGGTCGTGTACCTCCAGATCATCAACCGCCGCTGCCACATCTCTACCAACGCCACCCTTCAGCTGCCATCCCCACCTACACAGAGCGTCCCACAGTGTTGCCCATCAGCTCCCTGCAGGACTTGTCAGCGGGGCTGGGGCTGGGCAGGACCACAGGGGGGCGGGGGGGCGACTCACCTCTCTCAATGCTGTCGGTGAACCACGAGGAGCTGGAGCGCTCGCCCAGCGGCTTCAGCATTTCCGGGGAACGGGAGGGGGAGGACGGGGAGGACCTGTCGGTGGGGGCCAGGTTGACGACCGGGGACGCCAGCTGGACAAGACCCAGACCGAGCTACTTGGCAGAGGGAGAGACGGACACAGACACGGACCCCTTTACACCCAGTGGGGGGCCCATGCCGCTCTCCTCCACGGGGGAGGGGTTTGGCGACGCCGTGTGGAACACGCCACCCTGAGGTGTGTGACTGCACAGAAATCCACGACTCTGAGTGAAGACCTTAAATCCAACCCATGCCTCTAAACCCAAACCAGTTTGGGTCAAAGCCACATCTCTGGACTGAACCATTGGAGTAAAGGCGGCTCTAATCCGCCACGATGCTGCGAGGTCACAAGGAAGGTCATCAACCGCCAGAGGCCACCGCCGATCTCAACAACCGACCGCCGTCCAGACAGGGAGCCATGGCGCCGAAACTGCCCAGAGAAAAAAAGGGAAACCAGACGTTTGTAAAGTAAAACTCTGTACAGCGCACTCTTCGCAAAAATTAGCTAAAACAAAAAAGAACATTAATATACATACTATATACACCCAAAAGCTTTATCGCTGCAAAGCCAACCGCACTGCATGTGACGCATGCGATTTTTAGTGTAGACACTGCAAAGTTCAGGATATCAGGAAACGGAAAAAGAGATTGAATGGATACATATACTTGCTATGCCATTTTGTAACACTTATTTTTTTATATGAATACATTGTCATTGTTTTTGCATGGTCTGCATGATGATGCACCATCGTAGGCGTGACGGTCGGAGGGTGACACTGGAACCAAAAGTCTCCTGTCTCTTTGTTCTGTTTGTCGTTTGGTGAGTGTGTTTCTGGGTGTGTGTGTGTGTGAGAGAGAGAGAGAGAGTGTGTGTGTGTGTGTGTGTGAGAGAGAGAGAGAGAGAGAGAGAGAGAGAGAGAAAGAGGAGCACTTGGGTAACAAAACACTGGTCAGTTGTTGGAAGTCGTGTTTCACCATTTCTGCTTTTTCTCACGTTGTGCTGTAAACTCTTTGGGGATCGAACTTGCGATCCCGTCACGTCGTTTGTTTTCACACCACCGTGCTCTTTAGTTGCATGTCACGAACCACAGAAAAATACAGAAGGAAAAATTCGACAGAATTTGAAACACTAAATCTCTGCTGCTTTGTTGGCACATGAATTCAGGGATATAAACCACCGTCTTCAGTTTCCACACGTTTCTGAGCTGAGTTCAGTTAAAAGTCACAAAAAACCTTTAAGATGAATAAATCTGTAAATTACTGGTTGTTTTTCCTCTCACACAGGTTTCTGTGAGGGCAACGATGTCCATCAAATCTCTTAGTGCATTTCTACAGCAAAGATACATTCACTCCTGTAAAGTATGTGATGGAGTCGACACGTGAGCTGTGCTCTCTCTCTCTCTGCAGCTCAGCGTCTCATCACAGACCTGATCATGTAACAGCAGCTTCTTCTGGTTATTAGCTGAAGTTTGATCCACAGCTACGTCTCTGAAAACAACTGAATTCTGCACGTTTACAATGAAATCTGATGATGATGATGAGTAAAGTCACATTTCTGACATTTAACCCAGGAGTCAATATCTAATCTGTTGATTATACTCTTTATAGCTGGAAGCAGCAGGAGGACAAACTGAAGATTTATGTATAAAAAAAATAAGATTAAATTTTAATTCAACTTCATAGATTAGTTTTGACACAGTTCACTGCTGCACTATAAGAGGCTGCAGTGTTACAAACACAAACTCACACAGTGAAAGGAACAGCACAACTTTTATTGTTTTATTTATTAGAGAGGCCAAAGTAACGTGTGGACGACCACTGGAGATGAGTTCTGATGTCGGCGAGCATGAACGCAACTTACTGCGACAAAAACAAAACAAACAAACAAACAAAAACAAAAAAAGCTTTCCAGAGGATCACGTATAGGCCTGAAACAGCATTTACTACTGTAGAGTTAGGACGACACAGATACTGAATGTAATCTCTGACAACCAACTGTATTTACACTCATGAATTATTACACAGTTATAGCATGTTCAAGCACCTTCGGAGGCAGGTGACTTCACAGACGAGGCTTCCACACCGGGCTTCACCTGTGGTGCGTTCAAGTGCTGGAAATCAACATGGATGCACAGTGCAATTTATAAAGTAACGCAGTACGTGCGTCACAGCTAATAATCACCTGTCCCATGTGACCTGTACCTTCAGTTACACACCAGTTTTAGCAGAAAACCAAATCAAGTCAATACATGAATTTAAACTGTAGATGAAAAGTTTTAATCATCACTGACCAAACTTTTCCTCTCATCCACCAAGACATGTGCCAAACTTTTCACAGCCTTTTAAAGTTAGAGTTTACGTGAATTTTTTCCAGCTAGAAACTCATTTTTCCAATTATTCTGACACCGCCTGAACTGATCTACTGAAGCTTAAAGAGCCACATTTCTATTCAGTATTTTAACATTTCTTCACCTATCAAATCACACACGCTCAAAAATATCAACTTCTTCCTTAAAGTGGGCGGGACACCTGACCTGAGCTCATTTGCATACAGGTGTACTACCTGTGTCTTCTTACCTAGGAAAGGTTTGAAATGTACGGAAGAGACGTTTATGTTGGTTGACTTTAATCAGTCTCCACCCACCTGGTGCTCCAACTTTTGTTTGCGGGTCAGACTAAAGCCTGGTGTGGAAGCAGCAGCAGCCTGTGAAAACCAAACACTTATTTACTTAACTTATATTGTTCTTATTATCTATTTAACGAATTATATTCCAATTACTCGTATTACTTCCAGTATCCTCCGCTACCGAAACCCATTCAATTATATTATAACGAATGACCTTGCGATGCAGACACCAGACGTCACCACATATAGATATAAAGGTCATGACATGATGATATATCCCTGTAGACGTCCGTCCGTTCGTTCATCGTGCCTCTGAAGCAAGAAACATCGTTCAGAATGAACTCCACATCCTCATTCTGTATTTAGTGTTTCAGTGCCACCTCATCTCACAACACACCAAACGCACCGCGCAGGATTTCTGAATGTGAACTCTGTTTCCTTTCGTAGTGATTTGTCTCTCTCTTTTTGAAACTAGCTCAGTCTTTGCTTTTGTAAAAATTACTGTTTTGTAGCTTTGGTGATGCTTTTGGCTCATTCTCACTCCACATGATTTCAGCTGCACAGAAATGTAAAGGTTGTAACGTTTCACTTCTCGTTTATCTATTTCTTCTTTTTATCCGAACAAAGTTGAGCTGTTTTGTTTTGTTTCCTCTTTAAGATCCGTCGACAGTGAAGTCGCTCGCTCTTCAGTTTTCCTTTGACACCAGTGTTTTTGTTGCCTCCAGTTACATCGACAGAAACTCTTTTTTCCTTTCTGTGACTTACTGCACGTTTCCACTGCTTCCATTCAAAATTGCTTCCTGTTTAAATTTACAGGCAAGAAATTCACTGGAAATAACAAGACAACAGCAACAGCGTTGTTATATTTATGGTAACATGGCAAATTACTGTTAAAAATGAACATTTTGATAATTTTTGTAAATTGTCTTCCAAGACACAAAGATACACTGGAAAAAGTGATGCTAGCAAACGTGGTAATATTTTTTATCATCAAACTATTATTCTAAGGAACAAAAACTAGGTTCAAGTGGTGAATGATTGTTTTATACACTTGGTTCCAATCAGCCACAAAAAATTCAATTAAGCCCAAGTTTCCAATGCAAATCAATACGTTTAATCATTTTTTAAAAAGTATTAAAACTAAATATAGGTGAGTGGTAGCATCACTTTTGACAGTGACAAAATGATTCTGATTAAATTTAATTTTTCCCGTCACGTGGGTTTTGTGAATCAAACGACTTCTCGTGTGTGACTCATAAATGTTTCCAGACGTCATGTCACCTATTGTTTTAAAGTGACGATGTGTTTGTGCCGCCTGTGGTCACGTGTTAACTCAAAATCCTAGTTTGCACATAATTTCTCCACTGATGTCGTCAAATCTAACCTCTGGACACGAGCAGGAAGTAAAATCACAAGAGACCAAATGATGTGACAGGAAGTCATTTGACATATTTCACTAGTGTCCCGATGCGGTACAATACGATACGTACAGTATGATACGATATGATATAAGATACAGTATGATATGATATGATATGATATGATATGATATGATATGATATGATATGATACGATGTGATACGGTATGATACGATACGTCTGGTCTGTTGGTCATGTCTCTGAAATCTGGTTATTCGCATAAGAAATGGAGTTGAACTGAACTGGATCTACTTTGACTGATACTTGTGACTTACCGTAGGTAGTTTGTTTTTGTCCTGGTGTTGGGCAGAGTGAGCCAAAGGTTTACTGTCAGCACTTAAAAAATGGCAGTAACCAGTGAAATGACCAACAGATCCAGTTCTCATCTCCTGCTCATGTCCATGAGGTTTTAATCAGCCGATGAGGTCACTGGAGGATTTGATTATTTCCCATCATGCCGCAGTGATAATGCTACTGATAGCTTTCTGTCATTTCTGTGTCATGCACTGACATGTTTGTTGCTTTAAGTGAGTGAGGATCAAGATGATGTAAAATGTCCTTGTGTTTTCATTTACGCACAACTTCACGTATTCTCCTTTGACCCTTCACAGAAAGGTGACGCACACACCTTAGCCTTGTTTAATGGAGAGGAAAAAAACCCTTTAACTGTTAAGTTGACAATCAGTGTTTCGATGTTTTTTCCTTTTTCACCTGTGATATTTTCCAAAACAAAACAAAAACAACGCCCACAGCATCTTCTTTATCAAGTAACAGAGCTGGCTTCTTCTTTTCAAATGATCCGACATGATGTTTTATCATTTCGATATTCTTTGGTGTGAGTTGTCAGAGCACACACACACACAGAGATCATCACTATTGGATTGGCCTCCTCTTATCGATCTTGTCCCAGGTGGTGTTTTCTGTACTAATGTCTTTAAACCTTGTCGTAAGATTGATTTGGTCTGTTGTACGTGTTGGTTACAAGGTTACGGTGCTAACTGCTAACCCTGTTCTCTAATGTAAAAAAAAACATTGTTATGAAAACTTCACACTCTCCAGTTCAACAAAACTGCAATATGCCGTTATTTTCACATGTTCCCCCTCAGCAGCAGCGGGGGTGGTGGTGGTGGTGACTCACACACTCCTGGTGGACGACGACACAGGAAACACTTGCTCGATGACACCATTCACTCTTTTTATCCTCCTGCAGTCTTTGCAGGCGGTTTCTGAATGTAGAGGCGACACTCGAGATACGGCAGCAGTTCAGTCAGACTGCAGGAAAATGACTCACAGGAAAAAAAAAGCTGAATACACTTATTACACTACAGTCACACACACACACACACACACACACACACACATCAGAGCTATTTTTTAAAAGAAAGGCCAATTTTTCTAAGACGGCTTCGAATCTAAATCTTTGCAGTCTCTCAAAGCCATAATCTGGTCCTCGTATGAATCGTCATGTGCACGAAAACAAGCATTTTCAACACATCTCTGCCCTCTTACATGTGTGTGGACATCTACATGTGTGTGTCATTTCTTCTGTTCGTCTGTGTGTGGGGGGGGGGGGGCGGGGGTGAAGTCGTCTGTGCATCAATTCTGAATGAAAAGGAGCACTTTATGGCATCTGTGTCGTCCAGAGGGCACTAGTGCTTGCTGTGATCTGTTCTGTTGACTGTGGTTGTATTCACTGTAACTGCATACCAAGCAATGCACTGATCCACACATTCTACATACCCTGTCATTTTATGGACATTTTGATTGCTACAGATTATTTGTGCCTTGGCCTTCTACAGTTTCAACTATTTTTCTTCAGTGTAATATATTTTTATTTATTGATCTAGTTCTGTTTTGGCCATGCTTTTCTTGCTGTGGCTGTCAAAACATGGCTGCTGTCGGTAATGTCTGTGTGAACGGCTGCATTTACACATGAATATACAAATATGATCTTCATCTTTATCCACATAGACAAAAAAGAGAGAGCTCTCATATTCTGGTTTACTCCACTAAATGGAGGTAAAAATGACCCTAAGACCGTATATTTCTTTTCTACTAATATTCAAAGATATATATATATGTCCAGAAATGTTTGGCATGTAGCTCAAAAGGTAAAACATTCCCAGTAAACATACGTCAGCTGTGTTAAAATCTTGTGGCAAACACAACTGGTTCCATGACAGAGGTCGAGTGGAAAACTATATATATATATATATATATATATATATATATATATATATATATATATATATATATATCAGGAACTTCAAAGTGTCAGATGAGTGACAGCTCGTTGTAGGCCTGTAGGCCCAGCAGGACTTGACCTTTGACACGGCTTCATGTGTAAATCAATGTCTGTGTAAATGCAGCCGTTACAAGGCCAGACGAAAGAATGAAACAAAATAAAATGTCTTTACAGACGCAGAAAGACAGATATTACAGACGGCTTCATGTGTGTTCACTGACAGCAGCTTTCCTTTATTTGGGGTCAGAAACAGTTTTGTTCTTCTTAAGTTTCATTTAAGGGAAGTTTGGACAACTTTACACTAGTGGCCTTCAGAGCTGTGCATCATTTTTCTCATTCCAGTTTGAAAAAAAGATCAAATAAATAAACTTGCCATTTCTATTCTGTAGTAGACCACTTTTAATATTTTTGTTTTGATGATATAATATGCAAATGTATTCTTACTTGATTTTTTATTTTTTGTCTTTTCAATTGCACCAGTTATTAATAAAGTATTGAATTGAGTATCCTGTGGGTGGACTTTGTGCTTAATGGGGGTTAGGGTTCAGAGGACAAACAGGAAAAGCTCTATGAACGGTATTCATCATTAAACAAGTAACAATAAAGTACAATGTATGAATATTAATAAGGAACAGACCTGAGGTGAGGCTTGAAACTGCAGCAGCTCTGACCGACTGCAGTTCCTCTAGTGAAAAAATAAACTGCACATATATTGATAACCCATGCTGTTATCATTGGTTATGAAATGAGGACTTTCACTGAGGTAACCCCTGACCCCACCACCACCTGGGCCTCGCTTCACTTTTTTTAAGTCACCTGTGTTGGCCCATTACCTGCCAATCCAAGTAGTTGAAACAAAGATGAATTAATGTGCATTTCTAAGTCTGACTTATTGTTTTTCCATGTCCTTAATGAGCAATGAGGATGAAGGCAGCCACAGTGTCTGTACTGTACGTGCCAGCTATTCCATTCCTCCTCAGCTCATTTTATTTTATTTTATTTCTTTCTTGTCATAATTATTAGCTAAAAGTCAGTGTATGTGTTCCCGGGGGGCAGCTGTTCCCAGGCCCTCAGCAGCCCTGTTTCCTCCTCTGCCAATTACTGCTGTGCGCCTGAATGTGTCTGCCAAGGCGCCCAAAGTGCCCACCAATCCCTCGTCATTAAAGACTCACATTCACTCCTCTCATTCACTGATCTTCCCCACGGCTCGTATGACACTCCAGCGGCTTATTACAGCCATTTAGCTGCACTGTAAAAAATGTCTGGCATTCTCAGTTAGATTCTTTCCTTAAAGTAAGTCATAAGCTCTGCCCTGTCAGTGACACATCAGTTTATTATTATTTAACATGTGACAGGCCAATTCACAGTGTATACAGCTGCAACAGTCAATCTTTATCAGGTCGGTGTTCAACACTGAAGACGATTCTTTAAGAAGCAAAAGAGATTGAGGAAAGATGAGACAAGATAGTTTACTGGTCAAAGGCTGGGACTTTTTGTTACAGAGGCAGATACAAACACACAATGTAAAAAAAAAAGTATATAATGCACAAATGAATAACAAACATATGTAGGTGTTACAAAGGCATTTACAATATCAGCTTGTTGACCTCACTGTTGTGATTTTCAGTGTGAAATCTCAGGATGTCAATCAAGCGGTAACCACGCCCCTAGACCCACTCTGCTTTATCGTCTTTTTTTTAAGAAGGAGCGTAATTGAAAGAACGAATATCATGTTGTATTGAAAAAGCACAGTTAAGACCGTAAACTCATTAGGAAAACATCTGGAGAGGTAATCAATCAAATGAGAAGTATGGGGCATTTCTACATTTACTGCCATACAACAAACTTCCTTTTGGAACCACATAACATCGCCTTAAGTTCATTTTCACATCCAGGCATTAGCTGGAAGTTTCAACGGCCGCCATCTTGGCTTCATCGCGGGGCCGCGGCAACGAACGCGGCCTGGCGGCTTGACGTTAATGTGGCGGGACACAGAGTGCGCGCGCACACACACACACACACACACACACGGGAAAATAAAACGTTCAACTCAATTAGCAAGTTTGTTAGCAGTTAGCAAGTTGCGTCGTCATTTCCGGTGAGTGTAGACCAACGGCTGTTGGATCCGGGTACCGCAACCCATGTCGAAAGCCAGTTAATGAGCTCTAATGTACAATTAACGCAATGTACCACACAGTTCAAGAGCCAGTACTCGTGCTAAACTTTCACCACAAGTGCATTACTGACTTTTCCATGTAAATAACTTCACACGTAGCCAGACCGCGCTGATAAAACTCAGCTAAATTCACCTGACGCTGCCACACGCTGTAGACTTCAGGCTAGCTAACATTAGCACAGCGTTAAGGGTAAAAGCTGTAATATAAAGCAAATGAGTAATTTTACTTGATCAAATCCATCGTAACACTTCCTGCCTCAGCTAACTGCGGCAGCCTGCCAAACATTTGTTCAGCGGGATATTCAACCTTAATCACAATCTGTCAAACTGTCAAAGCTCTCAGACTGTGCCTTTTGTTGTTTGTTATCATTGGCTTTGTGTCATGTTGTGTTTGTGTGTGTTGTGTGGGGTAGAAATGCTCCGACAAGGTGAGGAGAGAAACATCTTTAAATGTCAGTAGAGCTGTTTGAACTGAAGTTTTGTACTTTTTGCAGTGGAGCAGGTGGATTGGGTCTGGGATCAGTGCCAGACACCATGTTTTGTTGTGTGTGTGTGTGTGTGTGTGTGCCTTGTTTTTGAGGGGCCAGTCAGCTGCCAACTGCTGCTGTTCAGAGAGGAGGGAAAACAGGCATCGTTTAATCCTTATCTGACTGTAGGTGTGTGAGACACTGGGTGAGGTTTGATGCTGCCGGGGCGGCGGCGGCTCTGCGACGCTACCAGGAGGTTTCCAGGTGCAGGTGAGCTGTGTTTGCTGGTTTTCACTCTGTGGATCAGAGGGCGTGTAAAAAAAATTATAATGATCTCACAGCGTGAAGCCTGGGACTGTGAGTAGACGGCCAAGCTTCATACTAGCTGTGTGACTGATGGGAGCCCAGGTCTCTCACTTCAGTCAGTTTTTCTTGGCTTGACACCAGTTTTCCTCTGTCAGTGTTATCATTTTCCAATAATGCACTTTCTCTAATTAATAAATGAACCTCACAGTTTGATATGTGTGTACGTTTCAGTGACATAATGTTGTTGTGTTATTGATGTCTCTCTTAAAAATTGATCATATTGCATGACAAACTGCTTCCCAGGTGAAATGTTGATTTTTACTGCTGCTAATGGTTGAAACTGCGATCCATGCTGTGTTTTTGTGTTTTTCGGCAGGACCATGGCAGACGCACATTATCCTCGCTCCTGCTTCATCATCTGTGTTTCTGCTGTGTTACTGCTCATCCTCCTCGGCCAAGGTAGGTCTGCACACGTCCTGGTTTCGGCTTGGTCTGGTTATTTAACCAGTGAGGAACGTCTCTAAGATCAGGTCCTTCCTTCCCACATGAACTAGAAAACACATCCGTTAGTTGCATTGCTTCACTTTCTTTACTGTACTTTGAGATACACAAAGATATTATTATTATTATTATTATTATTATTATTATGGTAGTGTAATATTAGCCAGCATCTTTGAGTTTAATGAAGCTCTGTTGAATCAGGACGGTACAGGTCGGCTGTGTTGTGTGCTGGAGGTGTCAGAGCTGATGTGAAGGCTGCAGCTTTGTCGGCTCTACCCTGTTGGAGAAGATCCTGGTTTTTGATTTCAGTCACAGTTTTATTTGATGCTTAATAATTTACTCAAACAATTACAAAACAACTTGGAAGATCCGGGACAAATAAACATAACTGTAAACTTGACTTTTTAATGTAATTTCCTTTTTTTTTTTTTTTTATCTTGCTGCAGCATTAAGACACAGACAGAAGGAAGACAGACACAGGAGAGACGTCCTGGACTCCACAGGTGATTCTCATCTCTTCTTATCCTTCATGTACATATCATTAATACTGTGAGTTGGTAATAAATCCGTTTTTATCAGGGACTTATTTTACTCCTGATGATGGTGCTGGTCATCAGTGTTAAACCACGACTTTTATTCTTAGCATCAAAACACACAGATTATTATTATGGTTTAAAATCGGCAGATATTGAAAAGTGAAATAAAAAATGAGGAAGAATGATCATAGATCTTTTCAAAACTGAAAATGCATTTGTCCCTAATTATCCAGCGTTACATTAGACTCCACCAGCTGACGAATAAATGTGATTGAAAACCAAACGTTCGTGAAGGAAGATGTAAGAAATCATCCACGAGATGTGATGATAGAAACAAAGACATTCAAGTTACATATCTATAATTAATGAAATGCCAATAACTGACTCAATCTATGAGACTAACCCTTACACTGACCTCGTGTCAGTACAGTAGCCACCACCCCAGGGGCCAATGCCTCTGGCTAACTGTCACTTTAATGTCGTTTTTACTACGTCGTGCAATTACAAAGCTGCGTTTTGCTGACGCTGCTAATTCCATAATAGAGATTAAAAGCAGAATAAGCTCCCATTGACTTTACTGTCCGCTTTTATTTCCCAGAAATCCCAGCAGAGCTCATCGATCCAGCCGCCATCGACCTCACTCCCCTGGTCAATACTTTAATAAATTCAAGCCAATCAGGTACGTTGTCATAATATCATTCAAGCAGAGGATCAATGCTGCGCTGTAAATCTCTCATGTAGGCCATGATTAAGCCACAGCTTCAGTCTGGTTGGTGTTGTTTTCCTGCAGAGGTCAAACTGCTGCTTGGAGTCTTAAAATATACAAATCCATCAGGAAGGTTTGCTCTAAATGAACCTGTGGTAACTGTCCACACCTGCAGCTCATATCCACCAGACAGGTGTTGACTCCCTCCTCCAACAACAGATCATTATATATTAGTGATCAGGAGGAGATAAGATCAGACCGAGCTGTCGAAGAGCAGGAACCCTGACCGGAGGCTGACCAGTTGGACCTGTAAAGTAAATCCACATATGATGTAGTGGTTTGCATCAGCTGTGGATTTTCTCGCCGTCTCTGTGTTGTAGTCTGTGGATGAACCCTGGACCCCCCCCAGTCTTCGGTCATTAACACTGATTCAGTGGTTTACAGTCTGATATCACATGGTTTTGAGGCTGAACTCAGATCGTCTCGTCCGTCAGGTTCCCGTCAGCTCTTCTCCCTCCTCAGTGTGACGTCCTACAGCTCTCTGGCTCTGCATAAACTCACCCTGCTGGTCTACAACAGTAAGTGTTGGCCTCCTCATATGAACTTTGACCTCCTCTGTAGATGCTCAGTGACTGAAGGGAATAAACTGTAGAAGTAAATCAGTCAGGTTTAGCAGTGGTGCTGTGTTTGAGCTGACTGTAGCAATTATAACTTGGTCAGTGCTGCCATCTCGTGGTGTGAGTGTGTAGCTGCCTGTTGTGGATAAACCAGGGCAAAAGGCTTAAAAGTCTAAACATGCATTAAGGATTTCAAAATAAAAGCATTAAGAATATTAAAGAATGAGTGAGGAGAGACACTGGATTTATGGATTTTGTTTGAGAATAGAAACGGACAGACACTCATTCAGACTCAGGCTCTGTCAGTTTGACCTTTCAGTGTCTGTGTCACTCTCAGGCCTTTTCTGTGTTTCTCCATCAGTTGCTTCATGTTGCACCTTCAGACTCTGTTGTGAAACTCTTCTTTTTTTTTCCAGTTTCCAGCATCAGGAGCTTAGAAAACAACTTGTTCAGGAGACGATTCTGTTACTGTGTCACAAACGAGACCAATGACCTGACAGGTGGGAACAATCTGAACATCTGGTCTCAGTGTTGAAGTATTTTTCTCCTCACACTTCGGTCTTGTTCTGTCTTTGATCAGACTTCACAGCCATCCTGTTGGACGTGATTGGAAACTCACAAGTTACCTGCATGAGCTCTTTAAATCTACCTCCATACTGTCAGGTACGTGTGTGTGTAAACTGACAAACAGTCTAATAGCCTGGTCCTCGACTTCCTGTTGATGTACTGACTGTGTGTTGTGTGTTGGTCAGTGAGTCAGAGGAACAACTCGGACTGTATCTACATCTGTGTGATGGCCGGTAAGATGGGTAAGTACAGAAGAGCTCGCTGGATCTGATCTACTAGGTTCAGCTGACACAATGACCATGATGATGATGTTGATGTTGGTGATGAAGATGAGGTGTCGGTGTGTTGCCTCGTGTGTCTTTGTCCAGGCAGTGAGGTGCCCGAGCTGTGGGAGGTCGACTCCATCACTCCTCTCTTCAACCAGACCATCGTGGAGGGGCCACACAGAGGTCTGGTCCAAACCTCAGCATTTACACACATTGTTGGCCTCAGGCAGAAAAGACGTTAAAAGAGTTCATGGATATGAAATCTGTTTCTACAATGATGCACGAGACATTTAAAATAAGATCATTTCATGAACTGGTGCTGCCATGAAAAAAGCAGTCTGGAAACATCACACAGCTTAAGTTTGATGGGATTTTAAAAGGTTAGAGAAAAAACAAGGAGACAACACTCAGGCTTTTTGAGTCACTCACTGACATTAAGCGACTGAACCACCAGGGGGCAGCATTAGCTGTTAGTGTGAAACGTGAAGTTAAAACCAACACCAGCAACAGTTCACCTCCTTTTCTTTCACTGACTCACTAATTTATGATCTTTGTCGTCTTGCATTTAGTCAGAATTAAAGTGACTGAAGTTTTCTTCTTCCCTCTTCTCTAGGTAACGTCTCCTCCTTCAGGCTCCCTGATGGTGAGTCAGTCACGAGCATCTGTTGTCATCCATCAGACACTAAAGAGCCGTTTGACTCAGTCTGTTTCCAAATATCTGATTTCAAACCTCAGAATGGCACCAGCTGCCCACGAATGTGAGTCACGTCTCTCCGCCTGGGCTGAGCTCCATGTTAACCAGCAGAGTCCATTCGACTGCACATGGTGAGTCTGCAGGAGGCCGCTGATGATCATTAAATGTTTTATCTGACATCAGACTCACTGTGCCAGTAAAACAACACAATTATTCGTCAAATTAGTGCCAAATTGTGAAGTGTTTTGTTTTCCAGAAAAAGAAAGTGTTTTAAATAAAGTGTGACCAAGAAATGAAAGTTTATTATAGGGAGTCTCCTGCTGACAATACACAGGTAATCCAGTCTGTTTATGTATGTGTGACGGTTGAACTGTCTCTGTCTGAACTCTTGTTGTTTCCTCTCATCTGTGTTTTGTTCATCAGTTTCATCAACAGTTGTGGATGAAACAAGAGCAACTCAACCTACAGCCACCACAGCACCAGGTAAAGCTACAGCAGATAAACTGGAGATGACAACGCAAACAGTGTCGACACAAATATCCACAATACTAATGGTGACCACAGCTCAGTCACAAGCCACAGAACAACCAGTGACAACAACGACAGTTCTACAGCCGATCGCACCGTCAGTGCAGCCGACCACCTCCCCGCCGGTCACAGCAGCTGTCAGTGCAGCCCAGCTCACCACAGACTCGTCCAAACTCACGTCTGCCTCACCAGGGATCAGTGTGACCCGGGTCACCACAGCCTCACAACCGCCGAGAACAATGACCCAACGCACGACTCCCAGCGTTCGACCAACAGTCGGAATGACGGTGGTGAGCAGGACTACGAAACACCTGAGCTGGAGAACTACAACACCCAGCAAGTCTGTGGAAACAGAGAGACCAGGTAAAGATCTGTAAAGTCTAAAGTCAGGTAGGACACACACACTAAAGAGCCGGTTCACCCAGAGCACTGAAAGGCATCAACACCACTTCACAACATCAAACATCTGTACTGGTGACAAGATAAGACAAGAAAGACAAAGAAAAAGAGAATCAGACTGTATTCCCCACTTTTTTCTTTATTTGAGTTAAAACAACCATCAACACAATCACTTTGTTTTCCCAAGTACATCATCAATCAACTCATTGATTATTATCATGATATTTACACTCTGATTAAAGCTTATAGACCTTATTAGTGAGTAGATCTGAACAACAACAACAACATGTGATCTGACAAACACATAAAGGAAGCTCTGGTGATTTCTCTGTTAAGGCCCAAACAACAACACACAAACACATCAACACAAAGATCCAACAAACATTTAGAGCTCAGAGAAGTTTCTGTTTTCATGTGGACAAATGTGAGTTTAGGTAAAGAAACATCATCATGAGCAGTGATCTCCTCCACGGCTCCAGCTCCACCTCAACAAACTCAAACATCAACACAACAACACATGACAAGAGCTCAAAGTCCCGCCCATCATGTTTGATTGACAGCTGATCTCTGTGCAGTGCAGAGACACAACAGCAATGAGCTTTTAGCAACAAACATGGAGACTAAAGAAAGTGATGAAGTAAAATACAGATTTTAACCAACTGCTCCTTCAATGATCTTTGTCTATTTCACTTTACACAACTCAAATACACAACTCTGCTGTGTCTCCAATGTACGAGTAAACCCAAAATCCAGCATGTAGAGGCTGAGTGAATGTGGTCTGGACTCTGTGGAGGAGAGTCATGGTTTCAGAGACGCTGTAGAAGGACAGAATACCTGCTCTGTGATCCAGGTACACTCCTACTCTGGAGGACTGGGGACCTGACACTGGAGTCTGGATGTTGTTGAACCAAAATGTGAAACTGTTGTTGGTACAATCTAACGACCAAGATTTGTCGTTACGTCCAAACACACTTTCATCTCCTGATCTGCTGATATTCTTGTATGCGACTGCTACCTCAACTCCTCCTCCTCTCCACTCCACCTCCCAGTAACAACGTCCAGTCAGACTCTCTCTACTCAGGACCTGACGATGTGAAGCAAATCTGTCTGGGTGACGATGATAAGACTGATCTTTACCCATATATGTTACTTTCCTGTTTCCCTCAGATAAAAACAGACGTGTGTTTGCTGTGTTTGGATCCAGTGTGATTTCCTGTGAATATCTTAAGAAGTCAGCTCTGGTCCTGGGCTCTGCTGGTGACAGTAAAACATCCACTTGAGTCTCTGTCAGTGAGATGTTTGTCCATGTGTCTCTCAGAAGGTCCTGTATTATATCTCTGAGCTCTGACACAGCTGCTGTCACATCCTCAAAGCGTCTGAGAGGATGGATATTGATGCTGGATGAGTGTGTAGATTGACTGAGTGCTGACAGTGAGGTGTAGTTGTGTAGAAACTTGGTGTGATCCTCTGTGTGTGACAGCAGCTTCAGCTCAGCGTCTTTCCTCTTCAGCTCAGTGATCTCCTGCTCCAGCTTCTTCTCAAGCTCTTTGACTCCACTCACTTGAGTTTCCTGCTGGGATCTGATCTGCTGCTTCAGCTCACAGCTTCTTTTCTGCATCAGACGGATCAGCTGAGTGAAGATATTCTCACTGTGCTCTACTGCTTTATCAGCAGAGCCATTGATGGCCTCCACCTCCTGTTGAAGCACCTTCACATCTTTCTCTCTGTCCTGGATTCTCTGCTGGATTTGTTGTCGACTCAGCTCCAGCTCTCTCTGCCTCTCAGTCCTTTCTGCTGCAGCTGAGACTGTGTCGTGGCCTTTATGTTCATCCAGAAGACAACGGTGACAAATACACTTCTGATCAGTGCGGCAGAACATCTTCATCACCTCACCATGACGAGAGCAGATCTTCTCCTGGAGCTTCTTGCAGGGCTCCACCAGCTTGTGTTTTTCAAATGAAGGAGATTCATAGTGAGGCTGCAGGTGATGTTCACAATAAGAGACCAGACATTGCAGACAGGACTTGACAGCTTTGAGTTTCCTCCCAGTGCAGACATCACAGGCCACATCTTTAGGTCCAGCATAGCAGTGATCAGCAGGAGCAGCTTGGAGTCCAGTCTTCTTCAGCTGCTCCACTAAAGCTGCTAACATGGTGTTTTTCACCAGGTCAGGTCTTGGTGTGAAGTTCTTCCTACACTGAGGACAGCTGTAGATTTTCCTCCCATCCTCTCCATCCCAGTGGGTTTTAATACAGTTGAAGCAGTAGCTGTGTCCACAGGGAATAGTCACTGGATCCTTCAGTGGATCCAGACAGATGGAACAAGAGAAGGTCTCCTGGTCCAGATGAACTCCTTTCTGCGCCATTTCACCTCTCACAGACGACGACTGTCTGAGTTTCTGTTGCTCAGAAGTGAAACTAGTTTGAGCTCTGATCTGTTGGTTCCACCCATCTTCAAACTGTAGATCTGAAGGGGAGAGAACAAGAAACACCTGAACAGGGTGGAGCTCAGTGTGTTTGAGAGCAGGAAGAAGAGGGAGGTGATCAGGTTTGACTTGTTCCAGGAGCAGTTTGATCCTGTGAGTTTAATCACACAAACTACAGAACAAGACTCCAGACTGACTCACCGCACACAGACAACAACAGCACAAAGTGTTTTATTTATCAGGGACGATACTTGCAGGCAGCATTTGTTCATTTATTTGAGGGTTACTGATTGATTTTTGAAAAGAAATTGTGCTAAAAGTTGGAGTGGTGATGAACTCACTTCCTTCTATTTCAGCTTCCTCTTTTCCTTGTCAGAGTGGTTGGACATCACTTACACAACATGACTCCACATAAAAAAAACAGCAAGAGGGGCCTTCAAAGCCTCCAGTGAACAACCTGATGCTCTGCAGTGACTGTGACGCAAACAGAACTTCAGACAAGATGTCAAAATGCCACGTTTACATTCATGCTAAATGATCGGAGCTGTTGCTGCGACCGGCCTTTCAGAGCTGCAGTCATGAGGCTGAGCAGGAACAGTCTGACTCTGACTGACCGGCCCTCAGAAAACCACTGTAATCACATCAGTGCTTGACAAAGTGATGGCTTATTATTCAGTTTGAGCCCTGGGAAAGGTGTGTGTCAGTGTTTGCTGTGAAACAGTCAGGTGTTTTTAATACTAGTTTTAAGAGTCCAGGCTGAAATGATGGTGGGGTCAGACATCTAGCTGAGTTGACTTGAGGTCATAGTGAGGGGCTAGAGAGTGTGTATGTCAACGAGTGCCCCCACAGCTGTAGAAAGACCAACATGGGCAGGAAAGAGGAAGTTTTGCAAGAGGCTGAGATAGTAACCATGGTAACACTGCCCCCCTCCTTATGTGAAAGCTTTGATGGTTTAAAGCTGCAAAAATCAAACCAAATTATGGACAAATATTAATTGTTTACTTGTTGGGTACATGATCAGTGAGTCTGCAGGGAGGGAAAAGACACTCAGCAGAAAAACAACCAACAACATGTTTTTATTATTTCTCATCTGAGAAGAGGTGAACAAACATTTGATGGGTTGATGTTAGGTGCAGAAAAAACATGTAGGAAAGCCTCAACCTACAGTGTAAATTTTATTCCCTTTATCTCATTGTGCAAATGAAACCTTTTACCATTTGCCCACATTCCCCAGCAGCACCACTAGATGGCAGTGACAACACACAGTAGAAACACCAGCTGGCTGCTCCCCCACAGAGTTCTGCCTAGCAACAGCCGGCAGGGCTGGAGTCCTGTTCTAGCTGCCCCTGAGTCATTAGTGTGTATTAGGATGAACGTCTGTCGCCCAGCTGCACATCTCTGCACTGTGTGTGTGTGTGTGTGTGGACAGACATGTCATAGATTCATAGATCAAATCTGACGTTTGTTGCACACACCAGTGATGGGACACTTTGTGTTGTTTTTACAGAAATGGTCTTGGCCCTGGGTTGGCTCTATGTTGGCCCTGTGTCGGCCCTGTGTTGACTGTGTGTCGGCCCTGTGTTGGCCCTGTGTCGGCCCTGTGTCTGCTGTGTGTCGGGCCTATGTCGGCCCTGTGTTGGCTGAGTGGTGGCCCTGTGTTGGCCCTGTATCAGCTCTGTGTCGGCCCTGTGTCGGCCCTGTGTTGGCTGAGTGTTGGCCCTGTGTTGGCCCTGTGTTGGCCCTGTGTCGGCCTTGTGTTGGCTCTATGTTGGCCCTGTGTCGGCCCTGTGTTGGCTGAGTGTTGGCCCTGTGTTGGCCCTGTGTTGGCCCTGTGTCGGCCTTGTGTTGGCTCTATGTTGGCCCTGTGTCGGCCCTGTGTTGGCTGAGTGTTGGCCCTGTGTTGGCCCTGTGTTGGCCCTGTGTCGGCCCTGTGTTGGCCCTGTGTCAGTCTTGTGTTGGCTCTATGTTGGCCCTGTGTCGGCCCTGTGTCGGCCCTGTGTCGGCCCTGTGTTGACTGTGTGTCGGTCCTGTGTTGGCTGTGTGTCGGCCCTGTGTTGGCCCTGTGTCAGCCCTGTGTTGGGCTGTGTTGGCTGAGTGTTGGCCCTGTGTTGGGTGAGTGTTGGCCCTGTGTTGGCTGTGTGTCTGCTGCAGGACGTTGTTTGTCAAGGCTTTGTGTTTGGGGGGGGGGGGGGGTTTCAAGTTGTATTTCTTACAGGATAAATATCACGAGTTAAATCTTCATACACAATATAGAAGTTTATTAAAGAAACTGTGTACGTTTCAGTGTCATTCAAATTTACTGTCTTTCTCAATAAGCAGATTATACATTTGTAAATCATACTGATTTGCCTCAGGCCTTAAATGTCCGTAGATACGTGTGCAACATATCCTAAAAACTGTGGTTATTGTCTGACTTTTTATCTGATATCATGCAACTTACCCAGAAGCCTCAGTTTTTCTTTGTTTTTGGTGCTAATTAGCAGATATTAGCCTGCATACATACTGAGCTGTAGTGCACCGACACCAGGGGCCAAGTTTGGACATTGAGAAGAATCAGTCTGGGCGTCGTAACTAAAGCTGTTTATGACAGAATCAACACACATCATTTTACAAATAATGCAGCATGTTTTTAGATTTTTTTTAAGAGAGTAATTTGGACGACAAATTAAATTAAAAACTGCAGGTTAAGATGAAATGAAAAAGCCATTTAATTAAGAAAACAGTTTGGGAAGATGATGTGTTTAGATTTAACAGAATGGTTCTGAAGGAGTCAGAGCTCCTAAGACTTTTGGGCAGATCGTTCCACAGTTTTGAGGCACAATTATGTGTAAATTAATTATTATATTAATTATTATGTGAATGTCATGATACTTGTAAAAAAAACAAACTTAAATGTACCTGATAAGATGGAGGAAGTTGGGGGTGAAAAACCGACTGTTCCTTTACATGTGACTGTGAAAAGGCTCCTGGATACCACGACCGTGGTGAGGACTCCAAAGTGTGTGAATAGCTGCAGAATGTGGAGAGGTGTCTAATTGATATTCACATCTGAATATGGATTTTTATGGTAATTAGGAGCCCGTGTACCTGGAATGCATTAATTATGATTAGGATGCATCAGCACCAGTGATTCGTGTAATGGCAGTTTAAGTGGTGAAAAGACATAAATGCAGCATGAATACAATGAGAGAATGTGAGGGTGATTTACACCAACTCTCTAAATCACCTCTGAGCTTCCAGACGTTCATTATCGTCACTCATTGTCTGATCATTAACGTTTTAATGACTTTGGGTTTGTTTGAAAGTGTGGAGTTAGAAATGGACTGTTCAGAGCTGGTTTGTGACTGACGTGACCTCTCACTCTGTCTTTGAGAGGTTGTCCTTGGAGGAGGCCGGAGCTGATCGGCGGCGAGTCCATCTACAGCGGCACGACCACGACGACCACGGTCAGCGCTCACAAGCTGCAGCCCTGTGTCCTCGAGCTGTGCAAGTTCTTCTCACAGTGCCTGTGCAGACCCTTCAACCACAAGACACGCATGAAAAGGTCCTGACACCAGCAAATTACAAGGCATCCACATGACAGATGTTGGGTTTTTTAATTGCGTGATGTTGGAGAGCCAGGAAAGTGAACGATGTGAGGGAGGACGAGGGGAAAACTAATGACTGCAAAGGCCGGACATGAGGGATGGAGATGGACAGACAGTCCTCTGACAGTGTTAATGATGTCCCAGTAGATTTAAGGAGGTAAATCTGGCTACTGCCGCACTCAGAGGAATACCACACCTGATGTCCGTTAAGTCAGGACCTCTGCAGTCGAGAAGTGAGGTCTCCTTCCTGGTTCTGGTTCTTATTTGGTTAATATACAACCCCAGACTCTGCTCTGAGAACCACTGACCACACATTTGATCGTCTTAGCCCAGTTTTGGTGTCTTTTCACCCACAGGTCTCTATTTTTATATTCTAGCCCTCGACAACAGACCAGTAGACCCTGTTTACTTTTCAGTTATCGCTTACTTAGCCAATCAACTGCAGAGCCTCTGATGGTGAGACATTGATGTTATGCTCGGTTGTTGACGTGATCTCCTCTTCCTGCAGGTACTGTGCCGACAGCCACCTCTGGTATGAGAAGCACACGTCTGAGGTTTGCAGGCGAGTCAGGAGAGTCTCCTTCTCCAGAAGTAAGTGACCTGTGAACGAAGGTACAATTGATGGACAGCGGCCGACATGAGGAACTTAGCGAGTGTCAGAGCAAATCTCCATCAGCGCCAGCCTCCCCCTTACGCTGCAGCCTCCATTTTTCAGTTTGAAGTGAAACTTTATTGTTCGTATTTCATAGATTCAACAAGGAGCTGAAATGTTCCTCAGAGGTTCTGAGATCATCAAACAGCTGCTGCACGTGTGTCAGCTGCATGTTACTGGGCTGACATCTGGTGACTGTGGAGTAACTGTTGTCTTTCAGTCAGCTCCAACCAGTCTGACCCTTCACCTCTGACTTCTGACCTCTAGTATCAATAGGTCATTTTCTCCCAGAGAGCTGGCTCACTGGATATTTGCTGCTCTTCAGATCATCCTCTGTTAAACTCTAGAGATGATTGCACATAAAAATCCCAATAGATCAACAGTTTGTGACACACTCAGACCAACAACCAGGCTGCGTTCACAGTCACTTAAAGCTGATTTAAGTTCTTCTCCATTCTGATGCTCAGTTCGAACTGCGTCAAACCTTTTCAGTCTTTTAATGGCGCAGCAGCCTTTTGTTCCTCCCCATTCACTGTGGTGTCGACATGCCACTTCCTGTTTACTTCCTGTGTTGGTGTGGACAGAGATGATTTCTGATACAGAACACCTGGATCGCTTCTGTTTTACCATGAACCAATGTTAGATAGAAGCCAACTAGCCTAGCTTAGCACAAAGATTGGAAACAAACAGTTACAGTTAGCTTGTCTCTGTCCACACTGACAGCAAGAGAAGGAAAAAGAATATTTCCTTTAATTTAGAGCCAGAAAAACAAATCTGAACTAAATGATCTAAACCACGTGGTTCAAGGGTTCATGTCAAAATTTGAGGTGCTTCATGAAACCAAGTAACAATTACAATCATTAAAATCTGTGGGGATTTTGTTTTGTCAACATATTAGTGTGGCAGGTAATTATCCAGCAGGTGACAGAGTTAACAGTGTTTGAACATCCAGACTTACATGGACTTGGAGAGACGACAGAGCGTTTAAAACACTGTGGGCTACAAACAGCAGTGAGTGTGTGAGACTCAGAGATAATTGGGGAGCACACTTCATCCCTCACCTGTATTGAAGGGGACGTGTCGGCCATGTTTGCAGGGAGCCGGTATCAGAGCTCATTAGAGCAGCAGCTCCACACGAGGCTCCGAGCTGCCGCCGCCACCGCTGCAGTGAATCCTCACAGCTAATGGGCTCAAGAGGTCGTAGAGGGAGCGGACAGTAGGACAACACATCGGTCCTCATCCCACCTCTCATTAGACCTCAGAATGTATTTTTAGACTGCATGTGAGTGGAGTTTGATTTGAAACTGACATCGAGGCCAGTTTCTTTATATAGACGAAGACGTTCAGAAGTGTCAGATCGGTTTGGAGAAGCTATTTTAAGCAGCAAATGAGCAGCTTGAGCAGAGCTCAGGTGTTCAGACAGGTTCTTCTTCAGCTGAGGAGGAGCAAAGACACTAAGAGCTGCTGCACATTTTCTTCTTTCAGACACTGGAGTAAAAAAAATGTCCAAGACAACAGAGAGCAACAGACACAACGCTCCTTAAAAACTGCACAATCGTTAATAACAAAGAATGTTTTTCCTGTTGCAGATCTTCATCTAGATCAGCAGCAAACACACAGCGTTTTTGCAGTTCCTCCGTCTCTTCAGACTGTTTTAGTCCTAGTCCATAACCCCTAACCCTTAATAATAATAATAATAGATACCCTTAATCATTAGATCAGAATAGTTTGGCACGTGGGGTTAAAGAGTTTTTACATGGTTTTTCAACATGTCTACATCAAACCCACAGCTGCCTGACGTCTCCTTCCCCCCACAGATCTGAAGCAGAGGTGTCTGACAAAGATGTGCAATAAACTGTGACCAGAGAGGAAGCAGAGAGACAAAGAGCCGTCCACTGTCACAGGAAGTAACTGAGGACACTGCTGGACACATCTGGACACAGCTGGACGCTGTGTGGAAACTCAAATCTGGTGACTTTTATTTTTTGTGGGTTTTTTTTTTCCTATCTCCAAACCTGGATGGTTGTGGAAGAAGAAGAATAAGATTCACTCATATTCTGACATGATCTTTTATAATCTCCACTGTGAGTTACGTTCATACAAACGCAGTCGTCCTGGACTATTTATGAAAACTAACCAGTGGTTCTAAGTCGTGGAAGACAAAATGTAGACGTTGTGTTTTCTTCTGGATTTGGTTTATTTTTCTCTTGTCACTTAAATAAAAATCTCTAATTTTCCCAGCTGCCCCTGCTTCATCTGTGGCAGACATGACACTGCAGCTTTTACAGTGTCTCAGTGGATGTTTGTCTGTTAATGGCTGAGTTCCAGTCCGGTCTCTTACAGACCATAGACTGTATATGACTTAGGGTCGTTCATGTGAAGTGTCCCATTGTCACATCATCAAGTCAGTTTATGTCCCCTCACTTTCAGTCAGCATCGACACTGACTTTGCTTCAGGAAGTTACCCACAATTCATAGTGGTGTCCCGGTCCCGGTTTGGGTTCTGATACCGGTCCGGTACTGGTGCCGGTTCGGGTTCTGGTCCCGGTTCTGGGACCGGTTCGGGTTCTGGAACTGGAAGTGTGTGAGTGTCCCATTGTCACACCATCAAGTCACTTTATGCCTTGCCCCTGGTCCTGTCCCATTCCTATCACAGCATCTGGACCCTTTCAGGCTCTCACACTCACTCACTTACAGTTGATGTTGTTCAAGGCAAGGTTCAGGCCTGAGAGGTGGAAGGGAATTGGGCCCTTGTGGGTTCCTGTCCTGTTACTGGTTCTGTTACTGGTACCGGTTCAGGTCCTGGTTCGGGTACCGGTACTGGTTTTGGTTCGGGTTCTGGTCCCGGAACTTAAACCGGGACCGGGAACAGAACCAGGAACGCTACAAGGACCAGAACAGGGAGCGCATCTGGACCCTTTCAGTCTCTCACTCTCACTCACTTACAGCTGACCTTGTTCAAGTCAATCAGGGTTCAGGGCCTGAGAGGTGGAAGGGAATTGGGCCCTTGTGTCCCCAACCTAGTCCCTCCTGATTCCTGCTCTGTACAGTGTGCCCCAGTGTTTGAACGGGTGGCTGACTGTCTCTGCTGAGTCCGGCCCGGTCAGCGTGGCTCACTTACTATTCTCACCGGGGGCCAGCGGCTGTGGCCAGCTGCCCCTGCCCCCCTGATTCCTGCTCTGTACAGTGTGCCCCAGTGTTTGAACGGGTGGCTGAGTGTCTCTGCTGAGTCCGGCCCGGTCAGCGTGGCTCACTTACTATTCTCACCGGGGGCCAGCGGCTGTGGCCAGCTGCCCCCGCCCCCCTGATTCCTGCTCTCTACAGTGTGCCCCAGTGTTTGAACGGGTGGCTGAGTGTCTCTGCTGAGTCCGGCCCGGTCAGCGTGGCTCACTTACTATTCTCACCGACGGCCAGTGTCTGTGGCCAGCTGCCCCCGCCCCCCTGATTCCTGCTTTGTACAGTGTGCCCCAGTGTTTGAACGGGTGGCTGAGTGTCTCTGCTGAGTCCGGCCCGGTCAGCGTGGCTCATTTACTATTCTCACCGGAGGCCAGCGGCTGTGGCCAGCTGCCCCCGCCCCCCTGATTCCTGCTCTGTACAGTGTGCCCCAGTGTTTGAACGGGTGGCTGACTGTGTCTGCTGAGTCCGGCCCCGTCAGCGTGGCTCAATATTCTCACGGGGGCCAGCGGCTGTGGCCAGCTGCCCCCGCCCCCCGTTTTCCTGCTCTGTACAGTGTGCCCCAGTGTTTGAACGGGTGGCTGAGTGTCTCTGCTGAGTCCGGTACGGTCAGCGTGGCTCACTTACTATTCTCACCGGGAGCCAGCGGCTGTGGCCAGCTGCCCCCGCCCCCCGTTTTTCTGCTCTGTACAGTGTGCCCCAGTGTTTGAACGGGTGGCTGAGTGTCTCTGATGAGTCCGGCCCGGTCAGCGTGGCTCACTTACTATTCTCACCGGGGGCCAGCGGCTGTGGCCAGCTGCCCCCGCCCCCCTGATTCCTGCTCTCTACAGTGTGCCCCAGTGTTTGAACGGGTGGCTGAGTGTCTCTGCTGAGTCCGGCCCGGTCAGCGTGGCTCACTTACTATTCTCACCGACGGCCAGTGGCTGTGGCCAGCTGCCCCCGCCCCCCTGATTCCTGCTTTGTACAGTGTGCCCCAGTGTTTGAACGGGTGGCTGAGTGTCTCTGCTGAGTCCGGCCCGGTCAGCGTGGCTCACTTACTATTCTCACCGGAGGACAGCGGCTGTGGCCAGCTGCCCCCGCCCCCCTGATTCCTGCTCTGTACAGTGTGCCCCAGTGTTTTAACGGGTGGCTGAGTGTCTCTGCTGAGTCCGGCCCGGTCAGCGTGGCTCACTTACTATTCTCACCGGGGCCAGCGGCGTTGGCCAGCTGCCCCCGCCCCCCTGATTCCTGCTCTGCGCAGTGTGCCCCAGTGTTTGAACGGGTGGCTGAGTGTCTCCGCTGAGTCCGGCCCGGTCAGTGTGGCTCACTTACTATTCTCACCAGAGGCCAGCGGTATTGGCCAGCTGCCCCCGCCCCCCTGATTCCTGCTATGTACAGTGTGCCTCAGTGTTTGAACGGGTGGCTGAGTGTCTCTGCTGAGTCCGGCCCGGTCAGCGTGGCTCACTTACTATTCTCACCGGGGGCCAGCGGCTGTGGCCAGCTGCCACCGCCCCCCTGATTCCTGCTCTGTACAGTGTGCCCCAGTGTTTGAACGGGTGGCTGAGTGTCTCTGCTGAGTCCGGCCCGGTCAGCGTGGCTCACTTACTATTCTCACCGGGGGCCAGCGGCTGTGGCCAGCTGCCCCCGCCCCCCGTTTTTCTGCTCTGTACAGTGTGCCCCAGTGTTTGAACGGGTGGCTGAGTGTCTCTGCTGAGTCCGGCCCGGTCAGCGTGGCTCACTTACTATTCTCACCGATGGCCAGAGGCGTTGGCCAGCTGCCCCCGCCCCCCTGATTCCTGCTATGTACAGTGTGCCCCAGTGTTTGAACGGGTGGCTGAGTGTCTCTGCTGAGTCCGGCCCGGTCAGCGTGGCTCACTTACTATTCTTACCGGGGGCCAGAGGCGTTGGCCAGCTGCCCCTGCCCCCCTGATTCCTGCTCTGTACAGTGTGCCCCAGTGTTTGAACGGGTGGCTGAGTGTCTCTGATGAGTCCGGCCCGGTCAGCGTGGCTCACTTACTATTCTCACCGGGGGCCACAGGCGTTGGCTAGCTGCCCCCGCCCCCCGTTTTCCTGCTCTGTACAGTGTGCCCCAGTGTTTGAACGGGTATCTGACTGTCTCTGCTGAGTCCGGCCCCGTCAGCGTGGCTCACTTACTATTCTCACCGGGGGCCAGCGGCTGTGGCCAGCTGCCCCCGACCCCCTGATTCCTGCTCTCTACAGTGTGCCCCAGTGTTTGAACGGGAGGCTTAGTGTCTCTGATGAGTCCGGCCCGGTCAGCGTGGCTCACTTACTATTCTCACCGAGGGCCAGAGGCGTTGGCCAGCTGCCTTCGCCCCCCTGATTCCTGCTATGTACAGTGTGCCTCAGTGTTTGAACGGGTGGCTTAGTGTCTCCGCTGAGTCCGGCCCGGTCAGCGTGGCTCACTTACTATCCTCAATGGAGGCCAGCGGCTGTGGCCAGCTGCCCCCGCCCCCCTGATTCCTGCTATGTACAGTGTGCCTCAGTGTTTGAACGGGTGGCTGAGTGTCTCCGCTGAGTCCGGCCCCGTCAGCGTCGCTCACTTGCTATTTTCACCGGGGGCCAGCGGCTGTGGCCAGCTGCCCCCGCCCCCCTGATTCCTGCTTTGTACAGTGTGCCCCAGTGTTTGAACGGGTGGCTGAGTGTCTCCGCTGAGTCCGGCCCCGTCAGCGTGGCTCACTTACTATTCTCACCGGGGGCCAGCGGCTGTGGCCAGCTGCCCCCGCCCCCCTGATTCCTGCTTTGTACAGTGTGCCCCAGTGTTTGAACGGGTGGCTGAGTGTCTCTGCTAAGTCCGGGGACAGCGGCTGTGGCCAGCTGCCCCCGCCCCCCTTATTCCCCCTTATTCCTGGCTGAGTGTCTCTGCTGAGACAGGACCGGTCAGCGTGGCTCACTTACTGTTCTCACCGGGGGCCAGCGGCTGTGGCCAGCTGCCCCCGCCCCCCCGATTCCTGCTCCGTACAGTGTGCCCCAGTGTTTGAATGGGTGGCTGAGTGTCTCTGCTGAGTCTGGCCCGGTCAGCCAGAGGTTCTGGGTTAGCCTGGCTGTAGTCTCCGTGGTCCGGTCCGGCTCCCCGTAGCTATCACAGCGGTCAGCTGCCCAGCTGACTAATATGGTTGTGTGTGTGACTGAGCATGCGCTGCTGAGGGTCCCCCTGTCCGAGGTTCTGGGTTAGCCTGGCTGTAGTCTCCGCGGTCCGGTCTGGCTCCCCGTAGCTATCACAGCGGTCAGCTGCCCAGCTGACTAATTTGGGTGTGTGTGTGACTGAGCATGCGCGGCTGAGGGTCCCCTGACCATTCTGCAATGTTTTTTTCATGATAAGATCCAGGCGGAGATGAGAGTCCAAATGGACACATGATAACCAAATGGTATACTGAGACACCAAATGTGTTTTTCTCATGCATTTTTTTATCACACAAATTTGCAATGTTGAACTGTTCAATTTTTAAATTATGCCCATAAAATATGGGCATAACTAACCCTTTCCTCCGTGTTTCGACATGGCGACCGCGGACACCGCCATGTTCGCGCGCTTATATTTACGAGTCTTCTTCTTCTTCATCTTGTACACATTTACGATTGAATCAGCTAAATCTTTATTTACACTGTCCATTATAATACATCAATGTCCAGCACCCTCCCTTCAACATCCGTGTCGTACACTAACTTCAAAATAAAACCGAGGCAACGTCTCCCTCGGTTGAAATGGGGAAAACGATCACGCCTCGGACTGTAGATATTCCGTATATTCTTGTGCAAAAATAAATGAGAAACAAAATAAAATCGATACTGAATTAGCAAAACAACCTAATGAAGCCACAGATACCAAACACGCCACGTTTACCAATGTAGTAAGCCCGCGCAAGCTGAAACTGCAGAAGAGGAGCGGCTCGGGGACGCCGGCGTCCCCGCGGAGTTGAAGAGGTTAATAGCATTTAATAGAGCCGTGTAACAACGTATTAACTAAAATCCAAAAATAGTCTGATAGACTGTTTGATATACGACACGACTTATTTTGGCATACAAAGAACCAACTTGCAACCAAAGACTACACTATGTAAAATGTGAATTAACTTTTATTAGTAACTTGGTAAGTTTCAGATTTCAATTCATAAATAACATCGATGGAGGGGGGCCAAAAAATACAGTCTGCCTCGTGTAGTCCATTTATTTAATCCGGCTCTGTGTGTATGGCGTGTGTTGGCTGAGTCTCTGTCTAGCTCAGTGCTGGCGTGAGCCCGTGGTGTACCGCGACCACACACCGGCCCGGACAGCCCCGTCTCTCCTCCATAGAGTGAGTGCTGTGTGCACAGCCGGCCCAAGGCTTAAGCGAACTACGCGCCTGCTTAGGGCCCCTCGGCCACCAGGGGGCCCCCAAGAGCAGTCAACCAAATGTATGCATGTATGAGTGGAGATTTCTATATGATCAAATATATATTATTGTACAAAAACAAAATTCCATGTCAACAGATTGCTGTCTATGATGTAGGCCTAGCGATTCTTACTGCCTCTCTTTAAATGTCAACGCTCCGCTGCACCGGTAACGTGTGCCTCCTGCCGTGCAGTGCGTACTGCGCGTCCAAAGAACAGGTTAGGCAAAATAATGTCGCAAACACGGACGTATCCTTCAGGGGCAGAGAAAAGAAAAAGGAGGAGAAAAAACGCCAAGGTAAAGTTATGTTTGTGTCTTTAGGCGGTGGGCCCAGGCCGCGTATCAGCTTTAGTTTTTGGAAATAACTATCCCCGGTGAGGGAGGTCCTGGATCTTTTAAGTTTTAAAGCTTTTTTTTTTTCTTAATCAGATTTTGTTTGTTGGCACTCTAATTCTTGTACATTTTTCCAAAATCATGTTTTAAAGTTCGTTAAATTTGGCTTGTTTGGTAATTATTATTTCAAAATTTCTGAAGCAAATTTCAGTTGTTCCACTGGCAGAGTTTTATTTTATTACAAACAAAAACACACTGTATTCTTGATTAAAAAAAGAAGCAAGCCACATCATTAGGGACACCATTCATCATTCATTATTGCATTGGTATTATTTAAGTTTCTGATTATTTTATCTTTGGAGACACAGCAACAGCATGACCTGATAATATTCTCAGCTTTAAACAGTAGGTTAAATATAATCACAGAAGGTTGAAAATCATTGCACATGTCTGTCCTGATTCAGCAGTGTAAAGCTCAAGCATGTGGGAGCATCCTTTCATATTTAATGGGTCAACAACATAAATAATAAAAAAGTCTAATTCTATGTAACTTCAGTGGGTCAATGCAAAGAGGAGCACAGGGACAACAGGAACAACTCTCTCTCTCATTTTATTTATTTAAAAATAAGCTCAGTAGAAGCTTCGTTGTTGTTGTTGTTGTTGTTGTTGTTATGATGATGATTCTTATTTGTTCTTGACGTGACAGCGACAGTGAGAGTGACAGGAAAGTTAGGAGAGAGAGAAGTGACGCTGCAAAGGCCCAGTGTGGTAAGGATCAATATTATCAATCGATCAGTCAGCTTTCTTTCTATAGCACCCCCCATTTAAGTCAAAATGCAGACCTACCCCTCCCTGATGCACCTGTCCCAAACAATGCCCCACTATGAGCCCCCCTCCTCTGTTATTAAACCCTAACAGGCCCTCTGCTTCACTGACTGACCCCCCCCCCCCCCCCCCCCCCCTCCTGCTGCTACTACTGCTCATTGACCTGGACCCCTGGGAGGATCAGATAAGCCCAGGTTGACCCCCGGGTCACAGATCCTGCCCCCCCCCCCATGGGGACAAAGCCGGCTCTGTGGTTCTCCCTGTCAGGACCCCACCTCCGTCACTGCCTCACATACCTGCACAGGAACCTGAGGCAGATAAGATCCTGCTCAGGTGTCACTTGATAGCCAATAAGAACCCCCCCCCCCCCCCCGGGTAAGACTGATAGGCACAGCGAGGGGAGCTGAGGTTAGTCTGTTGTTGGGAAACAAGTCAAGAAAGAGCTGAGGAGGTTTCTTGCTTTAACTCTTTAACCTTCGGTCTCCAGCTGCTGCGTCACACACCAGGTGAGGTCTTCTCTTCTTCTTCTTCTTCTTCTTCTTCTTCTTCTTCTTCTTCTTCCACTTTGATACTCTAGGTTTGTTTTGTTGACTGCTGAACTCAGTGTTTGGACGTTTGCAGGTCATAGTGAACCTTTGTAGATCCTATAAACAGTTGTTTATAGGATCTACAAAGGTTCACTTTGTTGTTCTTTGGATCCATTAGAGCAGAATCGACCACTTCAGGTAACTCTGAGGTTAAAGACAGTGTAACTGCGTTAATGAGGCCGTCGACCTCTCACACACTGCGTCCACAGCAGAAGCTCTGACTCTATCCCTGCTCTCACTGAAATGTGCTCCAGGCTTGAATAACATTAATGGCAGAGTTGTTGGCGGCGCCACAGGTGGGTCGAGCTGTTTGAAGCCATTAAAGACACTGAGCCAGTGAACAGAGAAGGTCGTCTGTCTCATTATCGGCTCTAATGAAGGAGCTGATTCAGACATCAGGGTGAAGTCACATCTTTGTTACACAAGGAAAAACAAACAGTGACAGAAAGTTCCCACCTCAGAACATCTGACAGACCATAAACAAAGGAATAAGATAAAGACGTGAAGCAGCTTCAGAGACGTCTGGTCCTAACTGAAGAGAAGTGTCCTCCCTGTGAACGCAGGGACGAGTCGAGATGTTTCTGATCGGGATCTTCCTGCTGTCTGCTGGTCCACATGGTGAGAGCTCCCCTCAGCACATTTCATGTGATGCTGCAAACATAAATCACTATTATAACACTTTCTGTCCTTTGTCCCCAGCGCTTTGTGCCGGATCCATTTTCTGCCCCAACCCAGAGTCCAGTGGCCAGACTCCAGACTTCCTGACGGGTGAGGATGAAACATTAGCAGCAGCAGCAGCAGCAT
Source organism: Caranx ignobilis (assembly GCA_021432705.1). NCBI lineage: Eukaryota > Metazoa > Chordata > Actinopteri > Carangiformes > Carangidae > Caranx > Caranx ignobilis. Next base: position 76,447 of record JAFHLA010000032.1, on the reverse strand, counting down.
TGCTCCCATTACACACTCACAGCTTTGTTCAGTATTCATTAATGAGTCAGCTAATCACAGTCTGCACAGTTTACCTGTGCAGAAAGGTCACAGAGCTGCTGAGGATTCAGCTTCTCCTCCAACATTCACACAGAAGCCCCTGATCCACAGCAGCTGCTGAGCAATCCCTTTAACCTGCTTCAATGTGCTCATTGAAGGAACTTTCCTGAATGAAAGCAGGTGATGTTTGAGCCTTTAATCCCAAAGAGACAGAGACAGAGTGTGTAGCATAGTGGTGCAATAGTAGTGTAGTTGTTGCAGTATAGTTGTGTAGTAGTATAGAGGAGTAGTGTAGCAGTGTGGTAGTATAGTGCTATAGTATTATAGTGTTGTAGTACAGTACTATGGTAATACAGTAGTATAATAGTAGTATAGTAATATATCTGTGTAGCTGTATATTGTATAGTGCTATAGTAGTATAGTAGTGTGGCAGTGTAGCAGTACAGTATAGCAGACTCTACATCAGGTCCTGGCAGAGAAGTCTTCCTATTGGAGGAGGAGTGGGGTGGGGTGGGGCTGTACCTGGTCACAGGTCAGGGGGTGTGGTCGTGTCCAGATGATGAAATCTAAACATGGACGAAACACAGAAGCTGCAGTTTATTAGATTATTAAAGTGAAATGACTCAGCACTGTTGGTTCATTCTTTAAAATGACCATTCCACGTCCTCCTGACAGAGTCGCCATGTGCTGGGTGTGTTTCTGTCTGCACATCAGTCAGGGACAGACATGTTGTCCTCAGGCTGGAGACACTGGGACTGTCCAGCCGTCCGACTCTCTCTGACATTTCCTGCTGTTGTTGACATTAAGGCTGAGTGCTGCTGAGGCTCTGATGTTCTGGGCCTCCTCTGGTCCTGATCAGCGCTGTGGGGACATGTGGCCTGTGGAGAAGCTGTGGCCTGAATCATTTCCCAGCCCTCCATGCTCCTGGATTATCTATGATTAAATCACTGCTCTCGCCTGCAACATGCAGGAAATCGATTTAGGTAGAAGAGTGAAATTGTTTATTGCGTTTGGCTCCTCAGTTTCCATCTTTTGCCCCCCCCCCCCCTTTCTCTGTGCAGACTGTCTGGGCCTGCGCTTCACCTGGCTCCACTCCATCTTTGATAATTTCCCCTCGTTGGTGAGTTTCGCTGTGAAGCTTCGCTGCGCCACAGGACTGTGTCCACGTGACCTGGAGGGATACGGCTGCTCCTGCAGACACGCAGCAGCTGGAAACCCTGTGGACCCTCTGGACCTGTGAGTGACACTGAGAGCAGCACAGCAAGCAGCTGCTGAGTGTGAAATACAACATGGTGGCTGGTGGGGGGGGGGGCAGAGGTGTAAAAAACAAACCAATGGGTTAAATCACTGAGAATCAAGCTATCAAACAGGTGAGGTTGAGAGGTCACAGGCAGACAGGTGCAGGTGTGTTTCCCTCCACACACCTGAGAGGATCAAACACAGTGAGGTGTGTAAAGTCAGAGCTGTCACGTGGGGCCTGTTCACAAAGTGTGTCTCTTCTTCTCTACTGCAGCTGCTGTGAGTCTCACAGGTTGTGTTATCAGAGTGCTGCCCCCTGCAGGCAGCTGCTGCCACTGCTCCCCAACAACCTCACCTGCTCGCCAGCAAACTCCAGCTGTGGTAAGGCCAACGCTTTGCACATCTGTGTCCTGTGTTGCGAGTGAAGCAGCCACACAACTGTAGAGGACGACTGTACCAAACTGTTGAACGTACGTGTATGTTTTTCATCACATGTTCAGTCACATGTTTGGTACATCAGCTGATCAGTCGCTTCCTTTTACCTGATGAAGGAGCAGGAGCTAAATGTCTTCATTCAGACAGAGCAGGAGTCATTGATTACCTGGATGGAACTTTAACATGTGATCAGACGACTGATTCCTCAGTCAGTGAACATGAAGCTACACACTGTGAGGACGTCTCCTCACACACAGCTGTAACACCTGGACATGTATGAGAGTGGCTCTGATGGTGCATCTCTGTCTGTCAGATTCTGGTGACTGGTGTGAGCAGAGGTTCTGTGAGTGCGACCAGGCAGCCATCGACTGCATGAGTCAGAGCTCGTACAACTCGACGCTGCGAGGCCTCGCCCACTCATCCTGCACGGCCGCCAATCAGACAGGTGACATCAGCAGAGAGGAGGCGGCAGCCTGCTAGAGTGTCAGGAAGCATCATTAACGGAGCGAGCCTGAGGCCGAGCCGGTCCAGATCTCATTAGTTTGATTTTTGTGTTTCAGACCTGCTCAGCGTCGCTGTGGAGACCAACGACACCTTCAGAGGAGCAGGTGAGTCGGAGCGACGTCAGCACTGAGCCTCTGATCAGATGATTCAGGCCTTTGAGGACCCGACCACCAAACGGCCTCGTCAGTCGTCTCCAGACTGAACGCCGGTCGGGGTCGACGGTGTCAGAGCCGAGGAAACGATTGATTGGGTGGAAACACCAGACGGCTGAGTCACACCCCCGGGCCTCTCAGCCAATTAAAACAGTGACCTCTTGACGTTTAATCCGGCAGCTTCCTGCTGCCCACACACAGATGAGATGAGGGAGGGATGGGGGGGTGAGTGTGGGGTGGGGGGTGAGGTCCAAATATAGAAGCTGCTCTCAGTCTGAGAGAACCAGAGAAGTTGAGTTAGAGCAGTTTGTTATCGAGTGAAAACTGCAGGAGGTCGTTCAAACGCTTCACACTGAGTTCTTCTGTTTGAACAAAGACTGTGGTGAGAGCAGAGACCTGCAGCCTCCTCCGTCAACCTCTGACGGTCCGACAGGCCTCGTATGCTGCAGGAGACTCAGGAGCAGAGCAGCAGGTGGAGCTAAAGCTGCTCACTGGACGACTTCCTTCAAACAGTTATTTACCCTAATGATCCTCCTGCTCTGGAATCTCTAATGTTTGATAGTCACGATTTCACATCGGGCTGCCTCCGAGGAAAATACCATGGCAACAGCCAATGAGAGCACGCGAGCAGGAAGTGTCACCAACCAGATGTTTCGTACTTGGACAGCTCAGAAACACAGCAGCTAACCTCTGAGGTTTCAAAGTCTTAAAGTTTAAGGTGACCCCTCCCTGTGAGGAGGGGTCACCAGGTCAGTGGACACAAACAGCTGTCCAGATGTTCCATCAAGTGACACTGTACAGTTGAATCTGTCCTGTGTCTGAACTCGTCCCTGTCCTCCTGCCTTCCAGATGTTCTCTCAGCACTGAACGACTCTGCGAGCTTCCAGCCGTTGAACTCGTCGCTGCCGTCAGCAGGTAAACGATGGCCACAGTCTGAGTGTAGCAGCAGCAGCAGGTCTGAGCCGCGCTGAGCCATCACTCTGTGTCTGCTCCTCAGAGGCGGAGCTGCTGCTAATGACCAGCAGGGTGGAGAACCAGAGCGACACCACCACCGGGCCGGACGGTGACCTCACCACCCCACCACCGTGGGCCCCGGCCACCCTGCCGACACCCGATGGTAGGTTCTGTAATTGGTCCCAGGTCACAGGTTTGATTCAGGGACGAGCTGAGGGCAGCACACAGTGGTATGTGTAAAAGATGCAGGTGTTATTGATCACGATCACATTTTAATCCTGGTGTGATTTTAGAACCTCACTGTTTACATTTTATTAATGATATGTATAATTGGGGGTGTGGTCTCTTTGAGTGACAGGTGGGTGAGTGTGTGGTTCCCTCAAGTTGGCATGTACCAAAGTCTCAGTTCCTCTCCTCTTTGTCCATATATAAAACGTTCTTCAGATGTTCATGGTCTCCTGAGGACGAGTTCTAACGACGGTGATCTCTGAGCTTTCCTCTGAGGTTCATTCAGTTAATCTGAAGTCACGTATGGAAACTTTGCTGCGTCTCGTTCTTTCAGGGGAGTTTGAGGAAAGTGAGGGAGGTGCGGAGGAGGTGGAAGAAGAAAAAGAAGAAGAGACGACAATGATGCACCTGAGCCTCATCTCCAGAGGTAAGACTGTCTCCGTGTGAATGAACTTCCTGTGAATCCTCTCAGTTACTTTCCTGCCAGACTGTTTTCTCCAAGCTGCTCATGATCATATTTGGCTGCAGCTTCAACACTGAAATAACTTCCCCACCGTTCGCCTCCTGCTGCTCCATGACTCACTTGGCTCGCTCCTTTCCTGTCTTCTTTCTCTTCTCATATGTTGCTGTTTTTTGTTTTTTTTAACAGATCTGAATGAGACGGCGACGGAGGAAGCGCCCGAGCAGGAAGAGATAAATATAATAAAGGATCACACTACCCACAATCCTCCAGCAGCAGCAGCAGCAGCCGGGCCGGGTGAGTCCACTCTGAGACACAGGGACAGTTCGTACAGGTTTTTTTTTAATCACAGTGATGTGATGATGTCATGTGATGTCACTGAGGAGTTTATTCATAAAAACTTAAAGTCTGGTCCCAGTGAAACAGGAAGTGATGCCTGCAGCTGTGACACCGTCACATTTGGAAGAACAAATCAATGAGCTCAGAAACTTAGACGTGTTTCTTTACGATCACAACCAAGTGTTTTACATCACGATTTTCTGAACCTTTCTATATTTCACATAAATACACATGTATATACTCAGTAGTATAGTGAAGTAAAACCGTGTGAAACAAACCTTTAACTGATGTGGGAAGATGGTTCTGCTGCTGGAAGTGAGTTCATCTTAAGGTCATAAAGATGTAGTGAAGCATGTGAGTTAAATACCAGATAAATATTCTATAAATTAAAGAGGAACTATGCAAGTCTGGTTGCTTTTCTTCTGTTGCTACCCCTCCTCCAGGCCGTGTCAGAGCGTAAACAGCATATTACAATGAAAAACATCAAGGTAAATTAAAAATAACATTTTAACTTTAAATCTTTTCTGATTTTTAAATCTGTTTTTTTTTTCAGTTTTGTTGGAGTCGCAGAATGAAGCAACTGAACTCTCCTCACACGCTGACATCACTCCGTCTGCTTGGACTACAACTCCTCTGAGGACTACAACTCCCAGGCAGCTGACGCCAACAACAGCGGATGAGTCGTCAGAGGAAGGTGAAGAAGAAGCTTCTCTATAAACTTCAAACACACACACAGTTTTAAATAACGTCGCTGCACTGGAGCAGATGTAAACCATGATAACACAGACCACATGACAGTTTAAATAAAGGTTGATTCAAAATAAGAACCTTAACGATTCGTTATATGTGATGTCTCTGCAGCCTCCGTCACCATGACAACAGAAAAATCACAAAGTGGTTTGATCAGGAAAACAACGACCACATGGAAGTCGTCTGAGGAGGAGGAGGAGGAGGAGGGCAGTGATGAAGGGCAGCAGGACGCTTCAGACGAGTACGGTGAGTGGATGTTGGACTGCACAAACTTCCTGCACAGATGTTTCACATTAAAATCTGTGCGGTCACAGCAGCTGGATAAAGATCTGAACCTTCTTATTCTTCTTCCTCAGTCGAGGACACGACGACACAAACGACAACGACAGGAAGCTCAACGCCAACTCCCACAGGTCAGTCTGATGCAGAGGGGGCGGAGCCTGTGACGTGGGGCAGATGGTCTTTCTTTTATTTTGAAAGGAAAGAATCTCAGTGTTGAAGATCATGTTCTGTGATTAATTAATTAGTTAGATGATCTGATCTCATTATATAAAGTGACTCAGTTTAGTTGTATAGTTTCCACACACACACACACACACACACACACACACACACACAGATCCCTCCTCCTGCCGTCAGGTAAAGAACATGTAACCACTAAGGTGCTAATTTTCCTCTCGTTGCTGTGACGACCTGCTGAGGCTGAGACGGCGTCTTGCTCCATGTTATAATGATCATAATAATCATCACACACACTTCAACTCTGTTTTTCTTGAACGCTTAGTTTAATCAAGTGCATTAATACTTGTCCTCGGGGGGGGGGGGGGGGGGGGGGGGGTCCACTCTCACACCTCTGGCTTTATCCAGCCACCAGCAGATCTAAAGCTTTTATCTGCTCGACGAGCCGAAGTGAAAAGAGAACAGATGATGATTCATGATCAGAGTGAAACACTCCTCTGATTTCACTTGTAGCTGCAGGAACAGACATGTGACATGTTTAATCTTTAATCGTACTTGTTTCAGGTTGGCAGCCTCCAACACCTGCAACAACAACATCATCGTCACTGTCATCATCATCATCAGTGGGAACCGTTGCCCTGACGACACAAGGCAGACAAATTACCACCTCCACCAAACCCGGTTCAGAGGTCGACACGTCGACTAGAACCACAACAAGAGCTGCGGGGAAAACTTCCTCACTCACCACGACGGAGGAGGAGGAGGAGGTTGGCATGACGACGACAGACAAACCTCCATGTGTGGAAGCAGACGTGATGGACAGCTCTCAGGAGAAAGACACAGACGGTGAGAGAGAGTGAACCTCTCCTGATATAATACATGAGGGAAGTGGCTGCTTCACTTTTCTCCCATGAACACAACATTGATGTATTAAACTGTGTGACCTGAACGAGCTCAGGGCCTCAGGGGTCGGTCGACCATCTCGTTGTGATGTCACAGACGTGTCCTCACTGTGTCTGTTGATGTCGTCAGACTTGGACGTGGCTCGGAGGAGGACGGTGCCGTTCTTCGCCTGGTCTCTGCTGGAGTCTGTGGGACTGACCGAGCTGCAGCTGCAGCCGGACACCACAGGTAAAACTCTGCCTCCTCACAGGTGACCACAGTCTCCTCCTGCTGCCTCATGGGTAATTACCCCCCCCCCCACAGAATGCAGTCGCTCCTTCACCCTGTACGGCAGTGACGGTCGAGCCAGGCGGGAGGCTCCGGCGCTGGGAGAGATGCTCCACTGCCTGACGGGTCGATGTCCTCATGAGTACGAGATGTACGGCTGCTACTGTGGACAGGAGGGCGGCGGTCGCCCTCTGGACCAGCTGGACAGGTGAGTGATGGCGGGAAGAAGAGATGTGAAGGAACGCTCCACAAAGAGGTTTATCTGAGAGCTCTCAGAGGTGAGCTACCAGCTAACAGGCTACCTGCCCTCCTCTCTCCAGGTGTTGCTTCTTCCACCACTGCTGCCTGAAACAGATCAGCTCCATGGGCTGCAGCTCAGAGAGGAAGCTCAACGCTCACGTCTCCTGTGAGGGCGGGAAACCTCGGTGTGAGTACAACAGGTTGATGTCCAGTGACAGGTGGAGCTGTTCATGTTTACATGGAGAGCAGGTGATTCTACAGGAGCCCAGAGCAGACAAACCAGTACTAAAGCTCCACATGCTATGAAGGTAAATGTCCATGTGTAGTGTGATGATCAGGACTTCCTGTCACTTTGTGATGTCACAACAATGCAGTCATCCAAACCCCCGGCCCTCACCTGGATCCATCATCCAGAAACCTGCAGGATTCGGTTTCTCAAATGTTTTATTCTGAAATCTGCGAGGCCCAGAGCCTGCTCTCTTCTGATTGGCTGACACTAACCTAAAACTTCTCTGTGATTGGTTCCTTCAGGTCAGGGTGTCACTGTTTGTGACAAGCTACAGTGTGTCTGTGATAAAACCACCGCTGAGTGTATGGCGGCCGCTCACTTCAACCACACTCTGCCGTCCCAGCAGTGTCACGGTCCGCCGCCCCCCTGCCGTCGTGCCAGCCGACCCCCCAAACCTCGAGTGACGGCTCAGTCCAGCGAGGAGAGCGAGGAGCAACAAGGAGGAAACTCTGAACACCAGAGACCTGGAGGAAAAGAGGACGTGAACACAACACCTCCACAAGTCCAGAGCAGGTGAGAGGTGGAGAACAGATCCAGAACCAGATCCAGAACCAGGTCCTGGATCTGGTTCTGGATCTGGTTCTGCAGACACACATAAAAAAAATGTCCAGAGAACTGATCCATGTTCACTGTGTCTGCAGTGATGAAAGCTCCGACCTGAAGGATGAAGAGAAGTTGACTCTTCCTCCTCCTCCTGCCTCCAGTGAGGAGAGCACAGAGCTGCCGTCAGTCAGTGGGATTCAAACCCACGATCCCCGACCAGAGAGAGAGCAGGTGAAACGAGAAGAGGAGGAAGGAGAAGAAGAAAGGGAGGAAGAAGAAAAAGAAGAGGAGGAGTTGGAAGGTGCAAAAGAGGAAGAAGAAGAAGAAGAAAAGGAGGAAGAGGAGGAAACTAAGTGAATGTAGGGACCTTGAAAACGTGGGACGTAATAACACATGGGTAAATTCAGTGAAAGTATATTTGGCACGAATGTTTGTTTGTTTGTTTTGTAAAGTGTAATGATTTGTTTATTGGGTCAAATATGATGTAAATCTGAGCCAATCAGATCCCTTTGAGGGGTGGGACATAGAGACGGTCGGAGCTCCTGGGAGAGTGACGCATGAGACGAGGGACTGAAGAGAAGTGTGTGTAAAGAGCAGCTCAACTTCAACTTTGAGTTTGTCGTGAAGGATGCCCTCTGCTGCTGGACATGCGGCGGTACACGGACATTCTGCTGCGTCATGTTCCCCTGGAGGCGTTGTAATTTATAAAACATTGGAAATCAAACATTGACATTCTGTGAACTTTAACCCTTGTGCTCTGTTGGGAACAAAAGTGTCCCTTTCAATTTTGTTTTTGGGTAACTTTGCAATGATTATGTTTTTAGCCATGATATTTGGCAAAGATGTGTATTTTTTTGACTTATTTTTAAATTTTAAAGAGAAATTTTATATTCCACTTTTTTACACTGTGTCGCTGCTGTCTTCCGGGGAGGAGGAGTAGGGAGATGATGGCTTCCTCGCTAGGCTCTAGGATTTGTCCCAGGGCTTGTGCTGCACTGTATCTAACTGCCCTGACTGCCACAGCCATGTAAAGGGTTAAAATTCTGAAAATCATTGAATATTTTGTTATGATCAGGACTGAAGTTGGTCAAAAGATTCACAGAAAAAAATTTTTTAAAAAAGAACATTAACATGTGACATTTTTATGGCGTTTTTACTTATTGTTTTTAATTGACTTTTAATGGTAAGAGTGGGATTCTTTTTTTCTTAAATCTGATACTGTAAAAAAAAAAAAAAATCCATGAATATATTAAGTTTTTTTTTTTTTTTTTAACCAGAAATTTGTGACAGCCATTTGAAAGGTTAAATGAAATGAAGATGAAATGAAAATGAAATGAAAATGAAAAAAAAGAAAAAAAATAACGTGACATTTTTATGGCGTTTTTAATTATTGTTTTTAATTGACTTTTAATGATAAGAGTGTGATTTTTTTTCCCTTAAATCTGATACTGAAAAAAAAATAAAATCCATGAATATATTAATTTTTTTTTTTTTTTTTTTTTACCATAAATTTGTAACACAGGCATTTGAAGGGTTAAAATTCTGAAAATCATTGAATATTTGGTTATGATCAAGACTGAAGTTGATCAAAAGATTTATGAAAAAAATGAAAAAAAAAAAACTGACGTTTTTAATTATTGTTTTTAATTGAATTTTAATGGTAAGAGTGTGATGCCTCAAAAAAAAATAAATAAATAAAAAAAATAAAAATCCACCAAAATCAATGTTGTTTTGTCGTTTCGAATCATTGACAATCCCCCTCAGAAAAATCAACTTTGCATTCTATATTTGAAAATAGATTATTTATTTATTTATATTTTTTTACCCGAAATTTGTGACACAGGTATTTAAAGGGTTAAAATTCTGAAAATCAATGAATTTAAATCTGGTAGTTACGATCAGGACTGAAGTTGAAAAGAAAACGGAAAAAAATTAACATACGACATTTTTATGGCGTTTTTAATTATTGTTTTTAATTTAAGAGTGTGATTTTTTTCTTTTTTCTCTGACACTGAAAAAAAAACAAAAAAAAAACACGAAAATCAATATTGTTTTGTTGTTTCGAATCATTGACAATCCCCCTCAGAAAAATCTGATACTGCAAAAAAAAAAAAAAAAAAATCCATGAAATATATGAGTTTTTTTTTTTTTTTAAACCAGAAATTCGTGACAGCCATTTGAAGGGTTAAAATTCTGAAAATCTTTGAATATTTAGTAGTTATGATCAGGACTGAAATTGATTAAAAGTTTTATGAAAAAAAAACAAAACAAAAAAAAAACGGAAAACAAATTAACGTGACATTTTTATGCCGTTTTAATTATTGTTTTTAACTGACTTTTAATGGTAAGAGAGTGACTTTTTTTCCTAAATCTGACACTGAAAAAAAAAAACATCACAAAAAAAAAACACGAAAATCAATATTGTCTTGTTGTTTCGAATCATTGACAATCCCCCTCAAAATCAACTTTGCATTCTATATTTGAAAATATATTAATTTATGACATTTTTAACTATTGTTGTTAATTGATTTTGAATGGTAAGAGTGTGATTTTTTTTTTCTTAAACCTGATACTGTAAAAAAAAAAAAAAATCCATGAATATATTAATTTTTTTCTTTTTTTTTTTTTTTAACCAGAAATTTGTGACAGCCATTTGAAAGGTTAAAATCTGAAAATCATAGAATATTTGGTAGTTATGATCAGGACTGAAGTTGAACGATAGCGTTTTTAATCATTGTTTTTAATTGACTTTTAATGATAAATCTGATACTGCAAAAAAACAAAAAAACAAAAACAAAAAAAAAGCAGACAAAAAAAAAAAAATCCATGAATATATTAATTTTTTTTCTTTTTTTTTTTTTTAACCAGAAATTTGTGACATCCATTTGAAGGGTTAAAATTCTGAAAATCATACAATATTTGGTAGTTATGATCAGGACTGAAGTTGAACGATAGCGTTTTTAATCATTGTTTTTAATTGACTTTTAATGATAAGAGTGTAATTTTTTTTTCCTTAATCTGATACTGAAAAAAAAAAAAAAAAAAAAAAAATCCATGAAATATATATATATATATATATTTTTTTTTTAAACAGAAATTTGTGACAGCTATTTGAAGGGTTAAAATTCTGAAAATCCTTGAATATTTCGTAGATCAGGACTTTTGTTGATCAAAAGCTTTATGAAAAAAAACGGAAAAAAATTAACATATGACATTTTTATGGCGTTTTTAATTATTGTTTTTAATTGACTTTTAATGGTAAGAGTGTCATTTTTTCTTAAATCTGACACTGCAAAAAAAAAAAAAAAAAAAAATTAAAAATCCATGAAAATCAGTGTTGTTTCTAATCATTGACATATCCTAGCCTGTACAAATCCCCCTCAGAAAAATCATCTCTACATTCTATATTTGAAAATATATTAATTTTTTTTAAACCAGAAATTTGTGACACATGCATTAACAAACATTAAAAAACACTGACGTGATATTTTTACAGTGCTTTGGAAGGGGACACTTTTGTCCCTAACAGGATGTGTGAGAATTTCTTAACAGAGTACAAGGGTTAAATAAAATGAACTAATGAAGAGGAAAAAAAACAAGGAAACAGGAACAAGCTTTGATAGAAACACTTTATTTAAGTCTCTTGAACATGAATCTCAAAGCACAGTTCACTATTAAACAGAGGCTTCGTGATGAGTTGAGGCTCCGCTGCTGCTGCAGGAAACAACAATGACGACCAACACGCTGAGCTCAAATGATCTGTCGTCTGTTCAGTTACTGAACGAGCAGAAAGTCTGATCAGGTGTTTGTTCTTTAAATGTGATGATTAAAAAGTTCAAACTTTTTTCTCCCAAACAGGTAAAAAGCTGCTAAAAGTTTTTGTCACAAACTCTGAAATCAATTAATTCACATTAATAAACAAAACCAGTTCAACTCTGTGTCTGATCATTGATTACTGATCATCCTGCAGCCGGAGTGGAGCCTCAGCGCCACCCAGTGGTGAAACGTCATCGGTGTGAAGTCGAACACACAACGTGACGACTTCTCTCTCTAAAACTGACACAAAATTACAAACTGTTGCATCATCAACATGAAAAAACAAAACAACAGAAGCTCAGTTTTTTGTTGTTCTTGTTTCTGCACAAACGTCCATCTGGAAAAGTGAATAGCAGTGTCTGTGTTTTCGCCTCACTGCTCCAGATGGACGTTGACAGAGTTGTTCTTGAACGCAACATTTCACAAACTGAACACTGGAAAGAACACGATTCGTGATCTGAGCTGATTTGTTTCTGCAGCTACACGATGGTCAAAGTGCAAACACGACGTCATATTTGATCCTAAAAGATATGATCTCATCATTATTTTTTATTATTCTTATTATTACACACACGTCTGATGCTACGCTTCAAAAGAGCTAAATCTGACGAATAGTCACTGATCAGAAAGTTTCAGACTCTTCTCAGGTCGTCGACTCAGATTCAAACAGGAGGAGAAGTTGCAGCTCAGGACAGAAACTGTTCGAACCGATGATCATTTCTAAAGAACCAAACGTTTCACTGTCCTGCAGCTTAGTAAAGGAACTCATGTCATTAGACTGTAGCTTCTGGGGTTTAATCATTTAATCATCAATCGATCGGGAGCTGATCAGCACTTTGGAAAAAAAAAACAAAAAAAAACTTGGCACCATTAAAAAAAGAAACAGCCAGATGAACTGATCAGCTCCTTCCTGTGGTCAATCAACAGATCAATAGATACACTGACGACTCGCTGGTTTAACGTGACGTTTCTCAGCTCATGCTCTCACAGTGTCAGGCAGGTTCACAGGTGACCAGATGATTACAGGTGTTTTAACGCTGGTGCTGCTGAGGCCAGATTAAAGATGGAGGCAGTTTTCACTTTGATGCTGGTGACGTGACCGATTGTGCCGAGTTTGTTTCTCAGTCTGTTCTGTTTCTGAGTCTGAACCGAAGCTGCAACTTCCTCCAAAGAAATTAAATATACAAATCTGGATAGATCCTCACATGAGCAGGTTGCTCCGATTTTACTCTGTATCATGTAAAAATAACCGACTCTAGATATAATGCTCTTTACTCTTCATCATATTTATTTAAGTGATATAATCCATACAAAAAAATAACTCAAGTAATATTCTGATGAATGAGATTTCTCCCACCGCACCATCCCATTGAAACCCTGAACCGTCGTTTTCATGGCAAACAACAAAAAACTGAATGATTAAAGGAACCAGCATCTGATAAACAAGAAGAAAGTCTCCCCGAGTCTAAATCTCTACCAGGCAACGATCAAATGATCGATCAAACAAACATGATGCAGAAAATGTACAAAAATATCTCTGACGCGCTGCAGCGATGACGCGCTCGTCCAAACACACAACTCGTCTCTGAGCCCAGCTTCACCCACACACGGCCAAAACCCGTCAGACTTTAGGACCCAGTCCAGGAGACGACTTGTTTAGATGGATTTAAAAAAATAACAATAATAATATAGATAGACTCCCATTCACCCCCCACCCCCCCTCCTGCTCCCTCGGGGGTGGGACCTCGTTGATATTAAGATACCATGCAGTTACAGTGCAGCTATGATAAATCATAAGAGCTTTAAAGCTAAGACGTGACGCAGCGCAGAGGAGGAAACGTCAGAGGACGAGTTTCTACAGCTTCTTTCACCGTCTCTGCAGCCGACGCTCTGATTGGCCGATTCACTCCAGGAATCACACACCTGTCAACGTCAGTGTCATCGAGTCTCTGTGTGCAGAAACACAGGCCGAGCTTTACACTGAAGGCTAAATCTTCTCTAACGACAAGAGATCAATAAGTGGGCGGTTCTTCTCAGCTCATCACTTCCTGTGTGAGACACTTCCTGTGTGAGACACTTCCTGCAGACGTTTACGTGCCATCGTCACTTTGGAGAAACGAGATCTTGATGACGTGATGTAACCAAAAGCTCCACCCGCTAGCCTAACGCTACTTATCTACCTAATGAGTTGTTGTTAGAGTTGATGCTAATGCTAAAGCCCCCCCCCCCCCCCGCCACAGCTGTTCTGAGATCAGAGGCTCAGGCTGGTGATTTTACAAACTTTAACTTAACTCGACTTAAAAACATACGAAACCATCGGAAACACACGACCGACACAGAAACAATCACAACTCTTCCTCTACTCCTTCTTTCACTCTTTCACTTCTCCTTCTCTTCAGTCCAGCTGTCGCCATGGCAACAGGCCTGGACGCAAAAAAAAAAAAAAAAACAGGCCACGAACGACCGCAGGTAACGGTCACGCACAGGAATAAAACGTGCTGAGATGTTGGGAGAAAGTCGTGACTGTAACAGTGAACACAAAACTTTTCTCCTGAAGTTTGTTCTAAAGGAAAAAGACGCAGCGCGACTGAGTCACGTGCTGTTTCCTGATTGGACGAAGACTGCGGCTGCTTCAGACGTTTCCTGTTTGTCGGTCGTGGAGAAGAGTTCAGACAAGAACGTTCGATCACCAACCGTGAGCCGGTTCTGCTCCTTCAGCAAGAACCAGGGGGGTGTGGCTAAACTAGAGGGGTGTGGTTTAACTGGAGGGGGCGGAGCAGCCATGCAGCACTGAGCCTAAAGCTAATGAGCCTTCTGACGGCTCCTCAGATTTTACAGCTGACGGTTAATAAGTCGTTGGTCTCTATGGTCACCATGACAACAGACAGTCTTTAGGAGGCAGAAGCTTCACATTTACAGCCTGGAACTGGTTTCAGCTGGTTCTACAGCAGGTGACTGTCCAACTGAGGAGCAGGTCGTATGTACAGGGAGAGGAGCGTCAGCAACTGACTGCATCAGAAATCATCATCATCATCATCCTCATTATTATTACTACTACTTTTATTATTTGTTGTTGTTGTTGTACTTTTGTAAATAAAGTTGTGTTAAGTTTGAGGGACGTGAGTCAGGAAACAAAGTTCATGTGGTTCAGTCAAAGACCAAAGGTTTGTGCTGCAGAACCTGGACCACAGGTCCAGATCCTGTTTGTTCTGGAAACAGCAATTTGCTTTTTGTGCAGGTGTGTGTGTGTGTGTGTGTGTGTGTGTGTGTTTGTGTGTGTGAGATGTTTATGTTCAGTAGACACACAGGTCCGGAAACTTCATCTCGTAGACTGGAACCGACTGGTGCTGCGTGTGTCCTGCTGAGATGGAAACCACTCCAGACGGACTGGGGGGAGGTCTGAGGGGGTGAGAGAGAGGGAGGGGAGGGGAGGGAGGGGTGGGGGGGGGGTTAGAGGTTCATTAATTGTTAAAACTAAAGCTCTATATTCCAGGTGTTGTGTATCTACATCTACGAGTGTGTGGATCGATGGATAAAAGTCAAACTCACCGAATTGTAAGTTCAAAGATTTGTGCCAGTCGGTCGTGCAACATGTTCGCCTGAGGAACAGATGACAGGTGTCACTCTGCACAGTCAGCTCAAGAATATCATTAATCATCATCATCATCATCATCATCATCGTCATCATCATCGTCATCGTCTGTTTTTGTACCTTGGACTCGCAGTGAGCAGCGATCTCCTCAAACGGAGCTTTCTGAAACTTCTCCATCACCTGACGCCTCTTCTCCCTCTCCTGCTCCTCCAGGCCGGTGGTGTCTGAAAACAAGGAGCAGGTCAGAGGTCAAAGGTCACGTGGTCAGAAACTGGTCAGACACAGAGAGCGTTTCTTTGACCTCACCGATGGCCTTCTTCAGGGTCTCAAAGGTGATCTCCTCGGCCAGCTGAGACTGTAGATACAAACAGAATATAATCAATCAATCAATTAATCAATCAATCCATTCATCAATGTAAGAAATGCTCAGACTTGCCTTGTCTGGGAGACTGCTGGACATGATGTCCACCTGCAGGGAGATGGTGTCCACGAAGCTCTTCCTCCTGGTCAGACGGTCTTCATCTGCAGGACGACAGGCCAGTCACATCAGATCTGAGCTAACACACCTGAGCAGGCTAACTAGCTTAGCTGCTAACTAGACTTGAAGCATGTTTTGAGTCTGGTTGTGTTGGACATCTCTTTCAGTCAGAGTTTGTCTTCTCAGAGACACACAGGATCTCATACGTCCTGGAAAACCTTCATCCTGAAGATCTACAGGATCTTCAGCTCCTTCAGATCACGATTCAAGACTTGGTTCGGTACCAATAACATGAACAACAAGCACAGACCACCACAGGATGTTCAGCCTACACTACGATGTTCTCATGTTCGTGTCTACTCACCGTCATGAGTCCAAATGTGACGCAGACAGAACAGTTACAGTCATTATTAATAAAAGCAGCTGATTGAGCTCCTTAAGTCAAACAGCTACAGGAACAACAGGACAAACTGATGATCTACTGATCCACAGCTGCTCGTCCGCTACGACTGCACAGGGTTCACAGGTCACGTCTACACTAAGAACTCATGGGTTCAGTTCCCTCAGCGATGAAGAAGCAGCCTAAAGCTCCAGGGCAGTTTGTTTTGTGCAGTGACTGGAGCTGCTACAGTCCAGATCCTGGTTCTGGACCTGGACTCTGAGACCTGGTCTCTGTTCTCTTCATGTTTTCATGTCTGGGGTAAATCAGGACCTGAAGTCATGTGACACTTGATGGTTTACAGTCTTGAACTGACTCTCTGCTCTCTCCAACATTAATGAAAGATTAATCATCAGCTGAAGAAACAGTGTGAAGGCATCATGGGATATGATGAGGAGTCTGTTGAGGTTTGACAGTGGAGCTTCAAAAGGACACAAAGGTCAGAGGTCATCATGTTGCAGCTAGGCCAGGGTTCAAACACAGCATGTTAATCCAACTACTCAGAGTCTACAGCAGCGACAGCTCTACTCCTGTTACCTCTGGACGTCTGTTTGCACCTGTGGATGATTTTTCCTACTGTGTAAAGAACTGAGAGCGTGAAGGAGACACAGAGGACACAAACAGACGTGTGAGTCAACAGCTGCTCCTCTCGTCTTCTCCTCTTCTTCCTGTTCTTCCTGAGTTCACTTTACTTTCTATGAAGAAACAGACTGAATCTGGAGGATTGACTGACGTCTGTTGTTGTGGTGAAAAGCTTTTGTTTCTGTTCACTGAACGACCTCTAACCTCCACCTCTAAAAACCTTCAGCAGAAACTTCCCTCAGAGTCGATGGTTTGAAACCAAGGGAAATAAAAAATGTTGGTGTGTAAAGCAGAACAACAGTCATCAGGTCAAAACCTTCATCTGGGTTATTAACCTCTGAACAGGTGGAACAGCTGCCTGTGACCTGTGACCTGGGGGCTCGTACCTGTGACCTGGGGGACGTAGGGGATGGACAGTCTCTCTGCGTTGTATCCTGGTCCTGCCAGACACTCGGCCATGTCGCACGTCTGGAAGTACAGCAGCCTGTCGTCCTTGTCCAACGACTCAGGGAGTCTGGGGGAGGAGAAGGACGAGTCTGAGGTTTTTACACAGGAAGTTTCCTGTCTGACCCTGAACGCCTCACACCACCTCTGCACCAGTGATGCAGGTGCAGACTGAGTGACGGACAATGAGAAGATCTTGATGAATAGAGATTTAAAGCATCAGCAGAAGGTTTCTCTCTCTCCACCGTCTTCACCAGGGTTTAACAGCGTTGTGAGGTCACAGAGACCTTGAACTTTGACCTCTGGCCACCCAAATCTGATCAGATCATCTCTGAGTCTTAGTGAACTTTTGAAACTTTTGAAACATGAGGACGTTCCTCTGAGGTGTGGCATTCAGGAGAATGGGACAGATGGACGACCTGACAACCCAACAAGCAAATATAAAACCTCCAACTCTGAGTGTTACTGGCGCAGGGCTTTTCAAAATAAGAGTCTCAAACTGGCAACTAGCTCGGTCACTGGACACTTACGGACACTTGTCTCTGAAGATGTGCTCTGGCAGCAGGTATGGAGCATCCATGTTCCTCAGTTCGATCACCTGGAGACAAAACATTTTACAGCATGACCTCACAGATGATGTGGACACAGGAGAAGGTGCTGATTGGCCGATGACTCACCTTGCTGACATGTTGACAGAATGGAGGGTTGGCGATCATCTGGCTCAGGAAGTTGAGGTACGCCGCCACCAGAGCGTTGACGCCACAGCGGATAAACATGGGCATGTTCTCCTCGTTGACCAGAACCATGTCCTGTGTGGAACAAAGATATGAGGATATTTCTGGGGCTTTTTGACTTTTTGAATTCACAGGATAGTTGAGACAGACAGGAAGTGGGGAGGCAGAGAGAGGGGGAATGACACGCAGCAAAGGGCCACCAGATTCGGGATTCGAACCGAGGCCAGCTGGAGCGAGGTCTCTCGCTTCTGTATCATGGGGCGCCTGCTCAACCTGCTGGGCTACATGGCCCCCCGACTTCCTGTTTGGTTTTTAACCTGTTTGTGTTTCTCTTGTAGTCAAACTGGAGCCATGGGACCTGATGACTGTCCACCGGCTGATGACAGCAGACTCCATGTCTCCTGATTATCATTGTTAGCAGATCACACACACACACACACACACACACACACACACACACACACAGAAACACACTGTCGACATGCAGTGCATCACATATAGCTGTGTCAGTCCGGGGTCGTTACCATGACAACGACCTTTTGTACTGACAGAGTGAAAACACAATTAAACAGCAGAGAGTCGACCTTCGAGGATCCAGAGGAAATCTCCCTGCACTCTGTGTGTGTGTGTGTGTGTGTGTGTGTGTGTGTGTGTAAATGTTTGATCTTCTTGTTCATATATGAACAGGTCTGGGAACATGTGTTGCTCCCTGAGCCTTTGATCCTAATCTGTGAGACTCCAGAAGGTTGAAGATGTTCCCAGTGTGTGTGTGTGTGTGTGTGTGTGCTGCCTCTGGTTTCATGAGTTCAATAACTTCATTTATTGATCTTTGTTCATCACTGGTTCAGTTTTACTTTGATACTTATTTCATTGACTTCTGTTGAAAGCTCTACACTCTCTTCTCCGGTGTTTTATTTTGAAGGGTTGATTGAGGAGAAGATCTAAAAACCATCTCAGTGTAGTTCCAGAATCAGAGTCACTGGTTTGACTGGTGTGACTGGTTTCACCTGCAGAGCGATGGAGAGCCTGATGAGGTCGATGACCACCTCCTCGTTGGCCAGCTCAATAGTCAGGATGGCGAGCGTGGTGAAGAGCAGCTCGAAGTTCTTGTGGACGTTGTCGTCCTCCTTACAGCCCAGGTAGATGTGTCTGTAGAGCTGCTGCCCGTGCTGAGGACACACACACACACACACACACACACACAGATCATTGATCATTGAACCGATCAGCTGTGACCTGGTCTGACTGAAAGCTCCTCTGACAGGAGTGAGATGATAATGAGCTGCTGTGTCTGAGGCCTCGTCACACTCATGAACCATCAGACTGTAACAAGGTGTTCAGGTGTTTGGGTGAGAAGGTCATGGCTCAGGTGTGATTCACAGGTGAGTAACGTAAACCTGGGACCATGTTCAGAAGATGTTGTGTTGATGGAGGATGAGCCTGATGAATCCCACCTCCCGTCTCTTTCCTTCTGTGTTTATTCTGTTTCTAAGTCACAGGTTTGAATACGTCACTGTTTCGTGTTGTTCCTCCATGAAGAGGAACCTCTACAGGTGAGATGAGACGACAGGTGTGACCTCTGCAGGAGCTCCTCTACCTTCTTCATGAAGGCCACGTCCTGCTTTGAGATCTTCTCTCTTTTGATCTTCAGCGCTGCCACGTTGGGGATGATCCTGAAACAGAGAGAAACCAAGCCGGCGTCAGAGCCACACACACACACGCGCCGACCTGAGTTATGTGATGTGTGTGTGTGCAGTGTGTACCTGATGCCGCGTAGCTTGGCTCGGTTGTCGTGGCGATCGATGATGTTGTGCAGGATCTCCAGCACCAGCTGCCTCAGCTCGCTGTCCTCCATCAGGGAGATGGAGAAGAGCGGGTCCAGGAATGGAGGAGGCAACGCCGCTGCCATGGACTTGGACTTGAAGCCGGAGGTCACCTGTGGTGGAGGAGGGAGGAGGGAGGAGGGAGGAGGGGGGGGGGGTGTGAGGCGACTTAACACGGTGTGATGTGATTAATCCACAGGGCTTAAAGGTCACGTTCACAAGCAGCTGAACGTGTCCAAACATCGACCTTTTCTCCTGAACGCCACTCTGACACGACAATTTATGATCAGTGTCAACAGGAGGGGGAGGGGCCTCTGTCTGATCTGAGCTCTGACACACAAGTAAAGGGATAGTGGACAGACTTCCTGTCTGCTTCAGAATAAAAGTATTTCTTCTAAACTTTTCTTGTTTTTGGCACCAACACACCAGGTCAGACTCTGACTGGACACAAACACCTGCTGCTGGTGAAAGCTCGTCTGAAATGGTTTCATCTTCAACGACCAACTGAACCACAAAGATGGCCGCCGCCTCTGTGACTCCGCCCACAGGTTCCTGAAGCTGCTGCACTGTTGCCATGTTGGCAGTGTCTGACTCGCCCCCCCTTTATACCCAGCTAATCCAAATATGGGCAAAGAGGAAGAGCTGAAACTGAAGTGCAGAATAGTTTGTTACAAGCACACGCCCACACACCTGTCACTCAGAGAGGCCACGCCCCCCCTCAATTACACATCCCTTTAAGTCTTGATAAAATGTAAACAGGTGAAGGAGCTGTAGACTACAGGTCCTCAAACACATCACACATACACACACACACACACACACAGCCCCATCTGCAGCTATATTTTGACCTTTCACCTCCTGCAGCTGCACTGAGAGGCCATGTGTTGACGTGGAGGGGGGAGGGGGGAGGGTGAGGCAAGGACACACTGACGCTGTAATAAGTCTCAGTGTGAGCATGAGTGTGCACGATCTGCTGCTGTGCACGAGGATGATGTAAATCAGTGAATGGTTCATTATCTATTTCACTTTACACTGTATGTGTTCACGCTGCGAGTCATCGATTTCACAGACTACTATCTTCTATTAGGCTGCTGCGGTCAGATAGTGCGTTGTCATGGCGACACAAGGTCAGAAGTCAGAGGTGACTCACCATGATGAGGGAGCTGAGCAGCATGGTCTGGATCCTCTTGGTGCCCTGGTGCCTGAGAGACACATAGAAACAACATGTCGTCATCTCAAACACAACAACCAGGACTTATAGAGAAGGTATCTGCTGGTTTCTGGTGACGTCTGTGTGAGAGGAGGAGGAGGAGGAGGAGGAGGAGCAGGAGGAGGAGGAGGAGGTCTGGAGGGATGTAAGTCATTAAGTGTCTAAATTAACTTTTAAACATTTCCCTCCATTTGACTTTGTCCTCAGTGTTGACACAGTGTAAGTACAGTGACCTGGGTCAAGCTGCAGTCGAATCTCTGCTCACAGGCAATTACTCCAAAAGGAGGAAGAGGAGGACAGTGTTGTTCTGATCTGGGATTATCTGCTCCTGCTCCCCTGAGGATGGACGGATTAACTTGTTTTTTCTTCTTCAGTTTTTTCTGAAGCCGTCGTCTCAGTGACCTGGAGCTGGAGACACTGCAGGACGTCCACGAGGTGAAGAGAGGACAGACAGAGACGGCTCACTGCAGGAGGAGCTGATGATGATGATGATGATGATGATGATGATGAATGATTCATTAAATATATAAACATGTTTGTTTTTACAGTTTTTACCTGAAAATGATTTGATGAAAGTGAGATTATAATATTGGTGCGAAGCTAACGTTAGCATTAGCACTCTCCCTTTCCAGAGATTGAAAACAACCCTCTTGTTTGATTTTCCGACACCAAAGTCTAACTGTAACTAAGCGACAGAAGCTAATTCCTTCATGAAAACTCAGTTTCAGTTTTATCGGCTCTGTGGGACTGGACCTCCTGCAGCTTCCAGGTCAGTGAACACAACACACAACACTGTGCTGCTGCTGCAGAGTGAACAACGCAGCATGTGCTTCAGCCGATCTGTGACAAACACTGAATGTCCAGTCTTCAGCTCATGTTTCCGTCTCAGTCTCAGTGTTCTCTCCGTCCACCACCCTGACAGGAAGCTGTCTGTGTGTGTGTGTGTGTGTGGGGGGGGGGCTGTGAGCTGGGGGCTACAGCAGCAGCTACATCAGCAGCAGGTGGGAACCACAGGGTGGTTGGATAATGAAGGTGTGACTCACCCGATCTTGACGGTGTCCAGGGTGTGGCAGGGCGTCCCGTACACCGGCACTTTGCCCATGATGAACATCATGACCTCAGCCCGCTGGTAGTCTGGCAGGTTTCCACCGAAGAAGCCTGGCAGAGAGACGAGAGACATGGACAGATCAGGACATGTAAAACACACACACACACACACTCTGTGTTTCCACATAAATACTGTGAACATGTGTGTGTGAGCTGTGATTAGGACAAAGACAAAGTCCTGTCCTGTCCCCTCGGTGAGACAGGAAGTGGCGGCGTGTTGCTGTCGTACCGATGGTCTGGATGATGGCGTTCTGGACGATTCGCTCTTCGCTCTCTTTGCCACGGAGGGAGGAGACGCTGGCGCTGGAGTTTCTCCTGGAGCTCTCGCCGAGCTCAAAGTCCACGCTCATCCTCAGGTGTTTGAGCAGAGTGTTGAAGACCTCCAGCACTGTGGGACCTGCACACACACACACACACACACACACACACACACACACACACACACGGTCATAGTTAAAAAGTATGAACACCTGTTGTGGAATCCAACAGCTAAAGGGTGGACGGGGCTTTGTTGTGACATCACAAAGTGACAGGAAGTCCTGACGGCTGTGTGCATTTCTCTGTGGACTGAGGCTTTGATACTTTCACAGAATTAATACTAAATCTTCACATTTCCAAAAACTCATCTTCACTAATATTTCTAAGTCATGAGAAGATGAAAAGTGTCTGAGTGAGTGTTTAAGAGCTGAACAGGAAGTCTGACACATTTACAGACGGAGTAAGTCACAGGGTTTAAAGGATTCATCAGAGGCTCCCAGAGACCAGCGGCCATCAAACATTCAAACACCTGAGCTGGCTCGGCTCCTGCGGCTCTGTCACCGGACGTCTGACATCCACAACTTTCACTTTTACACAAACAAGTTCAACACAGTTAAAGTTAGACGGACCTTACACCTGCACCTGCCTACAGGTGAGGAGCTACGCTAACGCACCAACACCACTGCATCATCTGACTAGTCTACACCACCAGCCTGGATCTACGGCTCATGGTGTCCATACTGTACCGAGCCACAGGTTGGGAGGCGTGGTGTTTTCATAGGTGAACACGTCACTTCGTTTGGACTCTTGAATCATCCCTTCATTTTCCAGGTGGAGGCGATAAAACACACGTCCCAGAAATTAAACACATTGATCTGCTATTGGAAATATTTCTGAATCACTGGAGATGGATCTTATTTTCTCCGACCGACCGACTCACCCACTGAGCCTTTGGCGGCGATGGCGACCGTCTCCAGGAGGACCTGGACGATGCCGGCTCTGACCCGCGGCGTGGTCTTGTTGTGAGTGTCCAGGTGGTTGAGGACCTGCTGGATGACGTGGTGGGAGTGTTGAGCCTGTGGACGGAGAGGACGGAGGTTTGAGACCAGGGACGCAGAACATCTGGACCCAGCACATCTGGACCTTTCATCTTGAATAGATTGTTTAGATCCTGGCATTGTTTTTGTTTTTTTGGTCCATGAGTGTATTGCTAAAATGTGGGACTGTCCCTTTAAGAAATCAGCCATATTCAGCTCAGCCTCAGTGTCCCAGTGTCTCTGCAGGACAAGCCTGGGGTGCGTTTGTTTTCTCTCACTCAGATGGAAGAGGCAGCCTCTCCTGGCGGACAGTGTCTGTGCACAGTCAGAGACGAGTGTGAGACGCACCTGGATGGAGTACATGATGATCCTGAAGCAGGAGACAGCAAATTCATTGGGATCCCACAGGTGATGGTTGTCAAGGTGACTGAGGAGAAGGAGGAGAAGGAGGAGGAGGAGCACTTTAATATCCATATATCTGTTTTAAGGTAGATGTCTGTGTTATTCTGAAATCTGCTCTGTTTTTATTGGATCACTCAGAAAACAGTCAGCCAATCAGAAAAGAGGCTCAGAGCCTCCTCTCTTCTGATTGGCTGAAACCAACCTGTTGTTACTTGAGCTCCAGAGAGGAGATGGAAAACTACACTGAGATGGTTTTTAGATCAACTCTTCAGAATAAAACACATGGCATCACCTGACACCTGGTTACCACAGCAACATTAACATTAGATCCTGATGACACACACACACACACACACACAAGAGGAAGATGAGCTTCAACAGCCCTCAGTCGACTCAGGCTCCGCCCACAGGTGAGATGGCTCAGGGCCGTGCACAGCGTTCAGGTGAAGATCCAAGGTTTTCATCTACCAAGGCCTCAGAGCTCAGGAGGACTGGACCTGCTCCAACCCTGGACCTTCACAACATCTGTCAACGTTTATAGAGAATTTCTTCTCCGGTCTGAGATGGAGAACTCAGACGGGACTCAGGGCCAAACTATCGGTCTGAACTTTGACCCCTGATGAGATAAGTCGAGGAAGAAACAGATGGGGGAGGAGGCTCTCTGATCCACCTGTCAGTTTACCTCCACCTCAGTCCAAAGAGCAGCTGCAGGAAACCAACCAGAAGAAACTCAGTCACATAGAAGAGGAAGAGTTGAACTGATGCCATCCTCCATGTTGTTCTAAAGTGAGTCCAGAGTGACTGATCTCCCTCTGATGGGCCGAGTCTGGAGAGTTTAACCTCCGGCTCACAGACAGCGTGTCCCACAGAGCCGCTGCTGTGCCTCTGTGTGTTTTTATGACCCTGCACTGTGAAATATTCAGAAGGCTTTATTGGAAAATAAAATGATGAGCTGAATAAAACATGAGGTTTGAGTGAAACCTTTTCAGAGTCTCGTCACCATCTCTCAGACTATCAGACCCAGCTCACAGCGAAAAGAAGAAGAAGAAGAAGAAATCCATCTGCTGCATCGTACTCAGACCGACAGCATTTTGTTTGTTTTAAATCCTGGCTGCTGAAGACGTCACCTGCCGAACACAGGTCCCAGAACTCGCTAACGAAGAGGTCGTGAGAGCGAGAGGTCGGGTCAAAGTCTGTGTTCAGGACGAGAACCAACGCCAACATGAAGTGAGATGAGACCAAGAGATGATAAACACAGCTCGGCTCCTGGCCTTTTCATTGTTTACAGGAAACTGTCAGAGAAAAACAAAGGAGGCCGTCAACTGTTTAAAATGCGAATGCCCCTGCAGCCGGGCTCCGAGGCCCCTGCAGCCGGGCTCCGAGGCCCCTGCAGCCGGGCTCCGAGGCCCTGCAGCCGGGCTACAAATTCTGGAGCTGCTCCTCATTTAAATGTCTAAATGAGCTTTTCCTGCTGAAGCTGAGAGGATGAGAGCGGCCGAGTGAAGCCCAGTGGAAACACTCTCTCTCTCTCTCTCTGCATGTTCACCGCCACTCTGTAATTGTCCAATTTATGCAAAGCAGCAGCCAATAGGAGCAGAGAGCAGGACACTCGAGTCCCAGGAGGGAGAGCACGCGGTCACCGGGGGGCGACAGTGCGCTGCGTTCACACGGCGCCTGATAAGAGCTCATTTAATTTCCTCTGTGAGCTGAGAGTCTGCTGAAGTGTGTGTGTGTGTGTGTGAGAGAAAATGAATGTGAGTATGTGTCTGTCTGGCTGGAGTGTTTATATATATATGTGTGTGTGTGTGTGTGTGTGTGGCGACAGGTTTATTTACTGTCCTGACTCCTGCTGTCTGTGTCATGACTCCACCTGTAATAAAGCAGGTTATGAATCTGAGCTCAGCTGCACATCTCAGCTCAGTGCACTGATGACACACACACACACACACACACACACACACACACACACACACACACACACACACCAGTGGCTGTGTAGGTGTGAATCTCTGTATGTAAATGACACTGAGCAGAAAGGACTGAGATCAGATCTGATGTGAGTGTCTGACAGACACAGAGGTTTGATGTGTCTCTGCTGCAGACACACACGCACACACACACACGCGCGCGCACACTTCTATATATTATATATAATAACTTCTATATCAGATGAGTTAAGGTGCAGAGCAGGTGATGTTTTGAACGCAGGATTTTCTGAGTCTGCAGCTGTGAACATCAGCGACACACTGAACTGTCCCACAATGCAGTGCAGCCTTTCAAACTGTGATGGCGGCCTACGAGGTGGAGGCTCCTGGTGCCGCGTTCACCTGCTCTGCTGAGGTCAACAGGGTCATCGGAGCAGCCGCCAGTGTGTGTGAAATGCATTCTGGGAGACCGACTGTGTCCATCAGCTCGGTAGCGGTGACTCATTGGTTGAGAGCCCCGCCACTGTCCGTGGTGCTGAACTCAGTGTATCATAGCATGACAAATACTGAGGTGCTGT
This sequence comes from Caranx ignobilis, assembly GCA_021432705.1. Taxonomy (NCBI): domain Eukaryota; kingdom Metazoa; phylum Chordata; class Actinopteri; order Carangiformes; family Carangidae; genus Caranx; species Caranx ignobilis. Next base: position 50,221 of record JAFHLA010000032.1, on the reverse strand, counting down.
CCGCGGTGCTGAACTCTCAGATTCACTCAGAGTCAACCGTCGAGTTTCTCTCAGGTCAGTTCAAGACACATGTTAAAGAGTCATATGCTGCTTGGTGAGCTTTCATTTCCATCACCATGGCAACACAGGCTCCACGAGGTAATCCATTACAGTTGTCACAGCTGTGACGCCTCCTCTTCACTCCCCCTCCTCCTCTGTTATTTGTCACTTTCACACTTTTCTCTTTAACGTCGTCTCTCACCTGCATGTGTCTCACCTCCTGACTCGAGCCACAGTGATTGGCTGAGAAGCATCACATGACCCGTCCTCTGGTATCCAGTGGAAATGAAGGTCAACCAAGGTCACAAACATTATGACAAATGAGTTGATGGGATTTCTGTTGACGAGCTGCTGAGCTCTTTAGCACACATTTAAACTCGCTCCTCTCTTCACTGTGACACTCAGAAACATCTGGACTGCTGCAGCTGTACTCACACTAGGACGGGTCGCACGGCGTTGTTCATGTTGCCGTAGGCCGCCCGGCCCAGCAGCTCTCTGAAGCAGCTCTCGGCCAGCGCTGCTGGGTTTTCCTCACCATCCTGACCCGCCCCCGAAGGCGTGCTGGGGTGCCCCGCCCTGAGAGAGAGAGGGAGAGAGAGGGAGGGAGAGAGGTGGACAGGTCAGATCTGAGCCGGATCAACATCCACGAGATATAAAAACTGACTGGAAACAAAGTGGTGAAAGTCTGAAGAGGTTCAATGGGTCAAATAATCAATTCTTCGTATCACACAAATACAGAGAGAGAGAGAGAGAGAGAGAGACAGAAAGAGAGAGAGAGAGAGATGAAAAGAAGAGAAAAACCTTCAGGACATGAAAAAGATGAATTGAGAGAGAAAGAGAGTGAGAAGAATGGAGGACGAGCTGAAAAGAAATCAATCAGAGATGTTGAGAAAAGGAAAAAATCTAATGAAAGAGCATCGACCAGCCTCATTCAGATCAGTGTGTGTGTGTGTGTGTGTGTGTGTGTGTGTGTGTGTGTGAGCAGTAGTTTCTAATGGAATGAGATGGAAGAACCTGGGACAAAATAAAATCCTTCAGGTTCATTGATCGATGAATAAAACTGTCACTGACACAATCAAAACAGTGATGTCATCAAGCAGTGTGGGATCATGGGAGTGAAACCAGTGGGAACACGACCGAAGCGGTTTCACGTTGTGTTTTAGCTAACGACGCCGCAGACACGAGCCGCTGAACCTTCGGTTCAACCGTTTCCACGGCAACTGATGATGGAGATGTTCAGGAGGTTTCCACCTGCAGCTGAAGTCACATGAAAATGTTAGAGTGAACATGTTTGTGTTTATAAATGAGTCACTGAACCCGTTCATTCATCAGATGACTGATCAGGTGACTGATCGTCTTATTGATCAGGACGTTAAAAGAACTCTGATCTGTGATGTCAGCGAAGGAGGAAATAAAAAAAAAAAAAAAAAACACTGATGTTGGTCAAAGTCGTTTTCAAGGTAGCTGCCTTCAAACTCAACACTGTGTGTGTGTGTGTGTGTGCTGCCAAACAACACGCTGCAGCCGTTTCATTGTGAACCAGGACGGCTGCTCTTCGTTCTCTGAGCCTCCATCTCTGGTCCTCTGCACGCCGCCCACGTCCGCCCTCCCAAGAAGCAATTAACAGAATCAAACGCCCTTGACCGCGGCAGCTTCCTGTTGGACCCACGACACCACACGGCGCCACTGGAAAACTGACCACAGCCGCGTTTGGAAAAAACATTACCTGAAACAGATTGTGTTTGTGTTTTTGTTCCCTGAGAAGACGCCAAGTCACACGGTTTAACTGACCTCTCAACGCTCTCAGTGATTGTTACGGGTGATTTGAATCTTTAACGACCCGTCCTTCCTGTTTAACCTCACACTTCCTGCCCCCCCATCAAAGAACAGACTTCCCGCCTCAGATCTGACTGAAGCTTCTGCTCATTAAGTTGCGGGAGGACCATTACATAAGGAGGGCGATGATTGCCATTAACGCAGAGCCCTCCCCTGAGGTGAGGAAGGAACATATGCAGCGTAATTACATACGTTTCATATGGAAGCTGAATTTCCATTTAAATCAGAGAAGATCTGAGGAGGTGATTGGACGGTCGGAGAGCGGAAGAGAAGAGCCGAGGGATTAAAGTGAAGGATTCAGTGGTTGTATTAAAAAGGGTTGAGGCCATGAGGAAATCAGCTTTTAGTTCTTTAGAGACACACACTGTACGAAGAGGTCAGAGGTCAGAGGTCAGAGGTCAGTGACCACAACAGAGCAAACTCTCTGGGAAGATACTGATGGTCCAACGAGGCCTGTTTCATCTTCTCAGTCCTTCAGTCTTAAGGACAGAGGTGGACCCTCTTGTCTGGAACAGTCTTCTGATTTACAGAACATCTGGAGGAAACATTAGGCCACCAGGTCCCGTTCCCCACCTGACCATCACAGACACAGCTCTGACAGATCCAGATGTTGAACCTGCTGCAGGGGTTCGTTCCCTCCCGTCCAGTCAGAGGAGCCTCAGTCAGGTCCAACACTGAGGTCGGAGTTCAGTCACGTCCTCCCAAAACCAAACAGGATGAAAACCCTGACGGAGGCGACTCTGAGCACGAAGCTGTCGACGCAAACACAAAGCGACAGAGCTGATGCATAAAACATCAGAGAACAATGTGGCATTAAAGTTTCATCTCCTCTGAGATAAGGAGGCCGAGCCTGGAAACACCAGCACAACAAGTGTTGTTTTGTTGGAGCAGCAGTTTAAAACTCTGACTGATGGTTGGCAGCTGTCAGTCAGCCATCCAGTCCTCTGCTCCAACTGAACTGTAAGAGTACAGGTCTGTGGCTCGGCACATGCTCCAGCGTTAGCTAACTTAGCACAGTCAAAAAACAATATACAATATATTTATCCTATCGTTGCCCCTGTATCATGATACGTATCGTATTGCCAGATTCTTGCCAATACACACCCCCTTACATATCATTCCAAGATTAGAAGTTGTGTTTTCCTGTGAGGTCATAGTGTTTCCGGCTGAAGGTCGGCGTTGTCGGCTGAAACCAGTTCTGCCTGATCGAGTCAAACTGATTTGAACTCATCCTGGTTTCAGTGAGAACAGAAGCTCAGTGGCATCATTTGAATATAAAAACATGTTTCATGTGTTAATGCCGTCCTCGGCTGGTGGAGGTCGTTCTCAAGGTGACTTCCTCTTCATCGCACAGTGTGACACTCCACATGAAAGAGAGGGCGGCTGTGAACGACTCACAGTTCAGACAGAAGAGGAGAAAAAAGGAGCAGAGATGTGATTTTGTTTCTTCATCTGAAGTCAGATTCAGATTTTTATGTTTATCTACAGATTCTGCACATGACGCATGAGACATGTGAGACTCATCAACAGGAAAGTTCTGAGATCAGTGGTGATGAATAAGAGACGTAAACAGAGCAGGACGCAGGTCGTTAGAGGTTTAATGTTTTTTTATGTTAATTTCTTCAAATCTGATAAAAGGATGAACTGCTTCGGTTTTGGAGGCCAACTGTCAAAGGTCAAAGGTCACAGCGACGTCACAGAACATGATTTTGGTGGTGTGAACGTGACATCTCAGTAACTTTGAGAGAACTTCGGATTTGGAAAAAAAAAAACATGGCGCTCAACGATCAAAGGTCAAAGGTCGTCACTTAGGACTTCACACAACAATTCTGACTAAACTTCACACAAATGGTTTCTCAACCAGTGTCAGTGGCAGCCACACAGACGGACGACTGTTTCCCCTCAGTGTCCTGACATGTCCAGGTAATGACAGAGACACAGAGGCCGAGGTCGATCACACCCTCGACCTTTAATTCCTCCACATGTGATGAAAAGGAGGCGTCGGCACTCGAGAGGCTTTAGGAGGAGAAAAGCAAACAGGAGGAAAAAAAACCCACACAGGATCCAAAAATAGATTTTTGTTCACATGGAAACCAACTGATGGAGAGGAGAGGAGAGGAGAGGAGAAGAGAGGGAGAGGAGAGGAGAGGAGAGGAGAGGAGAGGAGAGGAGAGGAGAGGAGAGGAGAGGAGAGGAGAGGAGGGGAGAGGAGAGGAGAGGAGAGGAGAGGAGAGGAGAGAGAGGGGAGGGGAGAGGAGAGGAGGAGGAGGGGAGAGGAGGTGATTAAAACCATTAAAGGAGAATAAAACAGATAAAGAAGAGGGAAAGTGGAAGGTGCAGGAGGAAATAAGTGACTTTCTATATGAATAACAGCATTTTGCCCAGAGTTTTGTCCTTCAGGCTTCACCTCTGTCCCACCCTGACTGCAGCAAAATGACGCAGGTATTTTTTTAAAGAGAGAACTGTGTGTGTGTGTGTGTGTGTGTGTTTCTTGGAGAATAAAGTGTGCATGCCGATGTTAAGCTTCCTGTCCGACCTCGTTTATCTTCACCATAAATCTTCCTGAAGCAGCAGCAGCTTCCTCAGAGCCGGAGCTGAACAACTCCTCAGTGTGACACATCGCCTGGATTTCCTCCCTCACCTGCACTACCAGCCGGGATTTGAGGATTGAGTCAATATAATGAGGTCTGAGGATTTGTGTGTGTGTGTGTGTGTGGAGGCATGAGAGAGAGTGAGTGAGCGAGCGAGTGAGCATGGTAATTCCCAGGCTCGAGTTCAGGCGAAGGTTTATGTTCCTTCGGCCGATGCTCTGGTTCACGGAGATTTAACAACAGATCCAGCTGCAGGATTTAGTTCAGATCTCGGCTCTCCTCACACTGACGGCAGCGAATGTTAAAGAGGCACAAGGTCAAACACTGACAGCACCTCAAACTTTCAGGACCAAGCAGTTTGTCTGACTCTGATTAATTAGAGTCAGCTACCACTGGTGCCGTCTTTAGAGCAGCATCTTCTGGGGGGGGGGCCGGAATCGAACCCTGAGGGACTCCACATGGAGCAACACCAGCAAAATATGATTAATAAAATACAACAATCAGGTTTGCAGTTTGCAGCATCTCCACAGAGGATCTTTGGCTACGCTAACCGGCTTTGTTAGTTAGCCTAGTTTGCTAACGTCAACACACGCTCGCACTGTCTCCACCTTTGCTGCGTTCAAGACGACGGTAAACTCGCTACATGTTTAGATGTGTATATATTTTACATGAAGAGAGTGTGAGGTCATCGAGCGTCAGAAACTCATCATGAATTTTAATAAAGTTATTCAAACATCTGAAACAGTGATTCATGGAGAACCTCATTTATTCTGAGGATGTTGTTTACTCTTTGATTTGACAGGTGAGTGCTGGGATACCAGAGCCACTCTGTGCATGTTGCCATGGCAACAATGACCCTCATTCTCCAAAAGTTTGATGTTTCCTCAGAAGCAGTTTACTCTTGCGATTGCCCTGAAGGGGGAAATATTGTGTGTTGAGGTTTGGTACAAGGCCACTCTGTGTGTGTGTGTGTGTGTGTGTGTGTGCACGCGCGTGTGCAGTACCTGTCCAGGTCGTCACTGTCCTGCATGTTGAACAGCATGGACGGGATCAGTTTGTCCATGTGCTGAGGCTCCCAGATGATCGCCTGCAGCTCGTCGTTCACCGTCTTCCTCACCACGCCCTGCAGCCCTTTGATCCCTGCCACACGGATCCTGTTCACGACACACACACACACACACAAACACCGTAAGGCACCGTTCACAACTGCTGCTAACCTGCATCTGTAGTGATCAATCACAGTGATCAGCTCTGAGTGTCTGCTTTAAAAAGAGTCTTGATTTCACTTCCTGCTTTATATGCAAATAAACAGGTTGTAAGAGCCACAGGTGATATTATTTTTTTGGCCAATCAGATGGCCCGGTTGTCAGTGTGACAGTTTTGTACAGGGTTTCAGTGAAATAAAGGTTTACCAATTTGAATCAGTAAAAAAAAAATATTGGTTCATTATGCAACTGTGGCAGATGATGTCAGTGGAGTGGGCGGTCCTTCAGGTGATGTCACTAAGTGGGCGGTCCGAGGGACTAGCATGTTGCTGTGCTTCATGACTGTGATAGCATGCTACGTTAGCATCAATCTCTGAGTTGAGCTGCAGTGGATGAGTCTTTAGTTCCTGTTTGTTCACTTGTTCTTGTTTCAACTCGACGACTCGCTGGAGTTTCAGAGTTTCTCACGTTGTAAAGCAGCAGATTTGATTCAACCTCAACTTCCACCTCTCATCTGCTGTGTGAGGAAAAACAACATAACACTTTGAATTAATATAATTTCCAGCACTAACACATGCTGGGACCACACACACACACACACACACACACACACACACACACACACACACACACACACACTGCAATCTGTCAGACCTGGTCTCTGGACCAATCAGATCGGGGAGTTGTTTTCCTATTTCAGTCTTTCCTCTGCGTGTCAGACTGAGACGACCGTATGAGCAATAATAACTGGAGAAACATGGCGGTGACCTCGTCTTCGCTCTGATCCAATAACCGCCAGAGAAATTCTATTTGAGCGCCGGCTTCCACCTACGGCAGCCGAGCTAATAATGAAATACAGTCCTACTGTTTACGGCACGCCGAGGTATCGAGCCAACTCCAAAATAATCCCAGCATCCCCTGGCTCTCACCACCACACCACCCACCCACCACCCTGACAAACATGGCTGCACAAACACACACACACACAGAAAACTGGATAACAGTGTATTTCTATGCACAAATATGCTCAAGAGAGAGAGAGAGAGAGAGAGAGAGAGAGAGAGTCTCCAGGTGTTTTAATACAATGCTGATGTGAGGTGGAGCTGGGGGGGGGGGTCGCCAGAGACTCAGTGCCGCCACCGAGCTATTTTTACCTTCTTAACACTCAGAGAGAGAGAGAGTCACATTTCCCCGACGTCTGTCTCCACAAACAAACTCATTTTTCTCTTTTTAGAAATAAAAGTGTTGAACTGCTGATTCAAATAATAACATGAATAATAACCAGAGAAGAAGAAGAAGGAGGAGGAGGGTTAGAGTGATGTTTGGGTTTAGATCACTGAATAAACTTGCGGCTGGTTGGTTTATTGATCTGATCAGAGCCTCAGTCTCAGTGATGAGATCTGAAGGTGAACTCAGAAAAATAATGTGAGTGTTGTGTTCATGATCCACACAGCACTGTAGGAAATCACAGTGGACAGGTACACATACTGGTTTACACCGAGGACATGATCAATAACAGTTATTTATTGTTAAACGATAGAACGTTGAACCTCTGATACAGATATTCTGATTATAGAGGAATACCAGCTGATTGATCAGTTATCAGGATTTTTCACTCTCTTCTTTCATTTGCAGTATTTTGACTTCAGCTTTAATGTCCATGTTGCGTCCTCTCAGGTCTGAGGGTGGAGTTGATCTGGACATCAAACATCGACTCGTCTGAGAAACACTGTGCAGTCGCAGCTTTCCTCTCACTCTTCATCTCATCGTCACAGTCGGAGGGAGGGGCCATGAAATATGGATCAGGACGAGATCCGTTTCATTCCATTCTCACTGGTGACATCACAGCCCCTCCCCCACCTGAGGATCCATCACTGCATTAAATCATGAAGTCGTTCCTGAATGTTTCCATAAAAAACGTCGTCATAAAAAACAAAAATGATGCGACGGTGGACGGCGACACCACCGGAGTTTCTGTACGAGTGAAGATCAGTGTGAGTAACGAGCGGGCAGGTTTTTAATTCAGCTCTGACTGAAGCAGCTGTTTTCTGCGGCTCAGTCTCCCCACATGAAGAGAACTAATCAGAGGAGCAATCTGCACTATCAATAATCAATCAGCTGGTTCCCAGCAACCGCTGCCTCCAGCTACACACTGAGATGAAAGAGTTTCTCGTCTCGACTCGGACACTTTCACAGAAATATTAAGATTCATTTTGCTTTTAAAATGAAGATAATGAAAGAATCAGGGAAAAGTCTGCACATGGTTATTACAAGTGAACGATGCAGCCTGGATCCAATCAGTCATCAATACGTCATCTCATCCTGAAGATCGTGTCATTGTGTTTTCTTCTTCTGTTGTTTAGTTTGGTCGTTTTGCTGTTACACTTCACAGCCTCCACACAACAAGCTCTGCACTGGCTGAGTTTCCATCACATCGACAAATGAAACGATCTCTAAATGAAACCTAAACTTGAGTGATTTTATGCAAATGAAGCTGAAAGTTTTCTCCTCTCACACTGTGATGACAGATTCTCAGCAGGTTCCTCAACCTGGCTGTGAAAAAAACTGTTTCTATTTCACTGAACATTGTTTTGTCATCTGAAAAAAACAAAACAAAAAAAACCCACATCATTATCAAGAGAGTCGCAGTGATAGATGTTGATTACAACACCTCCAGCCCCCCCACCGTCGGCCGTCAGGGAAAGCAGGACAAATCCAGGTCAGAAAGTGTTCAGTCAGTGAATCTTCCTGAACCTGAGCCCCCGTAGCAGCTTTTGTATAAAAGACAGCGGGGGGGGGCAGAATCGAACCCTGAGGGACTCCTCATGGAGCAGTATGTAAAAAACCAACAATCATGAACAACGTGGAGCCGATGCAGTTTGAGACTGATCCAGAAACAACAGCAAAGAGTGGTCTCAGTGTGAGGAACTGGCCTGAACTCCTCTGTTATCTACCAAACTAAAGACTCTTACCTGGTCCTGGTCTCTGGATCTTCATGAGTTGAGTGGCACATGGCGCTGAACTGAGACACGAAGAAGTCGTAGCGGCGATGGTAGGAGGGCGTGTCCTCCTCGATGTTGGCAAACTTCACAAACTGAGGAGATGAAAGAGGAAACGCTCGTTAATGCACTTGTCTGTTTGCCACCATGTTAACGATCAGTGACACCAACAGAAAACACAGAGACAGAAGAGAAGAGAAAGAGTTGATGAGTGATTTTGTTGTTTTGCTCTTTTCTGAATCTCCACAGTAAAACATCCTGCAGCTGTTGAATTCTTCCAAAAGACAAATGTTTTCTGTCGAGTGCGACTGAGACCCTGAATGTGGGTCTTCAGTCTTAATTTGCCCACAGACAGTTAAACCTGAACTGGAACACATGAATCCAGACGACTGACAGTTCGTTACGTCTAAGACACAGTCACAGTCTGAGAAACCATCAGCAGAACGTGTTCACACAAGAAACCAGTGAGGAGGAGATGACAGACAAACACTGCTAAGTCAGAAAATACAAATGAGGAGGACGAACAGACACGAGGAGAAGAAATCGTGTTTGAGCTCATGAAATCAGAACAGAAGAGGTTCAGGACGTAATGATGAAGTCGACGGAGACAGAAGTCTGAGTGTTGACAGACCCACTGACACTTCAATTATCAGGTCTTGGACGAAGTCATGCGAGCTACAGACGGAGGACAGACCTGGACCTGGAAGACAAATGTCTTCACAGAAGGCGTTTCAATGACGTTTCAATCCAGGAACTACAGACTCGACTGTTTAGAAACTGCTGCGGTGTTTCATGTCGAGCTGGTTGAAGAGGACGAGAACCGGTCTGAATGACACGTCACCCTCTGACTCCACCTGCTGACGGATGGAAGGTGTGATTCCTCGTCTCTTCTCACAGACAGCATCGCTCCCAGTGACTTTAAAAATACATCTGTATTCCAGTGCAGCCGTCAACTGGAAGCAGTGGCAATAATGATAATAACCATTAAGAGAGCTACCCCCACCCCCCCACCCCCCAGCCTTTTGTCCAGCCTGTAATTTCCTCCCTCCAAACAAGTGGAGTGTCCTCTGGAGAGGCCTGGTCTCTCTCTGCAGTCAGCTGCACTCGAGTGCCGCCCCCCCCCCAACCTATCATTGTCCACTGCTACAAATTGCCTCTGTACAGTTTGGCAGCGGCGACGGATACCCTGCCGTTCCAGCCCATCATTTCCTGGTGTTTGGTACCTGACCTCTCCTGGGGGTAATGGCTCAGATGGAGGGGTGGGGGTGGAGGGGGGGTGGGGGGGGTATACACTGGCAGCTGGAGCACAGCAGAGTGGTTGGTTTCTCCTCAGCTTCTAGTGTATAAGCATGTTACTGCAGAGGAGGAGGAGGAGGAGGAGGAGGAGGAGGGTGGAGTCCAGGCTTTAGACATACACAAGAGTGTGTGTGGGGGGGGGTCTAATTACTGGCTGGTGTTTATGAGGTGCTGAGGGGAAACTCTGGTCACGACTTGTATGTGGGTGAAGTGTGGAGGCTCCCAGATGGATTTACACTGGCTTTATTCAGTCAGAGATCTATATAAGGACATTATACATTATATATATATATATGTGTGTGTGTGTGTGTGTGTGTGTGTGTGTGTACACATTATGTGTATATATATATATATATACATATATATATATATATAATAAACTCTCATTATTATATCGACCTTTAAAGATCCTCCACTTCCACTTCATCTGCCACCATCTTACCTGAGGTGGTGATTCTAGACTAACAATCTACAGATGACCCCTGAACGCCTCATTTCTACTCCCCAGGCATTAACCCTGTGGCCCTGTTATACCTGCAGGGACAGGTATACAGGTAACGCTGCTCCTTCCTCTGTTTTCCTCCTGAGCACCCACTGACTGTGTGTGACAGTGAACGCCTCTTTATTTCTGCTGAGTCTCATTTCAACAGCAGAATATTATCATATTGTATACGTCTGATTTTAATGAGGGAGAATCAACATATTCATGTGTTTATTGTTAAAAATCCTCCGCAGAGTCGACACAATGAGAACCGATGTAAAGTGAACGTGACGTTATAAAATGAAGTCAAATGAAGTTAAAGTAATAAAAAAGAATCAGCAGTTAGTCGTGTGGCAGCCTTAACGCCGCACGCCGCACCATACAATAACAAAACAGATTTGTACATCCTGCTCATCGTCGGCATTTCACTTGTTAAAAAGTCGTTTGAGACGATTGGAGCCGTTTCCATTCGGCTCTAATTGAAGAGGGAGCGAATCCCGTCACATGGAGAGGATTTAAGAGAAAAGGACCTCGTTCTGGCTGCAACTGTGGCTCCATCATGTGAATACGCCATGACTCAATGAGGCCTCGCGGCAAAGCAGTGAGGATTTACAACAACGAGGGTGAAAGAAACACCGGCACAATTTTAAAAGAGTTGACTTAAAAAAAAAAGAGAGAGAGGAGAGAAAGGTGTCATTAAACAGTCCTGTGAAATGACCTGCATGGCTTCACTTATCTGAGCACGGTGGAGCAGTCAAGAGTGAAACCCATTTACACAGTCGTCACAGGCAGCGAGCCACTTTGGTTAAACTGGTCATTAACCAGCAGACGACGACGTGCAGAGAACTTCTCCTTTCAACAACCACTCTGAGTCCAGCCCAGATGATGCAGGACAGCTTTGATGTTTTCTGGATCAAACATTCATTTCCTGGACGACGACTGGACCGAGTCCAAAGACAGAGGGCGACAGGTCAGAGCTGAGTCGTCACAGTCTGTGTGTCGTAGACATCGTCTGACAAAACTCTACTCAAAGGAGCAAAGTGAGTCCATAGATGATGATAAAGACACAGAGCATGACACAGGAGCAGCTCAGGGAAGGTGGCTCCAGTCCACAATGCACACAGCCTCAAAACCAGCCGTCAGCACTTCCTGTCACTTTGTGATGTCACGACAAGGCAGTCACCGAAAGCCCCGCCCACCACCTGGACCCACCATCCATCACCTCACAGGGTTTGGTTTCTCTGAGTGTTTTATTCTGAAATCTGCTCTGTTTTTGCTCAGCCAATCAGAAGAGAGACTCAGAGCCTGGGAGACAACAACCAAACAATCTCCTCACTTCCTTTCTCTTCTTCCACAGCGACCTCCGATGACTGTACCTTCAAAGTAAAGCGCACAAGACTCGGACACAGAAACTGGTCAGGACACAGAACTAAATGAGACAAAAACAGGAGACGTTCACTGACAGTGTGGACGTGACCTGCAGTCGTTTTCCCCTGACGTCAGTGTTTAAGTCAAAAGTGAAGAATATAAACGGAGGACATGCACATGTATCCGAGCGCAGGTGTTACCGAAGCCGCCTCTACACCTCCACCCATCACTGCTTCATCTCCTGCATTACCAGCAGACGTGCCGCCTCTGCACCTCCCTCTCATCAGTGGGCGACGCTCTGCGAAAGGGAAAAGTCCACAGGAAGTTAAGAGCAGTTTGGAGACAACTCTCAGAAAGCCCGACATCTCCACTTCATCAGAGCAGCGTGTGGATCGGTACCAGGCTGCTGCCTCCCGAGTCCTGACTCAGTGATGATGATGAAGACCTGCCGGGCCCGTTAACGGCTCAGCTGGGAGCTCCGTCTCCCCTCGGCTCTTGTTTGTGCTGAACGATCATCAAAAACCTCCTCCACAGCTGCGACCGGACCAGACCTCCAGGTTTATTCACAGAGGTTTCATGTCGAGTCATCAAAGCTGCACCAATCAGGATCCAATGTGTGTGTGTGTGCGTGTGTGTGTGAACTCAGAGAATTAACAGCCACCTCTGCACAACTTTTAACCTGAGGCTGAGCAGCAATCAAACTTCCTCCATTTCATTTTATCCTTCTATGCAAGTCTAATGAGCCCAGATGAGTCACTCACAGTCCCTTCGGTCTCAGACGCAGTAAGTGGACCTGAAGAGGTAAAGATTTTCCTCCGACAACGTTTTCTTCTTTCACTGTCGCAGAGAAGACCCGTGCTGTTCATCTTGTTTTGCACGTTGATGAATTCATCTGCAGAGCTTCGACTCAAAGCTCTGAAATCAAGACTATGTGGACAAACTGCAGTTTGGATCGGTGAGCTCTTTTATCTGCGTCCTCTGGAGCGAAATCCCCTGCTCTGACCTCTGACCTCACACACAGGTAACTTTATGTGATTACAGTTACACACACACACACGGGTTGACAGCTCCTCACTGTCAAGAAAGATGATCATGTGTCTGTCTGTGATTAGCTCATGTCTTGACGTTAAGATTGTGGGTTCGATTGCCATGTTGACAGAGATGTTCCTGGTATGTTGTGGTATGATGTATGTACCGATGCACCATGCGCTTCATGCCGAGGACACATATCCCTCCTTCTCTTAAAGTCATTGTCTTGTTTCTTATCAATTGATTAAATGATTGTAGAACATCATTGTCTCTCTTTGCAGCGGTTGCACCGTCGCCTTCTTGGCTGTGTCTGACTCCGCCCCCTAACTCCCAGCTAGTCCAAACCTTGTCAAAGAGGAGGAGCCTGTGTGGAGCTGAGTCAGGTGAGAATGGAATAACCCACCTCCGAGGCATCAAACTGGCTCCAGGAGATTAAAGACAATAATCTTGTCTCCTTGGTTTTTTTTGTTCTGAGCTGTTTATGATCTGTCGGCTCCGTGAGTCTGATGAGGGAGTCAGTGAGGGGGAAAAGAGGCAGCAGGGGGGGCAGATAAATAGAAGCACAGGTTTCCTCAGCACATCTGGCTTTAAACACCTGATGTATAAACTCCCCCCAGCGTCTGAGTGAGGACGGATGAGTCTGTGTTATTGAGACGAAGGAGGAGGAGGAGGAGGCACTTCTAGCTGTCGCAGGCTGCCAGTGTCTGGTGATAAAGTTAACTGGTGCATACGTTCGGAGACAGAAACACTCTGCTGACACACACACACACACACACTCTTGACTCTTGTTGTAGCAAGGGAGGAAGTGGAAACAGCTCATACACTATAAAGCCTGTGTTCAGAAACTGAGCCTTAAAACCAGCCGTCAGGACGTCCTGTCACTTTGTGATGTCACAACAAAGCCCCCGCCCACCACCTGGACCCACCATCCAACAACGTGCAGGATTCGTTTTTCTTTTGGTGTGTTTTATTCTGAAATCTACTTTCTACTGTTTTTTCTTATTTGTTGTAGTCTTGGATCCATGACCTCTGACCTCTGACCCTTCTTCCTCTGTGACACCAGTCTGTGCTGAAGCAGCTGCTCAGAAAACATGTCCGACAGAACAAACACTCAGATACTGTGTAAAACCAAACCTCGACATTCAACGCAGCGTCTCAGCTTTGTAACCGGCGCCATGAGGAGATTTAATTAACACAGCTCACACCTAACAGGCCCACCCCCACCCCCACCCCCACCCTCACCCCCCCCCACCCAGCCTAAACCACCCTCCAACATCCCACCTCTGCTGTGACCTGCCTGTGCCTCCGCCCTGCTCCTCTGTCAGGGTCTAAATACCACACATAAATAATGCAGAAGCTTTCACGTCTAAGCCTTCAGCTCCGTTTCCTGCTCAGATTGAGCCGCCGACAAGGGAAAGGACAACAGGCTGAGAACAGGAGGCTCAGAGAGAAGGGGGGGGGGGCAAGAAAAAAAAAGAAAAACTTTGGGTTCACCTTCAGAAGACTTGGAAGGAGAGATGGGGCTGACATTTGCTGGCGGCTTAGAGAGGCTAATAATAATTAGTGGATATGTTATAGGGCCATTTCCACTGCCAGCGTAAAAGTTAAATTAGGTATTTAACCAGCAACATTAACCTCTGGGCTGCAGCTGAGTGATGTGTTTCATGTCCTGTTTGTAGTGTGTGTGTGTGTGTGTGTGAGCAGTATAAAGCACAGCTTTATGTTAATATCATTATGGCTTTGGAATAAAATCACAAGGGAAACTCTCATCTCCTCCTCTGAAGCTGAACGAACAACGTCCACAAACACAGGCCTGTATCTGAGTCACTCTGATCATTTGAGAGGAAAGGCAGGAACATTTAGGAACGATGGAGAAACTAAGCAGATTTCAAAGTTTCACGCAGCAGAGGAAGAAGTTGGACTGAAAATGAAACATAAACACCAGGTGAAGAGAGAAGAGAGATTAAACATTAAAGCTCCCTACAGTATAAAGGTACTTCCTGCCACTTTGTGATGTCACAACAAAGCCAGTCAGAACACAGTCAGCCAATCAGTAGAGAGGCTCAGAGCCTCCTCTCTTCTGATTGGCTGACGCCGACCTGTTGTTACTAGAGCTCCAGAGAGAAGCTGATGGAGGAGATGGAGAACTACACTGAGATGGTTTTTAGATCTTCTCATGGATCAGTCCTTCAAAATAAAAGACAGAAGAAGAAACATGGAGCTTAAAAAACGTAGTGGAGCAGAAACAGCAGGAAAAAAGACAGGAAGTGCTGCTGAAGTAAAGCTGAAGTTAGTCCAGACTGTCTTACCGAGTTGGTCCCCAGGACCTGCAGGTCCGGCTCTCTGGACTCCAGCAGCTTGGCCACCATGTGCAGGAAACTCTCCACGAAGGGTTTGATGCTCTGAGAGTGACAGGCCATCAGCAGCTGGTCCAGAGCCTCCATGGCGATCACCACGTACCTGAGGACAGGTGACACTCAACAGGTGAGCCTTCTCTTCATCTGCACTTACACAGATCGACCTCAGGTCAAAGGTCATATGTGAAGAAGAGACACAGTCTCCATTTGATAACAAAACCCTCAGGTCTCTTTAACCAGAGGTTTTTCGTGCTGAAGCCAACTCACTGAAGTCGCATTAACGAGCTGCTGCTGATTAACTTTGCCAGTGATTGATTTTCCGGAGCTGCTCATCTGTAACAGCTTCAGTGTGTCGCTGCACACAGCTTTCTGCTGCTAACGAGCACAGCCACTTCATTAACACCTGTCTTCCCCGAGTTCCTGCACAAACACTTACATTCCTCCAAGACGTTCAGGTGCTTTTATTTTGAAAAGGCATTCAACTAGCCTGTGTTGACCCGTGGTGTTGATGAGCTGGACTCACCCGTAGCGGTGTCGTACAACGTCTCTGCTCAGCCTCTCGGCCAGGTACGCCCCGATCCGGTCCAGCTTCTCTGGAGCCGACACAGCGTAGAAGGTGAGCTTCTCCATGTCCGACTTACTGAGGCCATCCTGAAGATGAACCGGAGGACAGACATGAGCAGAGACAAGATTCAGTCACCAGACACTGAAATGTTCTCAGACAGGACGGAGAGGAGCAGAGACCAGCAGTGGATGTGTTTGATTGTTTGTTGATTATGCAGAGGGATTATCTTACAAAACCATTCTCCTCAGACTGAACCTCAGCATCGCTCTGTCCAACACACACAAACGCACCGCTGCCAGGTGTCGTCGTTAAAGAGGGAGGGGGGGGGGGTTAATCTGAGACATCCGTCCTCTGAGTGTTTCTCAGGGGGTGATTATTAATTTGACGAGGTCTCGAACCGGTCGAGCTTTTCCACTTCCCCCCACAGGGACAGCAAAAACAAACTACGGCAGCATTTAAGGGACAAACCAGGCTTAGTGTTTTAATTAACGGGGGTCAAGGAATCAAACGTGTGATAAGAACTTGCTGTTATCAAAGTCACTGCCACTTTTTTAATAACCTGATTCATCAAAGGCTCCGTGCTCGTCCAATTAGTTCAGGGTGGGCTCTGTGATGGTGGTGGGGGGGGGGTGTCACTGGGGTTCTGTGGTGATCTCCACACTGTGACGATGACTGGGCACCAGAAAGGTGCGTTAACGATGGTGGGACAGATTCACTGGGACGGCTCCTCTGGGGGTGGAAGGGTTTCAGACGCTGAGACGAAGCTTTGATCACAAACTGTGGAGCTGAGTGAGACTGTGACGACAGCTGCTGCGAAACGCTGCACAACTATCAGCTATAGCGACTGTCTGACCTTTGACCTGCCTGGATTCCCCAAGGTTTTCTGACAGGCTCATTAGTGCAAATGAATGCACAATTACAATTCAATTAAAACTGAAGCTCATGGTCGCCAGAGGACGATCCAGATGAGTTCTTCAGCCATTCAGAGACCATTTTATGAGTTAGAGTGAAACTTTATTATCATTACTATCGTTCATCCACCTGAGTGTGTGTTACTTACTTTGGGGTCCTCAGGGAAGATGTTGTCCACCAGGCGTTTGTACCTCGGCCTCAGCGGCCCACAGCAGCCACACACTCCTGCAATGAACAACAGAGACGGGAGCGTTAGCAACGATTAAAACATGGAAAACATGCACGAAGCCCAGAGACGAGAAAATCTGAAGGTTTCAGGTTTTATCGAGATCGTTTCCACCTGTTTTTCTTTCTGTTCTACCTTTTGTTATGTGGTGAAGTTCTTCCTGCATTTCTTTCTCAGGTGCAGGAACAAGCTGTACATTTAGCAGCAGTGAAAACTCAGACTCAAAGCTCCCCATGTGTGCACAGATTAGCTGAATGTTCCTCCCGGATCAATGGCTGTGACTGTCGGAGCCGCGTCGTTCGGCGAAATGTCAGCGTTTTTGTGTCTGGAGGAGCAACAGACCACGACGGAAAGGTCACAGCAGCATTCAGCGCCTCAGACAGACGATCAATGAGCAGAGCTGTTTAGCATCAGGGACCAAACTTCACCCAAACATCTCAACAGGAACACAACAGGCGCCACTGTACTGTATTTATGCTTTTTAAAGAACGTATATTGGAGCTTAAGTTCATAAATGAAACAGCAGCATCTGAGATTTATCTAGAAATTCTTTAAAGCTCCACATTTTCTTCTCTTCCTGTCTTTTATTTTGAAGGGCTGGTCCATGAGAAGATCTAAAAACCATCTCAGTGTAGTTCTCCATCTCCTCTCTAGTAACAACAGGTCAGTGTCAGCCAATCAGAAGAGAGGAGGCTCTGAGCCTCTCTTCTGATTGGCTGACTGTTTTCTGAGTGATCCAATAAAAACAGAGCAGATTTCAGAATAAAACACTCAGAGAAACCAAATCCTGCAAAGTTGTTGGATGGTGGGTCCAGGTGGTGGTGGTGGTGGGGGGGCTTAGTGTGAGTGCTTTGTTGTGACATCACAAAGTGACAGGAAGTCAGAGCTTTAAGAAAATCATCCACCTCAATACTAAACGTGTGGGATTCGCTCAGTTTAAACTCTGTCCATGGTTTTAAATCTAAACTTGCTGAGCTGGCCTCGTCTCTGCACGCAGCTCCATTTATCATCGCGGCCTGTGAGAGACACCTTTACCTGCTCAGACTTAAAACAAATTAACTTTGGCGAGGTGGGGGACTTTATTTCCCAGGAGCCCCCTGTTCAGACAGTGTAACAGCTCCCGGTGCAGCCGTCACCTGCCGGAGGAAGGAACCTCTCAGGCTCAGCGAGGTCACCTTAACAGAGTTTAACAGCGTGGAGATTAATCAACTTCACTAAAGGCTTGTATCAACGGCTTGTCACCAAGGAAACCTTTCCAGAGCCGTGGCTTCATTATGGATTCTGCAATTACCGACCACATGAGGGCAGGGACGGCGGTGGTGGTGGTGGTGGGGGGGGCTGCAGAGTAAGTGTTAATGTGGCCACGCTGCGTTTAATGGAATTCAGCTGTGATGTGAAGAAGGTTCAGGAACATTCACAGGAAGTGACTGAAACACGAGGAGGCACAACAACGAGGCAGCAGCCGGATCAGCTGACCAACGACACGGTGTCGACTTACAGGGAAACAACGCGACACTGAGAGGGTGAAACCAGACGAAGAGGAGGCGACGTCACAGGAGAGCCGTCCCTGCTGCACCCTGCAAAGACACACCTGTCCACCACTACAGGTGTTTATGAACTCAGCTCAGTGAGCGTCATCCATCCATCATCATCAGCATCAGCAGCAGCAGCAGCTCTACAAAATCATGATGATGTCTTCAAACAAAGTTCAAATCCAATCTCAGGCTCTAAAGGCCACTGATGCATCATGGGAACATGTTTACACAGATTCATTTCTCCAAACAAACAAAGTAAACCGAGCAACAACGGGATCATGTTTCCTGCTCTGGGAGAAAACCACAGGTCCACCCAGGTGCATGCTGGTCCTAAACCTGTCCTCCTCCTGAAATAACCTCAAGCCCTGATACTGATACGCATGAAAACACACAGACGACTGTGTTTGTTCTGAGGCACAGGAGCTTTGTTCCAGACAACACAGACGCTCGTTTGCTAAAACGCCTTCAGTGGTTTTGTCTGAATGTGGGTGGTTTTGTGTTTTGGCAGGAAAACTGTGGAAATCATGGTGGAACAGGACAAGAACTTTCCCGCTCTGATGCTAATCGCTCTGTCAAATGATCCAAACCTGTTAACAAAATAAAAGTGTCTCATTCTGTTTGAGGCCAAATTACAGCAAAACGACTGGAACCTGAACTTTATTTACAGCTCAGCCTTCACACTGGAGGAGCTGATGACACACACACACACACACACGCTGAGCACACTGAAGGTGAAGTGAAAACACCTGGGAGGACACGGCTCCTCCTGCATGGTGCGTTCGGGGACAGTAGACCGATGGGCCTGAGGACAGAGCGGCAGAGAGGGAGGAGATACGACAGCGCTCTGTCTCTGGGCTTCTGATTCGCTCCTCCACAGCCAATCAGGTGGAGACCAGTCGGCCTTAACAGGACTTTAGTGTGAGGATGGGTGATGTAGTACCACTTCCTGTCTGGAGGTGAACTCAGCGTCCACATGGCACCAGGAAAAACATTAGCTGAACGGTCACCACCACAGGCTGTAAACAAAGATGGACGTCGCCTCTGGGACTCCGCCCACAGAAACAGGAGGAAATGTGGATGGAGCTGAGACATCCAGCTGTCCGTCAGGAGCCCACGCCCCGGTTTTACATCTTCATTAACTGAATATCTTTACAACAAAACACACCATTACACACTGAGAATGATTCTTCACATGGAAATGACCATGAGCTTCAGCCCCGTTACAGGATCTGTGATTACTATGTTCTGGCTGAAAGTGGAAACCACATGTGTCCCCTGCGCTGCACAGTTGGCTGCTTTCACCCCCGCTCAGTTTCTTTGTTTGTGCACAGGCACCAGTGGCAGAGAGTGAATGACAGAGGCTCCAAATCACATTAAAAGCCATTCTGGCTAAGAGCATCATGGCTCCAATGCCGTAGTCGAGGCGATGCATCAATGTGAGCGTCCAGCTATAGATCTGCAGAGACGGCTGCATAATCACAGCACAGAGGGGGAGAGGGGAGGATGTGTGTGGGGGGAGGGGGGTGTGTGTGGGGGGGGAGATCGAGAGATTGCGGTGGTCACGCGTGCTGATAAATTACACCCCAGCACAACAAACTCAGCTGGCTGAGGAGAGGCCATTACACAGGATCAAATCCATCATCCCGCTGCCACCGAACACAAAGGCTGAGAGAAATTAATACAAATGCAGACGCTTACGCAGACGCCTGCTCCTGCGCGCGCTGAGAATGCGTTCGATTTATATACATACATCTATAAAAGCTGCAGATTGACAGATCCTGAAGCTTCACAGACGTACGGTTCATGTTGCAGCAGCTCTGTATGAAGCGCTCGTTAACATCACTTTTCATCTTTACATCATGAGCAGCACCTGAGCCGAGCACTAACACAGTCTTTACTCTCTGTTGATC
The DNA here is from genome assembly GCA_021432705.1 of Caranx ignobilis. Classification (NCBI taxonomy): domain Eukaryota; kingdom Metazoa; phylum Chordata; class Actinopteri; order Carangiformes; family Carangidae; genus Caranx; species Caranx ignobilis. Next base: position 29,872 of record JAFHLA010000032.1, on the reverse strand, counting down.
CCACAGACGAGACCCGCACGACCGACAAACACCAAGAACACTGAGCAAACAACCACAGACACACACACCGTGAAGCCAGAGGACGGAGCCAGAGGAGTGTGTGTGATACAAACAGCTTCAACAACAACAAACGCTGGAGCAACAATCCAGAGTCAAAGTGTTAGACTGTCGTCCAGCTGCTTCCTGTTCTCTTGAAATCTGTTTATCATATAATACCACACTCATGCTGCATTTCACCAGCTGTGACCCACCACATCATATCATCCATGAAATCAACAGATACTTTTGATCTGAGCAGAGAAGGAAGAGTTTGACTTCTTTTGCTCATGAAGCCAATATTGATTTTAGAAAATGCAAAACAAACTTTTCATTTTTTGGAGAAGTAAAAATGTGGATAGGTTTTAAATGACTGTGAATCGTTCTGTCAGTCAAGACCGGAGCCCTTCAGAGCTCCAACATCAACATGACGTGACACCAGCCAGACGAATGAGAACAGAAATCTAATCGAACCATCGCTGCCTCTGTTTTCTGATTTGTTGAATCCAAAGTTTTCACAGACACAGGCTCCGATGTGGACGTGGACAGAGTGGACGAGGCCGGGCGGCGGCCCGTGTCCTGACCTACCGGAGCTCAGCAGGCCTCGTCTGTTGGAGGCTCGGCTGTAGTTGAAGGCTCCGTCGGCCTCGGTCCGAGGAACCTGCCTGTACCTCCTCAGGAGCCCCCGTCTCAGGTGGACGCAGAAAGACGGCATGATCCAGGTAACTTCACTTGTCAGGTGGTCACGGCTTCAACATGGAGACTTTTAAGACTGGATGATGTTGAGACGACACAGCCCTGAACGCACCACACCTCACCAGGTGAGACCGTGAGAGACTCAGCAACAACTCTGCAGCTTCTTTAGAAACATCAACTCCTGGATGGACTCTGAGCTCAGCCAATGGGAGGCCGGCTCGGGCTGCGTGTCCGTCAGCACCTGGGATTACCCCTCACTGTGACAGAGAAGACGAGACGCCGCCGGCTCTAATGTGGGCTCAGGTTACCGGCTTCTGTGTTCAGAGGAAAATGTGATCCAGCTCAGAGACGAGGACAAAACCTGGAGCCAGAGGGACCTGAAGAGTCTGAGGCTTCACACACGCAGTGAACTGAGAGAGCGTTGTCAAAGGAAGAGCCTTGAACCCTGTGTGACAATGACACAAACAGTATCTAACCTGGTTACTGCTGGACCCCTGCAGGAGCTGAAAGGTCACGTCTGTCTTGTGAAAATGAACGTAATGATGTTTTAATGAGGTAAAGAGCAGGTTATTAAAGACACACTCATGTACACACACTCGTGCTTGTTTACTGTCGACGTGCAGAGCTCGTCCTCTCACGTCAGTGTCGCTCCAGACTCAGGATAACAAAGGTAAAACTACATTTAAGCTCTGAAAGGACAGACAGGTAGTGGCTGGAGGTTCAGACTGACCCTGTGCTTGGCTCCTCCCCCTCATGACCCTGCAGCTGGATGATGAACAGATGGACTTGTACTGGATCAACAGTAACGATTCAATGAGACCATCCCGTTGTAAAGGCTCCTTCACATACACCCTTGTTTTCCTGGACAACGCAGGATGCACCTGTTGTTGGAAGCTTCACTGTGGAGACATCACAGACAGAGAGGTCTTTCAGTCCACTTCATGTCAACTTCATGTCCTGTGGAGAAGTTCTGTCTTTTCAGGGTTGCTAGGTGACACAAGCTTCTGTGATGCAATGGCAGTGGTGGACACCTCCGTGGACCGGACCGTCTCGTTTCTGTGCAGCTACGAAGGAGCAGGCGTTCAAAGACAGCGTTGCACGGCGTTTGTCTTCAGTAGTGATCAGTGCACTTTGTCCACGTGTCACTGAGGTGACGTGACTGAACACTGGTGCTTCAGTGTTGTGACAGCAGCTCTGACTCACAGCGTCTCTGTGTGTGATAGTTGGTTGTGTTACGTCTCCAGTTCCATCTCCCCTCCAGTCATAAGTATCCACACACACACACACACACACACACTCTGAGCGCCGCAGTAAATCTCACCTCCACTTGCGCCGTGTGCTTTAATCTGCAGCTAAACCGTCTGTGAGGAGCGTAATCTACAAGATTAAAGAGCGCCCTCGGCCTCCTGATTAATTCCCTGGCCTTTGACGAGCAGATGAAAGCTCCGACGCCGTCGTTCCACACTGTCGCTCTGTGGCCCGACGACGTCCTCCTCCTCACGCAGAGCGCCTTGTTGAGCTCGAGTTCTTCCTGGAGGGCGAACGACGTGGTGAGTGGAGTGCAGTCTGATCGAAGGAGAGTGTGAATCTGTGAAGGTGTGATCAGACAGTGACATCTCTGGAGGACAGAGAGGAGGACAAGGACAGAGGCGGTTATAACTGCACAGTTTATAACTGCACAGTTATGAATGTGTTTGGAGTCAGAGACCTTGAACGCAGCATTTAAACCAACAAAGAAGCTGCTCGACCACAGACGACGTCGGTTCATCCTCAACGACTCAAACTGAAGCTTCATGAACCATCGAGACAAAAGGTGGACGAGCGTCTCAATCCAAACCAGACAAAATGTCCAGTACTGAACCTGCTGATGATTTTCTGGATCCATCAGTTACTCGTCTGGTTCATTGAAAATGGGACGAATTTCAGTTTTACATGAGGATGATGTGTTCAAATGTTTCTGATAATATAAACACAGAAAAGAGGAAAATCATCGTATTCAAGAAGACTGAACCGGACTGACCCAGACTGAACCGGACTGAACCAGACTGAACCAGACTGAACCGGACTGAACCAGACTGGACTCAACATCATCACTCACATCGATCTCCAAAACAACCACTGCTGCTGTAAACATGAAGAACCACGGGTCCAACTTCAGCCCTTGTGTGTGACAGACTGTTTGTTATACTAAACACAGTCATACATGAATATCTGTTAAACACACACACACACACACAACAACCCTGTTATTTATGCGTTTTGCAAATGGCCAAAGTGTTTGCTTGCTTTGAAAACCATGGGCCTGAATGGCTGGTGGGCTCATTGACTTTCATTACCACGTCCTGCTTTTGAACCTTGAAGGGTGCATGCACAAAAACAGATGATGACCCATAAAATTTGCAGCCTCCCCGTTGCTCTGCCTCGGCCCAGGAACAGACGGATATCTAAATTTATACCGCTTGAAAATCAGTTTTTTGTTCTCTGCGGCCTGGACGTCTGTCTGGCGTCAGCAGGGCCGTCGCATCGGAAACGTGAGACAAAAACTCCTCAAGGTCCCTGTTACATCTGAGACTCATCAACAGACGGTGGACTGGGAGTCCACCAACACAATGATCACAATGAGCTCAGCTGGGAAGACGGAAGCCTGGAGGCGTCACCGCCAGGAGAGACGGAGGATATGTCCAACAACAGGACTGTAACTCCACATTCACTCATCCTGTGTGAAGGTGAAGGTTTGAAGATCTCCTTGAAACATCTGCCTCCATCAGATCAGCTAATCCACTTTACACAGGCCGGGTCAGAGGTCAGAGGTCAGCCTGCTTTACATTTACACTTGAGGCATTAAGCAGCTGCCTGTTATCCAGGTGATCAACCGCAGTTGGGGCCAAGGACACTGGGGAAGACGTGTTGTCTTTAAACTACACACCAGTGTGTTGTCTGTCCATGTGTGTGTGTTCAATAACGAACACGCAGAAGCATGCAGTGGCATCCGTTTGTTCCTGACACCATCAGACTGTCATGAAGGCAGCACAGCTGTCAGTGGTGTGGTTTGGTATTAGAGTAAACCACCTTCACTCACAGTCTGTGTGTTTGTAATCCTGGTGGATGGAGCTCAGAAGGTCCCACGGATCCTGTTGTTTGTATATCAGGACTCAAAAACCCCAAACTAGAAAAATACAAATACAGAGTGAAGGAACAATGATGGAAATGAGTCGTCTTCTTACCACCTTTGTGTACAGGTGTATGTAGCTATTATAACGTGTATTTTTGTGCCTAAAGCTTCTGGTCTTTGACCTGCAGTCAGATTTACTGACTGTTCACCAGAGCTGGAGCCAACTTCTGCCAGTTACTGAGATAAAATCCAGATTTAACTTCAACACTTCACCTGGTGTCTCTGCAGCACGTTGCACGAACTGACCTTTATCCAGCCTGAGGAACCACAGAACATCACAGCTGAATCCTAAACTCACCATTAGATCTGATTCTTCCCTTGTGCACAGGGCTGGTGCCTTAAGTTGGTTTCACTTTGTGCAGGTGAACACATATTAAGACCAGACTGGGTTTGGTCATGACTCTTATTATAATGTGATGTGTGTTCCACTCTGAGCCTCAGTCAGAGGTTGTTCACTGACGCCTCCCATTATTCAAACGGCGGTGGAGCAGTTTCAGACTCAGATTGGAGGGCATCAGATACTGTTGTCTCGAGCACATTCACCTTCCCTACAAACATTTAACCAGCGGCCGGAAAACACTCTGCTCCTCCTGATAAATGTGTTATGTTCAAACTGAATTATGATCCAACTGTAGATAGTGGATTTGTTGCGGAGGCGGTGGAAGCTCAGTATCTCTCATTTAAATATTCATGCAGGGGAGACAAAGGGAGGAAATGGAAACTGAATCAGGCCAAATCCCAGGTTTCACATTTCCTAGGAGGAGGAGGAGGAGGAGGAGGAGGAGGAGGAGGAGAAATTCAAGCTCTTTGGAAACGCTCAGGTGGGAAGATGTGATGAAGGTATGGTGACACGTCTGAAATCTAAGGGATTGATTCTTCAAGCACGAACTATAACAGCTGCATGATGATAACACTGATGTCAAGAAGGACACATGGACAGAGGAAGGACACCTGGAGGACAGTGACACTGTAGCTCAAGGTTTCAGGTCTGGGATCAGTGAAGAGAGGAAAAACAAAGGAGTCAAACTGAAGACCTCTGATTCCTTTGTGGGTTTTCTGTGTGTTCCTGTGGGACGAAGGCCGCGGCTCCACACAAACATGCCGGAGTTGTAGAAATGAGTTTTTTCTTTGAAACAAAGAGGAAAATACTTCTCTAGGTTTCTTGCTTGAGGGGACCTTTGAGACTACTTCCTGCTTCGCTGTGATCATGTGGATGTTGACGCACCAATAAACTCAGTAGTAAAGTAAATTGCAAACCGGTCGATGCAGCCTGGATGAAAGAGACTCAAGGACTTTGCAGGAAACTAAAGCCTCAGACAGAAGATGTGCATGTGCAAAGTGGATTCCAGTTGATCTGAGAATCAGTCTCTGGGTGTGAATGACTCACCTCTGCATTTCTGCAGAGCGTCAGACCGAGCGAAGATGGAGATGATTTTCACCAGCACACGTTAAATGATCTGATGCAGCAGAGAGAGAGAGAGGACGGACATGAAACTAGAGACGGTGCAGTGGAGTCTTAAATGATGCTCGGGGGAAGGGTTTGAAACTGTAGGGGGAGCTGCAGACAAACAAAGAGACCGTGACTTGCATAGGTCCCCTTTAATGTTTGTGATGAAAACAGCTCTGCAGATCCGTGTCCAGGTCCTGACTGGACGCTTCCTGAGAGTGAAGCCCTCACATCCATCATCTCGACATGGTTCCTGGACAGTTTACTTCACTGACCCGCGGGTGCAAACCCAGCGGAGCACTGTCACGACTCACGACACAACAAAAACAAAGAGGTCATTTCCAGCAAAAAAACAAAAAAAAAAAAACTGCAAAGTGACGAGGACTGAAATTTTTAGAGCAACTTGGTGAGTGTTTGCCCCTGAGGCCCCTGCTGCTCTGGAGCCCGGCGGGGGCTCCACTTAGCACCAGTGAGGTCTAGCTTATCAATGGCGGCCCTGGGAGCTCATCCAGTGACATTTGGGCCTTTAGAAACACATTAAAAACAGAAGCTCCCCTGTTTCATCAGTCTGCCACCGAGGGGTAGCCAACGCCGAGCGGCTGGAAGAATGGCTCCAACGGCCGGGCTGGGAGATCCATCATAAACAGCGGGAAGTGGAGGGGGGGGGGTGATTGCAGCGCTGGCTCATCCATCTCTGAGCGAATTACAGCCACCACAAGGGAGGAATCAACTGGAGAGGAGGAGGAGGAGGAGGAGGAGGAGGAGGAGGAGGAGGAGGGTGTGAGGCATTAAAGAGTCAAGAGAAGAGGAGAGTGGTGGGAGGAGGGATGAAAGGGACAAAGTGCAAAGGACATGAATGGAATAGATGAGGAAGAAAGTGACAGAAGAAAAGGTAAAGACCTGAAGTAGACCCACAGGAAGGAAGGAAGGAAGGAAGGATGGAGGGGCGTAGGTGGTGAAGAAGGAGGCTGGTCGGGCTACGAGGTGACAAATGAGCCAAATATAAAGTGTGCTCTCCGCCTCCGTCCTCCTCTCCGCCCACAGACGATGAATTCCTGAGGAGGCCTGAGACGAGGACATCGATCATCAACCTGCTGTCCGAAAAAAAACAACCCCCCAGGTCTTCGGCCAACGCCTCGTCTTCATAAAAACACACAAAACCACAGCTTCCACGTCTACTGACACGAGCTCTCTCTGAAGTCACTTTCAGGAGGATGAGGAAGCCGGACCATCCAGACATCTCAGTCTCAGGGGTGATGGAGGAGGGAGGGGGGAGGTACGAGCCACAATTACCTTGTCCAAGCCTTTTATTGACGGGGGGAGATGGAGGGGGAGGATTCAGCTGGAGATCTCTGCTCATAAATCCTCAGAGCTCAGAAAGCTTCAGCACAGTTTAAGGGTTTAGATCAGTTCATCCTTCCACTCGGAGCAAAGTGACGACGCAGAGGAACCAGAGGAATCACTTCACAGGCAGCTTCATTGTCTTACACTGTTTACAGCATACCAGCAGGTTTTAGACCTGAGGGGGTTTGTTTGTTTTCGTCTCGTGGCCCATGACTCCTTGGAGAACTGCCCAGAAACCCCGAGAATCCAAAAACCCTAAATTCAACACTGCTTTTATTTCCAGTGCTCGAACACATGATCTGAGTCTTTACACAGCAACAGGTCACATGATCTGGTGTCGAAGACAAACCAGACGAGTCCGGTGAATAAACCTGAATCAAATCAACATGACAGAGATCTGTGCAGCACGTTCATGTTCATCCACCAGAGGAGACACTCACCAGAGCAAACAGGAAATGATCAATAATCAGTTTACAGAGTCAATCTGATCAATGAGTAAAAAGTAAAGGAGAGAGACGTCAGAGTTCAGGTGCTCTGTACGTCTCTGAGAGGCTGCAGGAAGCTGCTGCTGGAGTGAATGTGATCCAACAGGGGGCGCCACTCAGCCACCTGGGCCTGATCTCTGCTCTGTTCACATCTGTGTGTGTGTGTGTGTGTGTGTGTGTGTGTGTGGTTGCCCGCGCAGCATCCCTCAGTCTCCAGCTCCGCTCCACCAGAAAGCACCAGGAACCGTGAGAGTGTGGGAGGAGGGGGCGTTCACTGATCCTCTCTTAAAGTGGGAAACTGAAGCTTTAGTGGACTTTGATTTTTATTGATGAGTGTTTGTATTGATCGTGGACTTGTTTTTACTTGCTGCTGTTTTGTACTTGTATATATAACTGCTTACATTCTGGTTCCTGTGTTTTAATCTGAAATCTGCTCTGTGTTTCACTGGCTCAGTCAGAAAACAGTCAGCCAATCAGAAGAGAGGCTCAGAGCCTAATGTTGTGATGAACTGATTCTGATGACCTTTGCCCTCCACATCTTCCTGCTTGTCTTCCACTTAACCAAACCTATACATGAGCCGCCACCCTCGGGCTGAACCATATGTCCTTATCGTATCTATATTTAAACATGAACATGCAAGATATTAATATCTCAAAGTCAATGATATTGACGAGACAGAGTTTCCCCGCTCGGCCAGAACAGCGCAGCCCGTCGGTATGGTAACGGTAACAGGTGACTGTCACTGTGCGTCGGCCCCAACTCTGAAGCAGCGGCAGGTCGCTCTCCATCACTGAAGCGCTCGCGTCATATAGCCTGGTAGAGGACGCCTGCTGCAGCGACCCTGGGTTCGATTCCACCCGGCGGCCCCTTTGCTGCACGTCTCACTCTCTCTCCCCCTCCCTGTCTCTCTCCAGCTGTCCTTTCAAAATAAATGCACAAAAAGCCTGAAAAAAAAAACCTACTCATGAGTTGGCGGCGGAGAAGTTTGGCGGTTTGATGCATTTACACACATTTGTTATTATGTGGTTTTTGAAGAAGACTGTGAGACTGTAAGTCGAAGCAGAGCTGCAGCAGATCAATCATTAACAGTGATTGATTTGTTCTGTTCAATAAACCTGCACTTTCCACCTCCTTCAGTATTATCACGCTGCTTCATTTTTTTGAAGAATGCTCCCTTTTCCCTGAAACCTTAGTCATATCGTATCAATATCGAGATATCTGACATCGATACTGAGATATGACATTTTGTCCATATTGTTCAGCCCTATCAACCGCCGCCGCGCCGCCGCCGCCGCCGCCGCCAATCTCACACCTGAGTCGTTCAGGACCATCCACGATGACCCTGCTGCTTCTGCTGATGACAGTAAAAAGGCATCAAAAGGCGTCTTGAATTTTCCATCTGCCAAGCCTTCAGTTTCCTGTCAGCTCACAATGGGAGCTCGGGCTGAGTGACAAAGGCACAGCACAGCACTGCCATCATCAACCCCCCCCCCCCACCTTCAAAAAAGGAAGACGGATCAAAACCCTACTTTCCTTTCCCCCACGGAGCCGAGGGATGTGTCTGTCAGAGAGACAGAGGAGAAGAAGAATCTCCATGAAAGAGAAAAAGGATTTCTGCCTCCCTCGTCTCCACGGATCCAAATTCAGCATCGTGAACCAGAGAGATAATATAACCATGAAAATAAAAAGTTTCCAGGAGTCGGATGTGATGAACGGACTTTGACTGTAACAGCAGGGAAAGTGAGAGGAGGCTGAGTGCAGGAGGTGAAGGGACAACTCAATGCTAATGCTTTTAGTAGCTGATTCCTCCCTCGGATCAGACCGATGAACATCTGAGGGCGGCCATTTTGGACACATGAGCACATGATGTGTGTGAGATTCTGAGGGAAGAAGTGCTCTCCACTGAAAATGATCCAACGAGAGCATCAACACAAAAGCAGCAAAATGTCCATCTGGTCTGTGGAGACGTGAACCCCCCCCTCTGAGCGGCTGCTTCCTGCTGCCTTCTCTTTTGACAGACAGTCTCAACGTCTCCATGAGGCAGCCAGCAGACTGCCAAATGCCACCGCAGGAAGGGATCTGCAGCGCTCACGGGGCATATGGCGCTGTTTACGCAACACCACTTGAGTTTACTTGTGCTGAAAAAACACATCTGCTCAGTCTGAGCCGTGTGACGACGAGCTGGATATATATACATATATATATATATATATATATATATTAGGGCTGGGCGATATGGCTGAAATCTGTATCACGATATAAGTGTTTCATATTGGTCGATATCGATAATTATTGAAACTGAAATTGTATGACCTATTTAAAATAAGGTCCAGGATGGAAAAATACTGAATTTAAACATTTTTATTTTAAACTTAACCTTCTGTTCAATGTTACAATCACAATGAAAACTGTACAATTATCAATAATAAAGTGCTTAACAAGTCTAAAGTGTTATAAAAACATGTGCAAAGTGTTAAATGTAAACATAGCAAACCTGTCACAGAGAAGAATCATCATATGTATATTTTTACTGCAAGTTGTGCAAAAAAGTTCACCCTCTGGTGAATAACATTTACCGTATTTTCCGCACTATAAGGCGCACCGGATTATAAAGCGCACCTTCAATGAATGGCCTATTTTAGAACTTTTTTCATATATAAGGCGCACCGGATTATAAGGCGCATCGAATAGAAGATACTGCAGTCAAACGTTTGACTGGGTTGCGCTATGCATCCACTAGATGGAGCTGTGCTGTGGGTGTGGGACTGTGAGTAAGCACAGTACCGGTGTTTACTGACTACGGTAGCCGTAATGCTGCAAGCGGTGCGGCCTTGTAGTTTACCAGTCGTACTTGTTGGTGAGATTAGAGATTCACCAAGTGTGAATGAGACTTCGTGTCTTAAACGGGAATATGAGGATCGTTAGCCTTTTATAGCTAATTCGGCGGATAGTCGATAGTTGAGCGCCGTGTACAACCAGTATGGATCAACCAATTAACCAATTGATCCATATATAAAGCGCTCCTGATTATAAAGCGCACTGTTGTTTTTTGAGAAAATTAAAGGCTTTTAAGTGCGCCTTATAGTGCGGAAAATACGGTAAAAAAAATAACATTTGTCTGACTACGATCAGATTTGTAAAATCCAAAAAACTCCCATACTGGTGAGCTGACCGTTCCGTTCTTATCCACAATTTCCTCCTCGCTCGTTGCAGCACTCATCTTTCGTTTCTTTCGTTTGCGACCACGAGACAACAAGATGGCGCAACCAAACTGATACTGTTACATGATTGGCTATTAGCCTGTCACTCACGTCGTTGCTAGGCACCAGATAGAGGACGAGTGCCTTTGCTCATGCAACTAAGATTGCTTCGCAACAAAGATTCAAGCGGAGCTAAACTTACGCCGGTTTCTTGAGGAAAAAAAACATTCTATCGAAACTTTCTATCGAACGCATTTTCTATTGATATCGAGTACGTGTCTATTGAGATACATATCGTTATCGTTTTATCGCCCAGCCCTAATATATATATATGACAAATGACAATAAGTTGAGATTGACTGAGCCCAAATTCATCTGCTGCACAAAGCAGTTCAGTTCGTATCTAAAACACACTGATGAACAATGAATTCTGGGTAAATTAAGACTTTTGTTTAGTTAAAATAACAATAATCAAAAAAAAAATGGCCGACCAAGGAAACGGCACCTGACCTCTGAGCTCTGCTGAATGTGAGAAAACCACCAATCATGACCCAAGGCTCCCCAGGTCATGTTCCTGGCTCCTACTGGTCAGCGCAGGTGTCACTGGTTGTTACCACGGTAACGCTGATCTGGGGGTAAAGGTGAGTGGTGATACTGCCTATGGAAGGATCTGAAGATCAGTCAGTGTTTACTGTTGTGACCTAAAAGATCATCGACTATAAACATGTGAACGACCACGGTTACCATAGTAACAGTCATGGCTTGGTTAGGGTAAGAAAACCAGGGCGATTGGCGTTTGAAATAAGTCCTTCCTCAACATGAGTGAGTGCTTTCACGTGTCATAATCACCACGATGTCGCCTGGCAACAGAACCTAACAACAGACCATAATGAGCTGCTGCACAGATGATTTGTTTTTCTACCGGTCCGTTGATGTGATGTGGGTCGTTGATGTAATTTCTGGCTGCAGCATTAACCACGTCTCGCTGACCGGGCCTCGTTACTCGCTCAGCGCAGCCTCGTTAACGTACGACGTTAGTGTTGGATCAGAAATCTGCATCGAGTCGGATCAGGATCAAATTTAACGACCACCCATCTGATCCAACTGTTACCATGAGCAGAGGCACAGGAGCAGCTGACAGGAGGAGGACGGAGGACGGGAGACGACAGGCGACCCTGAACGCATCATCACACGGTGAACGACCCACAGGAGAGTGAAGCGGCGGCGAACCGTGTAACGATCTCCGTGGAGCTCGTCAGGCAGGTACGCCCGGAGACGCCACAGCGCCGCGTCGTCAGGTCTGAGATCAGCCTGGAGCTCACACCTCTGTGGTTTCACCTCCAATCATCATGGAGGTTAAGAAGCATGAAACGGTTTCTGTAGGAGATTTGAGACAGAAACAAGAAGCATCAGAACATGACGCAGCAGTTTCCTGACATCAGTGTTGTTATGAGCTAAGAAGCTCAGGGAGCGAATCAAACGCACCGAAGGGAAAGAGCTGAGTAAACACATATTTATAAAAGTCAATGATGAAACTGAGGCTAAATTAACTATTGATTACCGTGTTTATTCACTTTAAACAACATTAACTTCTCCACCGTGGAACCGTTTCATAAAATATCATCTAAGAGCCGTGCTGCGTTCATAAAACCTGAGTCATATCTGTGTGTTTATCTGAGAGTAAACACTGTGGACTCACTGTGGCTCCATTTACAGTCAAACAGGAGGGTCTCACTGGTCTCATGGATTTAGAGTCAGAAACCTCCTGACGTTAGAGAGACGACACACGTGCTGCTGCTGCTGCTGCTGCTGCCGTCGACCATGTAAGGAAACAGGGTTTGGTATGAACTGTGTTTCTGCTCCAGACGGCTGAGCAGCAGCAGGACCTGGTTCTCTGAGTCCAAACTGAACAAGGCTGGAGGGTTCATTAAAACTACCAGACATACAACACATGCAGGTTTACACTGCGTCACAGTTAGTGAGGAATGTGACAAGGACATAGTCTGCACCTTCTGTCCTGCTGTGACCACCAAATGCATCGTAACCGATGGTTGAAGATACTCGTCAGGGCATCTGGGCTCAGTCTCAGGGTGAGGAGGGTGAGGAGGGTGAGGAGCTCTGAGTAGAGCTGCCTCACAAGGAGGTCTGTGTAGGTGGGTGAGGAATCTCATCAAGGGAAACCTCCCATGTGGGTTTTTCCAAGTCCATTCACCTGGGAGGAGACCCAGGGTAGAACCAGAGCTCAGAGGAGGGGACTACATATCCCAGCAGCCCTGGGAACACCTCAGGAGCTGACAGGAGGGATGTCTGGAGTTTAAAAGATGGGTGGATGGATGGATGGGTGGATGGATGGATGGATGGATGGATGGATGGAGATACAGTACCAGTCCAAGATCTGGACACTTCCTGGTTGAAGTGAATGAAGCTTCTGCATCTCCGTCCATAGTCTGGGAATCCTCTCACCACAGTGGGACGATTACTAATCAATTGATAAGTTGAAAAGATACTGATTGGTTGAAAGATATTCATCACCAGTTCTCAAAGCCTGACTTCCTGCCTCAAGTCATTCCATCAAATTCTCACTTGAACAACAACAGACATGTTCCAAGCGTTGACTTTCTGTTGGAGCAGCCGAACACGGATCAATCGACCACCTGCACATCTGGTCAAAGTGACTAACATCACACGTACAGTTGTAGTTAACAAGCGTCACACATCATAACAATAACAGCATCTTCACTCAGGAACCGTTCAGAGATCAATATTTAGTGGAAAACCTCCTGCTCTTTATCACGGCTTTGCTGGATCTTGGCATGCTCGATCAATACGCGATCAATAGCTTATTAAGTTTAATCAGCTGTGTTTGTGGTGGAATTGAACAGCAGCTACGAGACGCTGGAGACGAGGGCTCAGGTCTGACGCAGGACGCAGTGAGCGAAGCAGCAGAATCATTGTGGACATGTTGGAGGTTTATGAGCAGTGAAGAACCTGCCTTTTAAAACACACACACACACACACACACACACACACACACACACACACACGGTCCTGTATCTTAAACGCCAGAGCAAATCCAATTAACCAGGATTGAAAGAATCTCTATCGAGGATCAGATCTTCCTCGACCTGCCAGAGACTGAATTAAACTGATCACGTTCAGCCGGTGGTGGATCAATTAATCACTGACCCCAGAGACTCTGGATTCTGGCAGCGCTCGCGCCGGTTTACACACATTTCACTGGGAAATCTGAGAAGGTCACGCGGTGAGGCGCAGAGCGAGGCCCTGACCCCAACACTCATTCACACGCTCTTATTCTGACTTTAATCTTTAAGAACTGTTTGAATGTCACTTTGACATTTCTGTTCAACCCTCTGTGTCCTCAGTGTCCTCAGTGTCCTCAGTGTGTCCGTCTGGGTCTGTCAGCACTGAGGGAAACGCTGCTGAAGAAGCACTTAGATGAGACTTGTGTTTCCAGATCAGGTCAGTGCAGCGAGGACCTGCGCTGTGTTCTTGTTGTATATAACACGTGTGTCAGACAGTCTGTGAGCGTCACGTGTTCACTTCCACACCTTCACGTCCTGTCACTGGTGTTGCTCATGAACCGATGCTCTGCACGCGGCCGTCATGATGGCTAACGTTAGCTTGTAGTGGCTAACAGGCTGCAGCCAGCTCTGTTCAGCCTGATGTGCTCGTACGTTCAGGTCATTTCTTCCAACAGGTTTTGAGTCAGGACGTTTCTGACAGGATTGTGTCTCAGTGAGATTCACCTGCATTAACAAAGGTCAAATAAGTCGAATGAAACTCTGATAAATCAAAGTATAAACACACACGATACAACCAGTGAGGAACAATCATCACCTCTGGTAATTAAAGCAGTGGTGAGCACACACACACACACACACACACTCGTGTGCAGCAGTTGGCCATTACTGATTCAACCCACGTTCATTTTCTCCTGTTAGTCTGTAATTTCAAATATTCCTAATTAAAAAACCGAGATTAAAACACCTGCCTCTATTCAACAGCCCTGTGTGTGTGTGTGTGTGTGTGTGGGTGTGTGTGTGTGCCCTGCCCAGTCAGCTGATTGCGGCATTGAGCTATTGTGTCACATTGTGAGTGTGGTGTGTTTTGTAACAGTGTGTGTGGCTCCTCTCAGAGAGAGAGAGAGAAGAGAGAAGATCAGAATCAGAATGAATGAAAGTCTCTCCTGTTGTTTGAACCTGTAAATCACTGGACCGTCGCTCAGGGAGCTGCTGGTGTTACACACGCCACAGACAGAGAAGAAGAGCCGCAACCTAAAACAAACTCCTGCTGTTAAACTGTTGGAAAATTAAATGTATCATGACTCATCCACCACTGGTACTGTGTGTGTGTGTGTGTGTGTGTGTGTGTGTGTGGGGTGTGTGTGGGTGGGTGTTGGGTAATGTAGGAAGGACTTCATTGAGCATGAAAGACAACAGACGACCTCTGGTGCTGCAGAACGGCTGCCAATCAAACATCTGCCAGCCTGAGGCTCAAGGACGATCACACACACACACACACACACACACACACACACACACACACACACACACACACAGGTGTTCATGCTGACCCGTTAAGCTGGGTTTTGTTGTGTGTCGCTCTTGTGAGTGATGAGCTGCAGCTTTAAAAACACACAGAGAAAACAGGAAGTGAAGTTGGATGGTTTTCACCTCTTCACTCAGGAACTACATTTTCTCAGCTCGATGAACGAACGTATTCCTACACACAGGAGCTGCGACGCCTCACCGACCCACACACGTCCCCACGTTGAGTAAAACCGACCGTCGCCTCACTGAGCAGAGCCGTCTTCAGTCGTCACGTCTCACTCTCCATCATTACGTGACCACGACTGGACGGTTTGACCTGATGACAGGTGCTGAGGGATTCTGCTGCTGGTTGCCTTCAAGGGTGGAACGAGAGTTAGCCAATCAAATCAATCACAGCTGAAAACCACACAGCAACAAAAACAACAACAGCTGTCATCATTCACTGCAGCACAACCCCCCCCCCCCCAGGATAATAACATATAATGAAACACCTTCATCACATTGATCCGATCGAAGTGATCAGAGATCAGTCCCACTCTGACTCATCTGAACCAATCACAACGAGCCTCGATTCACAAAAACAACAACCACAACAGCTACAAATGACCAGCGACGCACCGCGCGCGGCCCCTCCCTCACTCGTTAGGAACAACACGGCAATCTGTGTCCTCGCTCCAATTGGCCTCCGGTGGCGTCAGTCCAGCAGCAGCCGGCAGCTGATTGGACGGCAGGGAGCGAGTGGGTTTGACAGCACAGACGAGGAGTGGGGAGAAGATCAATGGCCGCCGCCGTGCAGGCTCGCTCACACAAGACACGGACCGGGAGTGTGTTAGCCCAGCTTACTCCATCACTGTCACACACACACACACACACACACACACACACCAGAGAGTCACAAATTAAAAAACAGCCCCCTACCCGACTCGTTGTTCTCTGAATCCATCTTGTTGGAGGCGAAGCAGACGACGGCCTGCCAGGTGGACCTCAGTGCCTCTCTCTCTCCCTCTCTCTGTACGATCACTGCCTCTCTCTCTCTCTCTCTCTCCTCTCTCTCTCTCCCCCCCTCACACGCTGACTCTCATCTCTGACCTTGCAGTGTTTGTTTCCCCTCCCGCAGCAGCAGCAGCAGCAGCAGCAGCAGCAGCAGCAGCAGCAGCAGCAGCAGCAGCAGCAGCAGCAGCAGCAGCAGCAGCAGCAGATCTGCTGGAGGCTGCAGGTGAAACTGCAGAGTCGAGTCCAAACGGCTGAAACGCTCCAAACCACCTCGGTACCGAATCAACCAAACCCCCCCCCCCCCTGCCCCGTCCCTGGAGGGCTGCACACACAGACACACAAATGCAGACACATGCACACTGCAGAGCCGACATGAGTGTGTGTGTGTGTGTTGGAGGTGTTTTAATCATCCTGATTGGAGTGTAATTATGCAGATTCACTCACTGCTGTTGAGAGAATTCAGCATTTCCAAATGAGCATATGTGTGTGTGTGTGAGTGTGTGTGTGTGGGCTTCTGCGATTGTGTAACTCAGCAAGGACATGTGTGCTTTGTACAGTGTGTGTGTGTGTTTCCTGTAGTGCTGCTGTCTCTGTGAGGACCAGGCCTCGGACAAAGACAGGTTTTTCTACACTTTGTAAAATTTCTGGGACTTTTTTTTCTTATTTGGTAAAAAGTGGACATTTGATGAAACTGAGAGGAGTTTGAAAATATGGAAACATGGTGCAGATTGTGTGCATTTATTTTGGAAAGTGAGGCCACTTCCTGTCAGCGCCGTCTGAGTTTAACACTCGGCTGCTCAGTGAAGGTCAGAGTCAGTTTGAAGGTTCAAGAGCAGAGAGCGGTTTACAGCAACCAAGGTCTGCACAAGTGTAGATGTACCAGCGTGTGTGTGTGTGTGTGTGTGTGTGTGTGTGTGTGTGTGTGTGTGTGTGTGTGTGCGTAACAGATGGCTGCAGCAGATACCATCACACTGGTCAGACGGCTCAGCCTCTAAATTTAGAGTCGGTCTGAGCTGAAACTCGCTGGATTAAAACTCAACACGCCTCTGATTTCATGTTTGTGTTTCCTAGCGTTACATTGTTGTTTCCGTGGCAACAATTAAAGATGAGCAAAGTAAAACGTTGGAGTGAAGCAGGGCATCGACAGCTTGTTGTTGTTGTTGGAAATGTTTCATTAACTGATTGAATATGAAATCTTTGATCCGACGTCGCTGAACCAGCAGCAGCTCCGCGCTGACACACGTCCACAGGCAGGAGCGTCTTCACCTCAGAGTCTCAAACCTGAAAACTCTGCAGCTCCGAGTCCTGACTCAGGTCTCAGGTCTGTGTGTTCAGCAAACAACATGGACAGACGGCCGAGCCGGAGGGATCTCACAGCGAGCGTCTGGACCTCTGCTGCTGCTGCTGCTGCTGCTGCTGCTGCTGCTGCTCTGAAAACACAGACATGAAGCAGCAGAGAGGAACGAGGACGAGCTGACGTCCACACACAGCAACATGCAGCGCAGGTAACAGAGCCACAGGTGACAGCAGATCCTCTGTTCCCTGCAGCGACACCTATCTCACATCACCGTTTATGCTCTGACATGGACGAGAAGTCCTTAAAAGAAAGTGCTGACAAAATGAGAACGGCGCCATGGCAACAGGAGGCCTCACTCCTCATCTGCTAATGAAGACTGTGGGATCAGATCAAAAGCTCCAGCAGAGGCGGTTAGTGAGAGCGTTTTGTTGACCGCTGTTTCCAAGGTGAAAGACTGAAGCTTAAAAGTCTGAGGTGATGAAAGTGTGAGCGACGGAGACGAGAGCTGCCTTTTATGTTTCACACAAACTCACAGTGTCAGATGTGAGTTCACGAAGCGGCCGAGTGAGGACACGCAACAGGACAAAGAGCCGCTCCCTCTGTTGCCACTGTTGACACTGCCCTGAGGCCTGAGGTATGTAGAAAGGGGGGCGTGGCCTCTTTGAGTGACAGGTGTATGATTCAGGGACGCAGGATGACTTTATTTTTTCCACCGATAACCAATAACTCTTCAATAGTTTCTATAAACACCTGAGGGACAGACAGGCTGAGATACACTTTCAATATAACCAACATCACAACAAACATTTATTATTGTCTCAAAGCAGCTTCAGGGCGAACGACCTGAAAACAAGTGAAATCAAGGCAAAGTTGTCTGATTGTATTCAGAAACAAACCATTGGATTATATGATGTCATATTATAATGTCTGAGCACATCTGGAGTGGCTGGAGGTTAGGGGGCGGAGCCAAGAGCTGCGAGCTCTAGAAACCAGGTGGGCGGAGCCACAGAGGTGACATCCATCTTTATTTACGTTCAAGAAAGGTAAAGTTCAGGTGTTTTTGTCCAAGTGTTTCACTGCATTTTACAAACTCAACAACAACAACAGCTGCTGCTGCTGCTGCTGCTGCTACATGACTGACACGTGTGTGTTATTCCTCAAAGCCTCATTTATTTCACCAGGAAAAACAAACAAGCACCAGCCCTCATTTATATTCATGTCCTCTGATCCAGGACCAGATCACTTCCATACAGGCACTCGGAGGTTCATCAGCTCTGTGACGTTTCATTCTGGAGGTAAAGCACTTTATTTGCAGCTCGTGTGTTTCACATGCTGCCGGTGCCTCTGTACCTGTGTGCTGTCGACACAGACACACACACACAGACATCAAGAGCACAAAACAAGGCAGGGCTAAATATAATAATAATAATAATAATAATATGAATAAAAAAGCAGCAGAAATCCTTCAGAAAGCGCAGAGAAGCAGCGAGCGAAGCGTCGCACAACAAGCAGACACAGATAAAAGCTTCCTCTCTCTGCAAAGACGCAACCGGCGGAGAAAACAGAGGGAGGCGCGTCTCCTTTGAAGTTATATTTAGGCCAAATCCTCCTTTGCAGAACAAACTGTCTTCCACAACACATACAAATCACAGGCAACAACTGAGGGAGGAACCGTCCTATAAGAGCACAGGAACCGACCCCACACACACACACACACACCACACACACACAAACACACACACACACACAATTAGCTGGCGGAGCATCAAACCAGTGCAGGGCCTGCTGGGTTTGATCGACTTTGATTCCTCCTGCATCCCAAACGCTCCCTCGGCTCCACCCGGGACCACGACCAGAGACTGGATTCTCATCAGACACAACTTTGAAGATGGGACACACACACACACACACACACACACACACACACACACACACACACACACACATCACTGCCGGCGGAGCACATCCTTTAAGACACACTTGCTCCACCTCTACAGAAGTGTAAAGCACATGCAGCACCTGCAGAGGTGTGACACAGACCGTCACTCACACACAGGAGATTATACAAGTAGATCATCAGCCGTCAGGACTTCCTGTCACTTTGTGATGTCACAACAAAGCTGTCACACTGAGTCCCGCCCACCATCCAACACTTTGCAGGATTTGGTTTCTCTGAGTGTTTTATTGTGAAATCTGCTCTGTTTTTATTGGATCAGTCAGGAAAACAGTCAGCCAATCAGAAGAGAGGCTCAGAGCCTCCTCTCTTCTGATTGGCTGACACCGACCTGTTGTTACTAGAGCTCCAGAGAGAAGCTGAGAGAGGAGATGGAGAACTACACTGAGATGGTTTTTAGATCTTCTCATGGATCAGCCTTTCAAAATAAAAGACAGACTTGTGAAATGTTGAAGCCTTTGAAGATCTAGTTTGTCCTACATCACTTCCTGCTCTGGCAGGGATGAAGGCAGCACAAAAACACACACATACATGACTTCATCTAAGTGTCTGGCCCTCTCTCTCCTGTACCACCCACCTGTCAGTACAACCAGCTCTACATCACAACAAACACTGAGCGACTGAGGCTTTTGATCATATCACACTGTCTTCACTGTTGTCATGGAAATGTTCAAATCTCCTCGTCCTGATCTCAGAAACGAAGCAAAGAAACGTGACGATACAAGGTTTTACATGCCAGTGATGAATCTGACACCGTATGTGTGTGTGTGTGTGTGTGTGTGTGTGTGTGTTTGAGTCAAATCAAATGAACCTATGTCGTCCACAGCTGTTAAATTGTGATTGTGTGAAGTGTCTGAGTCACACAGAGACTGAACCTGACTGAGAGCTGCTATTAATAATCAATTTCCTGTGTGTGTGTGTGTGTGTGTGTGTGTAGCTCTCACTCCTGGCTGTGTTGTGGTCTAGAGGCACTCATTATCCTCAAAGTGTTAACCACCTCAATTAAGTCATTATGTAGGACAAACCCACCGTCGCTGCCGTCACTCACTCTGCTGCTGCTGCTGCTGCACTGAACCAACGTCTACCTTTATACTGAAGGAGCTTTAAGACGCACGTCTACTGAAACATCGCGTCATCATAAGGAGTTGATGTGCAGTGACTGTGCATTAATAATAACACAATAACACCCTGTACCTTTAAGGCTGTTATCATTATGAAAGCTACTGACTGACTGTCACGATGCAACTCTTCAGCTGAGTGGAGCTCCAGCGTCCTCTTTAACTGTCAGCAGTGAATGCAGCGCACTAATTCACCTGCTACTTTCAGTGTCCTGACAGGGCGTCGGTCTGATTCCTGCAGACGGGCTGAGTGCAGACAAAACTGAACTGCAGAGTTTTCCAGGCTGACTGGAAACAGTGTTTGTCCACACACACACACACACAGTGGCCCATCAGGGATCGATGTTGAAGGCGTCACATTACCGCTAATGTAATCAGCAGTTTACCACTGGGAGTAATTACAGAGCAAACATGAGGCCTGCAGGGAGGCAGCGTCCTTGAAGCTGCAGACGCCGCCGCCTGCAGCCCAGCACCAACATGGAGACACATCAGCGGCTCCAAATATCATCCCCAGCTTCCACAACACCACCACCAGTCCCCGTCCGCACAGGGACGTTTCTGCGGCCACCGGCTCTTCACGTGAGCCGCCCGTCACAGCAGCAGCCAACTGGTCTTTCAGGAGAAAACGTTTGTGCAGGTAAACAGCAGCTACCTGCCAGAGCAGCTGCTGGGGGGAGGGAGGGAGGGAGGGAGGGGGCCCAAAGTCCAAGCTTCTTAAAATAGAAACACTGTCAGACATGACAGCACACACACACACACACACACCTTCTGGAGGTTCATGTCTTGCTTATTTACGCTACACTACACTGAGCGTGAAGACACGTGGAGGGTTAAAGTCAGGACAGAGACGACAGAGGTGGTGGCAGAGTCAGGACACGTCGGATCGTAATGAAGCTTCAGAGTCACTGTGACGGTTAAATGGAGAATGGCGGCTCCCTGTCTTCCACCTACAGTCTCTTGGCCAAAAAAACAACCTTACAAGATCAGCTCCTCCGACTGGTGTCCAAGATCTGGTCTCATCACCACATGGACTGATTTACAGCACGACGACACAAACACACCTGGTGGTGCTGTAGGGGGAGCAGGAAAGTGACCAGACCTGCATGCTTCCCTTTAAGAGATAAGGACTAGGACTGGAGAACTTGACCTTTGACCTTTGAAGCATCAATATCTCATCAGTTCATCTTCGAGTCTAAATGAACTGTTGGTGTCACATTTGAATTTGACTTCCTCTTGACAACCAATCCAGCTTCAGACAGGGGAAGCCCGCCCACCTAATTAACATACACATACAGAGATAAATAAACGCATGAATGAACAATGACAAACATATGTGTTGTAACACATGGATAAAGAAGAGATACATGAATGAACCGTTTTCATCGACTGGTTCATATTTGCTGATGTCACGGAGGAAGTGGATCCGTCTATCTGCAGCTGATGTGGAGTTGACTTCTGCATTTCCTCCTGGGCAGACACAAGACGCAGGTCACATGTCTCCTGAGGTATATTTGGAAAGTCTTGTCCTGCAGCTCACACTGCTGCTGCTGCTGCTGCTGCTGCTGCTGCTGCTGCTGCTCTGCTGCTCTGTCTCTCATAGAGTCTGTGCTTGAATTCAGCACAATCAGAGCAACTGAACAGGAAACAACTCAGCTGAAACCTAAAATCTGAAAGAGCCTCCTGGTTTATTCTGGTGTATAAAGTGACCCATTTGTCAAAAATGCCTCCGAGGCTCCCTGACTGCTCTGCAGACTTTATCCAGATCACTCATGTTCCCTGTCTGCAACACAAACTCCAAAACTAACCTGGACGTGATCCCAAACTGAGGCATGAGCTCAGGTTATAGTCCGAGCCCGACAGACGGCGGCGCAGTGTACAGGGAGGATTAAAACGAAGGTCGGCCAACTGTAGCCGGTCAACAAGTCAACGGGGTTTTCTCTGAAGCAGGGAGAAGTATTTAGAGGCACAAGATAAACTCTCCGCACTCTGCAGGTGACCATGAACGCAGCACCTGTTCTCCTGCAGAAAACTGATGGATGCGTTTAATGTGACGTGGAAAATCCTGTATTCAGTCTAAGAGAGCTGGAGCTCAAGGTCCAGAGACATGTAACTTTAATATATCGCTGCTTCTGTGCCTGCAAAGTAATACAAGCAGGGGGAGGGAGGGGGAGGGAGGGGGAGGAGAGGGGAGGAGCGGCGCTGCTTGGCTGCACTGCATGAAGGACGAAGATACAAGGTGATGTCAATAAAGTTTTTTTGATAACAAGAAGCTGTAAAGACACACAGCGCTGCGCCGTTAGCCTGTTAGCTCCGGCTGTTTATGTTCACAACTCCTCCTCCTCCTCCTCCTCCTCGTGTCACTTCCTGTCACTGCAGCAACGTGACTATCACCTGGCCTGTGCACTGTGTGTCAGCGAACGCAGCACTGACCTTGTATGTTCATTCACAGCACAAAAGCATCTCTAGCTCACGCAGAGGCATCTGTGGAATTCCTGCAGTGATTTCACGCGCACAAAAGCGGACAGTGAACACAACGCAGGTCACAGCTGCGTTTCATAAAAGGAGGTTTTATAACTCCAGCAGGATCCTGTCAGAGATTATTATTGATCCTAAACCTGCTGATTGTTTCATCACACAACAAACCACATAATATTCAGAGTTTGTCAGTCGAGGATTTGAGTGAATCATTGATGACAAACGTCCAGAAAAGACTTGAAAAAAGGCAAAAGTGTGAGAGATGATCAGATTGTAAGAGACGACTCTTCTTTCTGTTCCTTCTCACTCAAGATGTGTTTTATTTAGTCGATAAATGAAATAATCTGAAAATCTCACTATCTCCTTGTTTTGTTCATTTCAAATGACTGTAGAGTGAAAATATTGAGGTTTGAACCCTGACTGGATGATAAAGATATGTACAAAGTTACAACCAGGGCTCTGTAACTTCTAATGGAGCTCGTTGTTCAAGTGATTGATCAGTTGATCAATAAATCTATGGGTTCAGTGTGTGGAGGTGTCAGAGAGAGAGGACAGGAAACAGAGCAGAGGACTCCACAGGTTGGTGCATCACACAGACACAGCGGAAGCCTCCAAATACCACGCTCAGGCAGCGACCGTGAACGCATCACCGCACTTCTTTTTCTCAACTTCAAATCCTCGACTCGTTGCTATAATTAGCTGTTAACTGTGACATTGAACGCAACATTTTACACACTTGTAATGTAGTGTGTGTTGTTTTCCAGCAACACACACACACACACACCTGGACACACACACACACACACACACGGATCTTACCGGCTGGCATCCTGGTTCTAATGTACCGCAGTTCCTTCCTCTGTCCGCCGAGCACCGGTCGGTCCGGGGGTTAGTTAGCCTCCATGTAGCCGCCTCTCTTCACCTGGCATCGGAATGACGTCTCTCTGTGACAACACAAGCACCTGGTCGTCAGCTCACGAGACACATTCAACGGGGCGGTTCGGGGTCAGAACCGTGAGATGCGAGCCTCCGATACCGGGCTGCAGCTTCCCGCTGTGACACCCGACCAGCTGAAGCCGTACAACACCGTGTGTGTGTGTGTGTGTGTGTGTGAATTAGCCACAGGAGCTAACGGCTCCGGTGATAACAACAAGTCCGGACACTGCGGTGGGTTCACGGCGGGGACACACAGACAGACAGGCACAGACAGAGACACACACACACGGGGGGGGGGGGGCAGTGGGACGTTTCGGGGACGGAGCGGCGGACATACCTGTAGGTAAACAGCAGCAGCAGCAGCAGCAGTTCACTCCTACACATTACTACACTGCTTCCTGCTTTACGGTGACACACAACACGGAAGTGTAGGAGTGCGGCGGCTGCTCCCAAAACTCACCCCCTCTCTTCCTCCCCCCGCTCTGGTGCGACATATGCTGCACAGGACTGGGGGGGGGGGGCGTTTTAAAAATAGCTGCCTGCAGCAAGGTGTGCATGTGTGTGTGTGTGTGTGTGAGGAGGAGGAGGCTTAATGTGAACTATGAACGAGCCTGTGTTTTGTTTACATCAATGTTGTGACGTAAGCGCACGTGCAACATTTTTTTTTTTTTTTTTTACATGACAGACTGGACCTTTCTTAACATCATGGCTTCACTTCCGTGGTGCGCGTGGTCCCGTGCTCTCATTGGCCTGTAGCTGCAGCTCCACTGCTCGACCAGAGCCAGTGCGATCAATAAGCCGTATCTGCATCAGCACACAGCCATGATGTATGTAATCTTGTTAGTGCCACTGAACTGTATCACAGGCACGTAAAACCACAGAGTGGCTCTAATGAGGAGAGACAACTGGTCCTGCAGCATCGCTAATGACTGCACAGGAGGATCTCTCATCATTAAGTTCACCGGTGAGACCAGAAACGTCCAACAGACGGTAATTATCCAGAGCCAGACTAAAAATATCTCACAGAGCCGATGTGTTAATGTGTGTGAAAGTGTGCTGGTTGTGCTTTTTAAGCTCTTAAGGACCTTTGCTGGGCTAGTCCAATGGACTTAGAGGTGATTAAAGGCTTTGGCCCAACAGATGCCACGCCAAGCGTCGAGTAAAGTCAAATGAGTGGCAGCAGCCAGCAGCGCCCTGTGTGACAGGAAAAAAACACAACACAACACAACAACAACAACAAAACCAACAACACAGAGGGAAGATCCAGTTTGTGTAATTACTCTAATGCAGGGACGTCCACTGTCCACAGCTGTGCGGTGCCACAGAGGTGGATCTGCACACAGGCTTAAAATAAAGCTGCTGCTGCAGGAGGAGGAGGAGGAGGAGGAGGGTGGTGTTGTTGTGACCACACGTCAGCAGTTGAGCAGCACTTCACTGTCTCACATCACACGCACAACAGTGATATCATTCGACCTGCAGGGCTCAAATCACACTGTCAGAGCAGCTTTGGTGCTGGTGGTGGGAGTGAGTTCATGGGCGACTGTGACCTCCTGGTCCAGTCTTCATGCTAAGCCTCAGTAGGCTAACAGACTTACCACCTTAACCTTTCAACTGGGTTAGGGTCAAGTTTTTACAACACTGTAAAGCCAGACGTTGTGTCGTAAAGCTCCATACAGTATAAAGGTAACTGCATCACATCCTGTTTGTCTGTTTCTGCTGAGTCACTGAGGGAAACATGTTCATCATTCACTCTTTATTCTCCAGTGGGTTGCACCGACCCTCGCAGAGTATTGATGAGTGTAATCAGCAAACAGTTGAAGTCAATGACACGTTAAAACTGCCACAGTTTCCTCATTAGCTCGGCGTCGGCTGCTGATCGTCTGGATGCTCCGGGTCAGAACCAGTGGATTCAGTGAACAGGCTGTTGATTGGTGCAGGCGTCAGAGGGCAAACTGCATTTCCTGTGTTTATGGATGAAAAGTGCGGGGAGTCGGTCGATGGTGCAGGAAACGTGATGGAGAGGGAGTGTCTGACTGTGACATGAAGCTGGATCTGTCCTTTTTACTACAGCACACACCTGCACACCTGCTCCTCATCACACCATCACCTGCAGTTCATCACCTGCTTCTCTTGACCTCTTGACCTCACCAGTTCATTGTCTACCTCCAGCCTACACTCAGCCTAGTGGTGTGAATTGAAATTTTGATCTTGAACGCCCCCTGAAGTCAGATCTCTGACTCCCACCAGCCTCCGCATCAGACTCAAGATGGCTGCCACTCACTCTGCAGTTTCTCTGTTCATTTTATAAGTAGTTTTATAGGTATTAAAAATAGTATTGCTAACTGTAGCTAGCAGCGGCTAACAGCCCATTGGTTTTGGTGTAATTTTTCTGACTTCCTTGTTTATTTTCAAACTGGAAGGAGCTCAACTCTGAGGTGACGTCACTCCGAGCTCCAAGCTCAGATTTCCAACGTAAATGGAACGCACCATACGTCCACAAAGGCCCCGAGTCAGAAGTTTTTCCTATGTTTGCTTTGAACAAAGTGTCAGACTCAGCAGTGGCCTCCTCTCTGAGTCTGCACTGTGGCTTCCGACGTTGTTAAAAGGCCCAAACGACAACGGCTCCGAGCTCAAAAGGAGGCTCAGTGTGTCTGGGTCCAGTGTGGTTCAGCGGGTTGAAAAGCTCAGGCCACGGGGTTTTTAACCACAGACACTCGTCCAGTAATGAGGCAGCGCAGTTCAAGAGGTCATCGTCGACTGACTCACAGTGATTCTGGGCACAAGAGACGAGTGAAGACTGAAACGTGCCTCTGAACTGAGGGAGCAGAGGTGAGATGAGCTTCATGTGTTTGTTCAATGAGCAACCTGTTAGTGAGTTCACTGCTGTTAATGTGCAGCGTATTATCGTCCCTTGTTCTGATGAAAAGCTCAGTGAGGTGTTTACAGTGTCATGAAAGAGAGAGAGAGACTCTACGAGCAGCGATTCACTGCTTTATGAAACACTTTACACATCATCGCTCAGAGTACGCCGCCAAACATCCGTCACATAAAAGGGAATACAGGAGTGTGTGCTTTAAAGCAAACACACGCATAAGTTGCAATCAATCTGTCTATATGGTTACAATACACACACACACACACACAGCCCTCTCTGCAGTGCCCAGAGGTGGAGGTGAAAGTGCTGTCGAAAGCCTCAGTTTGCACTTCAAAGGCCGGTGTGGGTGGAAGGCAGGCGCCGGCAGAGAGCTGCAGCCGGCATGAAAGGAGCCGCTGCCGCAGGTTTTCACCTCCGCTGTCCGACAAACATCATATCGACGCTCGCCAATGAGCCCGAGGGAGCCAACGGGCTGATGGATGGACGGGTCAGAGATCACAGAGATTTGGTCACATGTTCTCCAACCTTCAGGAAGGCTGTGGACGTGATATGTCCTCAATGTGAAGATGGATGACAGGTCGACTGCCCCTCAGTTCTGCTCTCTCTGTGAGGCGTTCAGGGTCACTGCTTCACTCTCTGGATTTTAGAGGCTGCAGACTCGTGTCTGGACTCGACCCGGTAAACCTGCAGAACAGGTCAGTGGATGATGATCAATGATCCGTGTGCTCCCGTTGAAGGAATGTCAGACCCACCCAGAGCTATGAACAGGTGAGACAGTGGGTTGGGCAGGTGACAGGTGATGATGTCACTGTTTCATGGTGACTAAGATGTAAATAACAGATAAGTTCATGTCGATCACAACAGGTCACAAAACCACACGTTGATTTTATCCTGAGAAACAAAAAATCTTCTCCTTCAAGAACCAATATGTAGAAGTTTCCAGGGATCAACAGAGGAAGTGGTGTCCAGATGTTGCACAGCGGTTTCCTCAGAGAACAACAGAAAATGTGTCATTAAACCAAAACTCTGAGTTACCACTGACTTCAGCTCCATGAACTAAAGACGGAAACACATTCTCCTCCATCTGAACTCGCTCTCGTTCAGCTTTGTCGGCGTGAAATGATCTCCCAGTCTGATTCACTTTGTACGTGGAGCCGTCCGTTTGAACACTAAAGCAGAAGTTTCAGCTGTGAAACATTAATGACAGAGCTGCAGCCGGGTTTTCACACGACGTGTCAGTCGGTGTCTGTCAGTTGTGAGAGGTGTCGCAGCTCCTGCCTCTCTCTCTCTGCTCAGGGCCCAGCAGCTCCTCATGTTTGGATGACGGCTTTGAAGGAAACTTGACATCAGAGACTCTGCAGCAGGAAGGTTTCAACTCTGTCTAATGACTGAGGAGGGAGGCAGAGGAGAACAGGTGAGATCTACACAGAGCAGAGTCCTGATGAGAAATGACATTGGTCTTAAAGCTCCATACGGTATAAAGGCAGACGTGTGTCTTAAAGCTCCATACGGTATAAGGTAGACGTGCTCTTAAGCTCCATACAGTATAAAGGTAGACGTGTGTCTTAAAGCTCCATACGGTATAAAGGTAGACGTCCATGTTGTGTAGTGTGATTATAAAGCAGCTCTAGGTTCTATATTAATACTGTGAAAGTATCAAAGCCTCAGACCACAGAGAAATCACACAGCCTGTATTCAGACACTGAGCCTTAAAACCAGCCGTCAGGACTTCCTGTCACTTTGTGATGTCACTACAAAGCAGTCACCTGAAGCCCTGCCCCCCACCTGGACAACAGTATCCAACCAACAGCTTGCAGGGTTTGGTTTCTCTCAGTGTTTTATAGCTTTGACCCGGAGCATCTCCGTCATCAGACTCCTGTTCCCAGCAGCACCGTCGTGGCTCAGGGACAGGTGTGTGGCTCAGTCTGGTTCCTGTGTCTGTGGCTGTCAGGAGCTGTGAGACTGTTACACTGCAGGTCTGACGGGCTGATCGCTGACATTAGAGCTGATGAGCGAGGGTGCAGGAGTCCCACAGCACAGAGCGAGAAAAATAGACCGACTCCAATCAATGTGACTGTGACTGGAGGAACTCTGAAAACAATGAGTCATCCTCCTCCACAGGCAGGAGATGAAGAGTGTGAGGAGGAGGAGGAGGATGAGCATGATGACAACAGAAGAAGCTGTAGTCCTGATACTGGGACACAGACGTCCACGTCCACACTGAGCATTTAATTATGTCTGTTTTAATTACTTGTTGAGAAACACAGTGTTTACTTCACGTTATCATGTGAAAACACATTTCACAGCGAGACAACACATGTTTTACTGTTTGTCTTCTCTCCTTGTTCAGCGCTGACCACAAATGAGCACCTGGATCTCTGCGACTGCGATTAAAAGTTTGCACTGGTACATCCTAGCTGCCTCCAGGAAAATAGCCATATACCACAGCACCGCCGAAGCTCACCTTTTAGCAGCCTGTACACTCCTGTACGCCTGTGTATTACTGCTGATCTCAACATCCCTGCGTCTGGAGGTGAAAATTCTCATTAACATTTTCACCACCGACTCTGAAAGATGCCTCAGAGCTGAAGAACCTCTGTGAGCTAAAAGACAGAGAGATAAACATGTGCAGGTCTAACTTCAGGATGGAGGGAGATGTTTCTATTAAGGCTCCACAAAACCAGCCGTCAGGACTTCCTGTGACTTTGTGTTGCAGGATTTGGTTTCTCTGAGTCCTTTTTATTCTGAAATCTGCTCTATTTTTTATTGGATCATTCAGAAAACAGTCAGCCAATCAGAAGAGAGATTGACCTGTAGTTACAAGAGCTCCAGAGAGAAGCTGAGAGAGAGATGGAAAAAGATCTTCTATGGATCAGCCCTTCAAAATAAAACTCAGAGGAAAAGTAAAATATGGAGCTTTAACGTGTGAGGACAGAAAATAAATCACTTCCTGTGTCCTGCTGGAGGTGATCAGCTGTAGATTAAAGAATCCGTCCACATGGTCAGGCTGATATGTGTTATCTGGAGGTTTGCACCGAGGTGGACTGACTTAAGTCAAGGAGGTGACATTTAGCCAATGACAGACGTGGTGCAGAGCGACAGACGGACAGGAAGTGAGGATAAAGCACAGAGAGCTCAGCAGATGTCAGGAAGCCTCGGGCGTCTGATGAGACAGAGCCACAGTAACAGTTTCCTCACCTTAGAGGGCAGAGTCGAGCTGCTGTCCTGCTGCGTACTGCTCTCTCTCTGACACACACACACACACACACACA